>JANAVB010027397.1:26198768-26405190 GCA_029216955.1 Iris pallida
TTTTCACGCAGCTCTCCCCTTGGGCTTGCGTGACTTTCACGCAGCTCTCCCCTTGGCTTGCGTGACTTTTCACGCAGCTCCTCCCCTTGGGCTTGCGTGACTTTTCACGCAGCTCTCCCCTTGGGCTTGCGTGACTTTTCACGCAGCTCTCTCCTTGGCTTGCGTGACTTTTCACGCAGCTCTCCCCTTGGGCTTGCATGACTTTTCACGCAGCTCTCTCCTTGGGCTTGCGTGACTTTTCACACAGCTCTCTCCTTGAGCCTGCGTGACTTTTCACGCACGCTGCCTTGAGTAAGCCTGCGTGACTTTTCACGTAAGTTGCCTTGAGTGAGCCCGCGTGACTTTTACCCCTTGAGCGTGCGTGCGTGCTTTTGTGCGTACGCTTTTGATATTTTTTAGATATTATATGCCCTTTTATATCCTTATGCCTTTTGTCCCAGCATGATATGAGCACTAATGTGACCCCGGAGAACAAAGTGTTCCTTCCTGATACATGTACCTGAATGTCCCAGTTCTTGTTCATGCTCGACAAATGACTCGTAACTCCACGTGGCGTATTTGCAATATGCATTACACTAAGGAGGGTAGAACATGTTGACATACTGATTGACATGGATCCTCTTTGGGGTACTCGTACTAAAGTACGACTTTAGGAGGATAATCATGCAGGCCATAGCATGTGAGTCCAAGATTTCACCTAGGGTTAAACAAGGCAACTAAACATACTAGATGCATGGGGAGGGCAAAATCCCGAGATCGTGTTACACCAGCCGCCTTGAGATACTGTCTTGACGCGCCGGCTGGTCTCCACGGATACTGTGTCATCTGCAATGAGTGGATGACTGTATCCGATTAATTTCTGCTATATATTATATGTTTTAGCAAGGTGGCCTTACGAGGGACCTGTGCTCAATCATACCTGTCTACGCGAACCCCCGGGTTGGCTAGCCTTGCTGGAAAGATACGATCTGAGGATTTTCTAAATAACATGACGCGAGGATAACCTCGTCCCACTAGAAACTCGTAGACTTGATTGGCCGTAAAACGACTTGCTTGTATCCTATTACCTTTCGTGAATAACTGAGGGAAGCGGACTGTCATGGTACGTGATCCAACCCATGTTCTTGTTTGATTATTGGGTTGGTTATCGTACTATGATGGGCTGTGGACCGAAGTTATGAACGAAGATATATTCTGATGTGAAGTGTACTTCTGTGAATGACTAGGAACATGGTCTATCATGGTACATGATCTAACCCATGTTCTTGTTTGATTGTTGGGTTGGTTATTATGCTGCGATGGGCTATCGACCGAAGTCACGATCAGGAGATTTTATTGTTTATATTTTACCTTTAACTTATGTGAATGTTATAGAGTACGACGCGTCCCGACTCCATGCAGCACCTTTTGTCCTTGTTTGGTTGTAAGGGTGCCATATGGGTTCGAAGATGTTGTGCTACCCTATAATAGTAGCATAAGTATTACTATTATCAATCATTCTATTAACTGGGTTTTTAATCTTAACTCTTGTGCCTCTTTGGCGGTACTTGCTATCGGGGCTGACCCCGCTGGTTTTGTTTGGCCAGATCTCGTAGCAGAGCCAGAGGACACGATCTTCCTCCCTGACATCTATGGTGCATACTAGGAGCATGGCGGTTCGGAGACTCGAGTGGGTTTCTTCTCCACCACTCCTGCTTATACTTTTGCGGCGTTTAGCCACCGACACCTGTTAGCCGGATTGCTTGATATTTTGTGTCAGTACATTATTGTAATTAAACAGACTACAGCTGTGTATAATTTTGTACTCCTGACTCTCTGAGATAGCTAACTTATAAAGCTAGTCTCTCGTGATCATTTTGATGAAGCGGGGACGCCTTACTGCTTTATCTTTAATGTTCATTTAATTGCTGATGTATTTGATTGATTGAGACATAGAACTCTGTAGGACCATAGGAGACTTGATTGTAGCATGTACCCCCTCGTCTCTCGACAGCCACGATCGCCGTATGACGTTACGTACCTCATATGGAGTAGTTGGCCTAGCCCGTCTCCGTATTTCGGTACTGGGGCGTGACAAGGTTTTAGTGGTGGCCCATGCAGGTCTGATTTTCAGACTTGTGGGGTATTGCGAATTATTAGGAGTCTCAATCAAAACTTGTTCCCCTTGAAATTCTGTTTCGAATTCTCTGTCCTTGCCTTGATCTCTAACCTGACTTGCATCCTCGAAATCTTCCTCGTCCGGACTTGATAATCTTATATTCTTCTCTATAGGGGTGCTTCATTCTCAGTAGCGGGTGAGGCCCCTAGCCCAGCGTCTACCAACGCAGGCTCAGATGTTTCGCCAAGCACAGAAAGCCGAAGGCCCTCAGAGGCAGCAACAGCATGGTCGAGGAAGGCCGCAACAAGGGGCTCCGTGGGGCCAGGCTCTCACATTGACCTTGGGAGAGGCTCTAGCGTCTAGTGACGTGGTGGCAGGTAAAATTCTCGTCACCTTATTTCCCGCTGTAGCATTATTTGATTCAGGCGCTACTCATTCATTCATCTCTGCACAATATGCTACACGGATTGGATTAGAGTTTGAGGCATTGCCGGAGAGGATGGATATACTCACCGGCAATGGGCTCGTATTAGCAGAGTGCGCTTTTCATGTCCGGTGGAGGTGTGTGGGCATTTACTGCCCGCATCATTGATTGAATTCCCTATGGGGAATTTTGATGTTATTCTTGGCATGGACTGGTTGAGAGACAGTCATACGATAATTGATTGTAGAGGAGGTAGGGTCATATTCAGCGTTCCTGGGATGGAACAGTTCATCTTTACTCGAACCTTGAAGAATCAGGCCGGAGGCATCATCTCAGCAGCAGTGTCAGAGCCAGGACAGATTCCGAGAGTGGTCGAAGATTTTCTCGACGTCTTCCCTGATGAGCTCCCAGGGATACCCCCAGTCAGAGAGGTAGAATTTAGCATTGAGTTGAACCCTGGAACGAGGCCTATTGCACAGAGTTTACAGAATGTCGTCGTCAGAACAGGATAAGTTGTATCAACATGAAGAAGAGTTAAAGTCTAAGGGATTCATCCGAGACAGTAAATCACCCTGGGCCGCGCCAGTGATTCTAGTTCCCAAGAAGGATGGGTCGACGAGGATGTGCATCGACTACCGCAAGCTGAATGCAGTAACAGTGAAGAATAAGTACCCGCTACCAAGGATTAATGACCTGTTTGACCAGTTGAGCAAGGCCAGTGTCTTTTCCAAGATCGATCTTCGGTCGGAATACTATCAAGTAAGAGTCCGGGAGCAAGACATACCGAAGACAGCATTCAGATCTAGATATGGGCATTATGAGTTTTTAGTAATTCCCTTTGGATTAACCAACGCCCCCGCAGTATTCATAGATTTAATGAACCGCATCTTTCTGCCGTATTTGGATAAATTTGTGGTGGTGTTCATAGATGACATTCTTGTCTATTCCAGCAGTGAAGAGGAGCATGAGAAACATCTTAGGACTGTCTTACAGACATTGAGGGAGCATCAACTTTATGCGAAGCTCGACAAGTGTGAATTCTGGTTAGATCACATTTCGTTCCTGGGGCATGTAATTTCTGGGGCAGGAGTGTCAGTGGATCCGAAGAAGATTGAGGCCGTGGAGCATTGGCCGGTCCCGAGAACGGTTGCAGAAGTGCGAAGTTTCTTAGGATTAGCTGGTTACTACAGAAGGTTCGTGACGGACTTTGCCAAGATCTCTGCGCCCTTAACGCGTTTGACGCACAAGGACGTAGAGTTTGTTTGGTCAGCTAGCTGTCAGGCATCATTTGAAGAATTGAAGAAAATTTGATCTCAGCCCCGATCCTGACGCTTCCAGTAGGAGCGGGAGGCTTTACAGTATATTGTGACGCATCTGGGAAGGGTCTTGGATGTGTATTGATGCAGCACGGAAAGGTGATAGCATATGCGTCTCGGCAGCTTCGAGACCATGAGAAGAATTACCCGACTCACGATTTGGAGTTAGCAGCTGTGGTATTTTCACTCAAGTTGTGAGGCATTATTTATACGGAGATCGGGTAGAGATCTATACTGATCATAAGAGTTTGAAATACGTATTCACGCAGCGAGATTTGAACATGAGGCAAAGAAGATGGTTAGAACTACTGAAGGATTTTGACTTAGATCTTCAGTATCACCTAGACAAGGCGAATATAGTTGCAGATGCACTGAGTAGGAGAGACAGTGTCTTTATCTTGACCTCGCAGAAGCATATTTTAGAAGACCTTCAGAGTATAGGAATCGAAGTAGTTTTGCCAAGGGATATGGGAAGAATGACCAGTATGCAGATTCAGTCAACCATAGTAGAGAGGATAAGGGCAGCACAAGCAGGAGATCCACAGATTCAGAAGTTGCGATCGGAGTATGAATCAGGCCGTAGGAAGGAGTTAGTGATTCATGAAGATGGTACGCTCAGGTTTGGAAACAGACTCTGTGTACCGAGTGGAGACCTTCGGCAAGAAGTTATGTCCGAAGCTCATAGTTCTATTTACTCCATTTATCCTGGAGGAACGAAGATGTATCGAGATATCAGGCAGTACTTTTGGTGGAATGGCATGAAAAGAGATAGCGAGATTTGTATCCAAGTGTCTGGTATGTCAGTAGTGAAAGCCGAGCAGCAGAGACCAGCAGGGTTGCTACAGCCGCTTCCTATCCCATAATGGAAATGGGAGCACATCACGATAGATTTTGTGACCGGTTTACCTAGATCCCCGGCTGGCAGGAATGCAGTCTGGGTAATAGTAGATCGACTCACGAAGGTCGCTTATTTCCTTCCCTTCCGAGTTGGGCAGACTACCGAACAGCTAGCAAAAATGTACATGAAGCAGATAGTAAGGCAGCACGGTGTTCCAGTTAGTATAGTATCAGATCGGGATACGCGGTTTACTTCCCATTTTTGGCGGAGCTTACACCAAAGTTTGGGAACCAAGTTAAAATTCAGTACTGCTTATCATCCACAAACCGACGGGCAATCAGAAAGAACCATTCAAACGTTAGAAGATATGCTACGGGCATGTACCTTGGATTTTGGCGGATCTTGGGAGGACCACCTTCATCTAGTGGAGTTCTCCTATAACAACAGCTATCAGGCTAGCATTCAGATGGCCCCGTTCGAAGCATTGTACGGAAGGAAGTGCAGGTCCCCTTTGGCATGGGACGTCGGAGAACGGAAGCTGTTGGGGCCAGAGATGATCACGCAGACTGTGGAGATAGTTAAGTTGGTCAGAGAACGCCTTCGAGTTGCACAGGACCGACATCGTCATTGGGCAGATCAGCATCGTAGGCCTCTGGAGTTCAGAGTTGGCGACCAAGTGTTTCTGCGGATTTTGCCTACTCGGGGTATCATCAGATTTGGAACCCGAGGAAAGCTTAGTCCAAAACGTTGGTCCTTTTAAGATTCTCGCTCGGGTAGCGATGTGGCTTATCGACTTGCCCTTCCGCCTTCGTTAACTGGCATACATGATGTGTTCATGTGTCCCAATTACGTGGGTATGTCCCGGATCCGAGTCATGTCCTCGGTCATTCTGAGTTAGTCGTTGGTACCGACCTAACTTACGAGGAACAACCCGTATCTACTTTAGACCGGCGAGAGAAGGTACTCAAGAATCGGACGATAAGCTTTGTCCGTGTTTCTTGGAACCATCACTCTTCGGAGAGTCAACCTGGGAGCGCGAGGACGAGATCAGATCTCGGTATCCGTATTTGTTTGACTGATAAGGTATATTTTTGTACCTTATTGACACGATTCCATGCTTATCTGCACCTGCTTATTTTGCACTTTGTGATGTACGATAATAACTGCAATGATAGTTAACTTGTATATGATTGAGCCTTGCTTGCCCTGATTTCACTATCCTATCTTGGCTGGAATTCCGAGGACGGAATTTTTCTAAGAAGGGTAGAGATGTCACTCCCCGATCCTGGAATACGTATTTTAATACGTAAATCGATAAATTGTATTTACCTTGTATTTATACTATATTTATTATGCAGTATTTCTTCATGCATTTCCCAAAAATATTCGACAAAATATTATTTCCTAATTTATTTTCTGCAATTGGGCCTACAGTTTTGGCTCATTTGGGTAACCCATTCTTGGTTCACCAATGGTTCATCATGAACCCTTTGGTTCATCATGAACCCATGGGTCCAAGATCTTTATATATAACCCATCTTCTTCTCTCTCCTCTCATTTACTTCCTTCATTTATTTCCTCCACCAACCAAGACAAGTAACTTGCTCAAGAGATGGATCCATAATTTTGTCAATGATTTCTTACAAAACTATTTGCCAAAACATGTTCTTCTCTTCAATCTATACTAGTTTAGAACTTAAAATTTTCCATTTTGAAGCCTTGATTTTGTAGATCTAGGTTTTAATCATTTTCGGATTTTGCATTGTTTGATCTACTTTAGTTGGATTTTATGGGTTTTTGATGCTTCCATGTGAAAGAGCATTCAGTTTCACCAAGTTGGAACTTTGGAAATCTGGATTTGGAGTTCGGATGGCCAAGTTATGATGCTTTGAAGTTTGGGTTCAGTCATGGTGTTCTTGCTGTTTGGAGAAGACAGTGAACAGTGTGCTCCGTTTGAGCACGCTTCCTGTTGGAAGCGTGTCTCTCCTTGAGCTTGCGTGACTTTTCACGCAGCTCTCCCTTGGGCTTGCGTGACTTTTCACGCAGCTCTCCCCTTGGGCTTGCGTGACTTTTCACGCAGCTCTCCCTTGGAGCTTGCGTGACTTTTACGCAGCTCTCCCTTGGGCTTGCGTGACTTTTACACAGCTCTCTCCTTGGCTGCGTGATTTTTCACAGCTCTGAGAGCCTGCGTGATTTTCACGCACGCTGCCTTGAGTAAGCCTGCGTGACTTTTCACGTAAGTTGCCTTGAGTGAGCCCGCGTGACTTTTACCCCTTGAGCGTGCGTGCGTGCTTTTGTGCGTACGCTTTTAATTTTATTAGATATTATATGCCCATTTTATATCCTTACGTCTTTTGTCCCGAGCATGATATGAGCACTAATGTGACCCCGAAGAACAAAGTGTTCCTTCCTGATACATGTACCTGAATGTCCCAGTTCTTGTTCATGCTCGAAAATGACTCGTAACTCCACGTGGCGTATTTGCAATGATGCATTACACTAAGGAGGGTAGAACATGTTGACATACTGATTGACATGGATCCTTTTGGGGTACTCGTACTAAAGTACGACTTTAGGAGGATAATCACAGGCCACAGCATGTGAGTCCAAGATTTCACCTAGGGTTAAACTAGGCAACTAAACATACTAGATGCATGGGGAGGGCAAAATCCCGAGATCGTGTTACACCAGCCGCCTTGAGATACTGTCTTGACGCGCCGGCTGGTCTCCACGGATACTGTGTCATCTGCAACGAGTGGATGACTGTATCCGATTAATTCTGCTATATATATATTTTAGCAAGGTGGCCTTACGAGGGACCTGTGCTCAATCATACCTGTCTTCGCGAACCCCCGGGTTGGCTAGCCTTGCTGGAAAGATACGATCTGAGGATTTTCTAAATAACATGACGCGAGGATAACCTCGTCCCACTAAAACTCGTAGACTTGATTGGCCGTGAAAACGACTTGCTTGTATCCTATTACCTTCCGTGAATAACTGAGGAAACGGACTGTCATGGTACGTGATCCAACCCATGTTCTTGTTTGATTGTTGGGTTGGTTATCGTACTATGATGGGCTGTGGACCGAAGTTATGAACGGAAGATATATTTGGTTGTGAAGTGCTACTTCTGTGAATGACTGAGGAACATGGTCTATCATGGTACATGATCCAACCCATGTTCTTGTTTGATTGTTGGGTTGGTTATTGTGCTGCGATGGGCTATCGACGAAGTCACGATCAGGAGATTTTATTGTTTATACCTTTTAACTTATGTGAATGTTATAGAGTATGACGCGTCCCGACTCCATGCGGCACCTTTTGTCCTTGTTTGGTTGTAAGGGTGCCATATGGGTTCGAAGATGTTGCGCTACCCTATAATAGTAGCATAAGTATTACTACTATCAATCATTCTATTAAATGGGTTTTTAATCTTAACTCTTGTGCCTCTTTGGCGGTACTTGCTATTCGGGGCTGATCCCGCTGGTTTTGTTTGGCCAGATCTCGTAGCAGAGCCAGAGGACACGATCTTCCTCCCTGACATCCATGGTGCATACTAGGAGCATGGCAGTTCGGGGACTCGAGGGTTTCTTCTCCACCACTCCTACTTATACTTTTACGGCGTTTAGCCACCGGCACCTGTTAGCCGGATTGCTTGATATTTTGTGTCAGTACATATTGTAATTAAATAGACTGCAGCTGTGTATAATTTTGTACTCCTGACTCTCTGAGATAGCTAACTTATAAAGCTAGTCTCTCGTGATTATTTGATGAAGCGTCGAGGACGCCTTACTGCTTTATCTTTAATGTTCATTTAATTGCTGATGTGATTTGATTGATTGAGACATAGAACTCTGTGGGACCATAGGAGACTTGATTGTAGCATGTACCCCCTCGTCTTCGACAGCCACGATCGCCGTATGACGTTACGTACCTCATATGGAGTAGCTGGCCTAGTCCGTCTCCGTATTTGGTACTGGGGCATGACACTATGATTGCACAGGTTGATGCGGTAAGGACTGACTCTGGCTGGTGGGTAGACACTGGAGCCTCCTGCCATGTCTGCTCCAGTAAGGAATGGTTCACCACCTACACACCTACTTCTGAAGTTGTTGATGGCGAACCAGGCACAAGCTGAAGTGCTCGGGATCGGGACGATAGTGTTGAAGCTGACTTCGGGGAAGTCTTTGACGCTTCAAGGCGTGAAGCACGTACCTGCTATCGCCAAGAACCTGATCTCAGGAGGCCTACTATGCAACGCAGCCTCAGGATGGACATCAATGCTGGCCAGATGGTGATGTCTATCAAGGAAACATATTTCGGGAAAGCTTTTTATACCGAAGGAATGTTCAAGATTCAGCTTGTGAATCAGTCCAATGTAATAATAATTAATAATTAATGCAATCACTCCTTCTGCTTATACTCTTGAGTTGTGGCATAATAGGCTAGGACATGTTTATTGTAAACGAATAAACAGAATGTCTAGTCTAGGACTTATCTCCAAGTGTGGGGGTAAGGTAGAGAAATGTGAAGTTTGTGCTCAAACAAAGATCACAAGGAAACCCTTTCCTCGGGTTAATCGAAGTACAGATCTTCTGGAGTTGGTACACTCAGATATCTGTGACTTCAAACAGTTCTCTACAAAGTCTGGGATGAAGTATTTCATAACCTTCATCGATGAATTCTCAAAGTATGCGTTCGTCTACTTGCTGAAGGCTAAAGACGAAGTATTCGAGAAGTTCAAGGAGTTCAGAGCCGAAGCTGAGCGGCAGACTGGACAACAACTCAAAAGAATAAGAAGTGATCGAGGTGGGGAGTAAAGGTCTCATGAATTCGTATCGTTCTGTAAAGAACATGGAATTGTCAATGAGACTACGGCTCCGTACTCTCTTCAATCAAACGGAGTAGCATAGAGGAAGAACAGAACGTTAACAGAAATGATTAACTCAATGATGTTGACTGCGGGTCTTCCTAAGTGCTACTGGGCAGAAGCTGCACTGACGGCCACTTTTATTCTGAATAGGGTGCCTCATGCAACTTCTGACATTACTCCTCATGAACTCTGGTTCAAAGTCAGACCTAACTTGAATGTCATTCGAGTGTGGGGGTGTCTGGTAAATGTCAAGCTTCCAGATCTGAAGATTCAGAAGCTTGGGACAAGGACTACTAAGACGATCTTCTTGGGGTATGCCGAGAAGAGTGATGCTCGGAGATTTCTTGATATTGAGTCAAATCATATCATTGAATCTCGCGACGCAGAATATTTTGAAGACAAGTTTGCAAGACACAAGAATATTATTCTTACGGATGTACCGGAGAACATTGAGGGTACGCAGGAAACTGAAGTCTTCAATGCAGATGTGGTCCAAGAAGATGTTGTTGAAACAACGATTGAACCAGAACAAGCTGAGCCGTCAGCTAAGCGTATGAGGAGGCAGAAGGATTTCGGAAGTGACTTGTCACCTATCATGTGGAAGCTGATCCGCTTACCTATGATGAGGCGATGAAGACCAGAGACGCAGTTTTCTGGAAGGAGGCGTGACAATAAAATTGATTCTATCACCTCAAATAACACTTGGGTGTTGATCTTCCTGAAGGAGCAAAACCTATCGGATGCAAATGGATCTTCAAGAAGAAGATGAAAGCAGACAAAACTATTGACAAGTTCAAGGCTAGGTTGGTAGCCAAGGGATTTTCTCAGAAGCAGGGAATCGACTACTTTGACACGTATGCTCCAGTAGCCCGGATGACTACCATCAGAATGTTGATTGCTCTCGCAGCGATACATAAGATGGTGATACATCATATGGTGATACATCAGATGGATGTGAAAATGGCTTTCCTAAATGCGAGCTGACCGAAGAGATATACATGCAACAGCCAGAGGGACTTGTCGTCAAGGGTCTTGAAGACAAAGTCTGCAAGTTGGTGAAATCTTTGTACGGTCTTAAACAAGCTCCCAAGATGTGGCATGAGAAATTTGACAAAGTTATAAGGTCAAATGGCTACATGGTCAGCGAGACGGACAAGTGTATTTACACGAAGTTCGCTGATGGAAGAGGTGTGATCGTTTGTCTGTACGTAGATGACATGCTTATCCTAGGTACGGATATGAGCTGTGTCACGGAGACAAAGAAATTCATCTCGAGCAAGTTCAGTATGAAGGACTTGGAGGAAGCTGATGTGATCTTAGGGATCAAGTTCATCCGGACAGACACTGGACTAGCGCTGTCACAGTCTCATTATATTGAGAAAATGATCACTCGTTATGGGTATCGGGATCTTCCTGGGATCGATACGCCGTACATGTGTGATCTGAAGCTGAAGCCTAATTCAGGGAAAAGCGTCAGGCAGCTGGAGTATGCAAGCGTAATCGGAAGTTTGATGTATGCTACTACTGTCACAAGGCCTGACATAGCTTTCGTCGTGGGAATGTTGAGTCGTTTCACGAGTAACCCAGGTGCTGAACACTGGAAAGCTGTGAAACGGGTGATGAGATATCTCAAGAAGACTCAGATATATGCACTGTACTACAGTGGAGATCCGCCGGTAGTGGAAGGCTTCAGTGATGCCAGTGGTGCTCAGAGGTGGAGAGCGAGAGGTCCACAGGTGGATTCATTTTCAGAATGGGTGGAGCTGCAATATCGTGGAAGTCGAAGAAGCAAACTATGCTCTCGCGGTCATCCATGGAATCTGAGTTCTTTGTACTTGATACGCAGCCGAGGAAGCAGAATGGCTTCGGAGCTCATGTATGATCTTCCAGTGGTTGGGGCACAAATATCGGCAATACCGATATACTGCGACAACCAGACGACTGCGGCGGTGGCATCAAATGACCTCTTCAACGGAAGAAGAGGACTGTGCGGTTGAAGCACAGGACAGTACACGATCTTATCAAGAGAGGTGTTATTGCAGTGATTGATGTTCGGAGTCAGAAAAGCCTGGCGGATCCGTTCACCAAGGGCCTCAAGTGCCAGCTGGTCGATGACTCAGCATATAAAATGGGCTTGAAGGCATTCTGATATTAGTTATTGTATTCCTACAATAAAGTTTTATGCTATTAGTTCAAAGATTTATCTACTAGGCATCTGGTTCAAGGGAGGACCATTAACTGGAAGAATATCAGGAACGGTGGGTACATGTTCTTTAGGGCATGGAGAGGTTACGGACCTATAACCACTGTTGTCTACTGTTGTTTTTTGCGAAAAACGGTTCCTGTGGAAAGGTTGGCTTAATTGCCTTAATGAGTTCTCAGGCAGAGTGAATGCCTGGTGTGCTTTACAGAAAGCACGGTAGAGCAGCACTACAAGGAGTGAAACTCCTTGCTACAGTGGGGTGACTCCACAATGAGGTTCCTATATGTGGGGTGCTGCCCAGGAATAGGATAAAGCCTTGGCTTTGCAGGCCAAGTCACAGCGGCGTAGCACCGCAAATAGGCAGTTAGCCTAATGCTGTATGTTAAAATAAAGAGGGGTGTAGTCAGCACTACAAAGAGGAGGAGTTCCTCATGTTACAGTGGCACGACACCACGATGAGGTACCCGGTTAGAGATAAAGCCTCGGCCTTGAAGCCATGTCGTTGCGACGTAACACCGCAAAGGAGCCTAAGGCTTCATGCTGGGTAGTTTGGCACTACAAAGAGGCGGTTGTCTCATGCTACAGTAGTATGACACTACGATGAGGTTCCCGTACGGGGTAAGGCCTCATGTCACGACCCGGTCCCAAATTGTTGGGTCGAATCGGATCATGCCCAGCCTGCACCGTTGTTGAGACGGCGGCAGTAAGCTGTATTCAGTAGTGAAACACATGCAGATAAAAATTCTAACGAATATAAAATCTTTTATTCAATTTAAAATTTTGAAATACAACAACCATTAATACAACAATTACACTTGATACATTGGTTAATAAATTACTATCCAGCTCTACTGTTCTTGGGTTCCAGGTTTTGCGAGAACAGGCATCAGATCTTCGACGACGCAATCACCTAAAAATGTTGTCTCCAGTCAGGAGGGAGCAAAGTACAATTTATGCAAATTTTAACAATTAAAATGACAATTAATATCATGCACTTTTAAACAGTTTTTAAAGAAGAAAACAGATTTGAAATACAGTACAGTGATGTGAATAGGTAATGAATATGACCGGATTGGGTTACAGTAGTATCCTAGCGATACGGTATGGCTTGTCCCCGTGTGAAGAGGGGAAAGCTAATACAGTCAGTTATCCTAATTTTTGGATTTGGTCATATCCACTACTCTACCCCCAGTCCCCAACAGTACAGTCAATACTCCCGAAAGAGTCCGTGTTTGAACAGTGATTTAAAATTGCAATGAAATGATTGCTAAAATAATCGTAAATCCACATAAATGTACTTGCCTTAAATTTCTTAAGTTGGACGAGTTTGGTTCTTCAGGATTTTGAACAGTCACCTCTCTTCTTTGAAATCCTACATTCCGGAAATTATGTCTCAGAAACCACAACTCTAGAATCTAGTTACAATCTCTAGATTTTGTTTCCTAGTCAATTTTAATCTTGTATTAATCAACACAATCAAAACACGCTTTTCTAGTGAGTTACAATTCAGAAAATCCAATTTATGTTTTATTTCGAAAAACTTGTTTTTATCAACTTTATTGGAAAAAGTTAGTATTTTAATTATACATATAAATATATTTTTCTTTTCTTTAAGTGAGAAAATCATGAATTCTAACTAATTAATTAATAATAATATTAATTAATTCTACGCGTTCACAAACTCAGCAAATCCACAGCCAATTCTAATTATTACAATTTACAAAATAGATAAATAAATGGGCTTATGCCCTTACAAATTTATAACAAATTGAAATAAGAGAAGATTGGGTTAGTCTCGAAAATTACCTACAATTAACATTAATAATAACTTAATAATTTCTAAATTAAATTATAAAATAATATGAGTCTCAGACTCTGGTCCAGTCATCATATTCAGCTACTCTGCCTCAACGTCCGGACAAACCGGTGCGTTTGCATTTCACTGGGGCCCATTGACCATTGAGGTCGTCGCCCGAATATAATATTATTAAAATAATATTTCAAAAATCATTTAAAATATTTTTATATTTTGTAAAAATTTTGGCAGCACTCCCTCTATTTTTGGTCAACCCAAAAACTGGGAAATGCTCCATTTACCTGCAAAATAATTCCCAAAACCCGAAATACATATAGATATCCACGGAAAAGATTTTTCCATACCAATCCAGCATTCCGAAATGAGAACGGAATTCCGAAAAACCCGTAACCACCACACAGAATATATATCCGAAAATCCCAACAGTACCAAAGAACCAAACCAACAGAGAACAAAACCAAATTTTTATGTATTAAAATCTAAATCCAATTTAATCCCGATAATTCTCGGAAAACCCAAGAATTTAAAAACACAGAACCTTTTCCGAAAGAGTTCTCGGAAATCTCGAGAATTCTACAGAACCAAGTTCTGTCCGAAATATTCCAGCAAGTCACAGAACCAGCAACAAAATAATTTTCCGAAGAACTCGAAAAAAACAAATTGGTAACGTAATTGTTACGTTCCGAATTCCCAAAGAATTCGGTTTGGACCAGATTATCATCATTGACAAAAGGAAATTAACGGGTCAGAGTTTACCCAAATGACAACGGAAAATCCTGAAGTGAACTCGGAACAGAACCGTCACGGGCTCGGAAACGGAACCCGGGGAGCTCGTCCAACAGCGAACCAGAGTCGCACGGGACGAACGGGGGCGGTCACCGAGGCGGGCGGCCGGCGGCGAATGGCCGGGGAAGGGCCGCGAGGTCGGGTCGATGGCGGGCGGCCGCTGGAAAGGGGCGTCAGTCGCGGGAAACTCGCCGGATCTAGCCGAGGGAAACTCGGGTTCGCCGAAAAAAACTCGCCGAAAATGGTGGATTTGGGGAAAAATGATGGTGATGGAGGATGGGGATGGTAGTAGGGGTTTATATAGGAGTTTAGATCGGAGGTTACCGGAGAGGGGAGGCCAACGGCCACCATGATGGCGCCGGCGGCGGTTCGGAAGATGGGAGGTCGGCCATGAAGAGGAAACCGAAGGAAGCTTCGGTTAAGAATGTGAAGAGAAAGGTTCTCTTCCAAAATGCTACAGTACCCAACAAATGAATGAATGATTCATTCATTCTGAAAGAAAGCTTAAAGGTTTATAGCTTATTGGGTATTAGACCCAATAAGAAATGGGCCAAGGTTGTGGGCTTAAGGATTTTAAGTTACCATTAGTTTGCCAATGGGTTTTGATTTGTAAAGAATTGGGTTTGACCCAAATACTGGGTTTGGCTTAATGGATCAAAAACTTGGGCCTAATAGTTAAGGATCAAAATAATAGTTTGGGCTAATATGTTTTTAATGCTTTAATGAAATGATTAATTGGAAAAATATGTTCTGGCTAAAAATAAATAGTTTTAAAAATATGGACTATTTAAAAATAAATTTTCTTTTTTTTTATTATTATAAAATTCTAACCATCAATAAATATCTTCAATTGAGTTCAGGTCTGGGTGGTCATGCAAAAATCCAAGTTTTTAATTATTTTGGAAATTAATTTACACTTAATAATAATAACATTAAACTATCAATCTTAATTAATTGTTAACATTAATCTAACAAAAATTCATTTAACAAATAAAATTAGAAAAATAATTTGCAATCTAAATTATGGGTTTTACAACCTTCCCTCCTTAGAAAATTTCGTCCTCGAAATTTAAGCTTTTAACCTCTGCTAGTAAATTCTAAAAATTAATAATTCACATCACTAAAATTTTAGTTCAATCACTTATCGTATCAAACCCAACCAATTTTATATTTCTTGATTTAACATTTCAAAGCTCATCCTCGAAATTCGATTTTGAACAATAATCCACAGATCCTTCTCCATTTTTTTTTTCAATTCAAATAATAAATAATAGCTATTGCCAAATCTCGAAATCACCAATATCCTCAACTCCTCAAAATTTGGTTTTCCGCAAAATTTCAAATTTTTGAATCAAATCCAATCCTTAAACGTTAAATTTAAATTCAATGCTCCAAACAAACTTTAATTTTTAATCTTCAAATACAACCTTAAATTTATAAAAAAAAATCAAATTCAATCATACTACATCCCTCAAAACTTGTGATTTTTACAAAATCGTCAATGTGCCATATCAATTCTTCAACTCTTTTATTTAAATAAATTCTATCATTAAATTTTAATCCTACAAAGCTTCCACTTTCCACCTTAGAAAATATCAAATTTAAAATTTTACCCCTCAATTCCAATTCCAGTAAGAAATCAAATCATAATATCAAAATCTTTATTGCTAATCCACAAAAAAATTTTTTTTTTTTTTTACTAATGTTAATTCGATGAATAATTTTTTTTTTTTCCTCATTCAAATAAAATAATTTCCTCAAAAGTCAAATTTCAATCTTGGTCACGTAATGCTTGTCTCCAAAATTTTTTTTTATAGAACTTCCACAGATTTGATTTCTTCTTTAACCTAAGTTCATCCATCTCTATTTCAAGATCCAAATTCAAACATCAAAAGATTCAAACACAAACTTTTCAAAGATTTAAATTTAATCATGGCTACTCTCCTTTAATAAAGCGCAAGATGATCATCACAATAAATTATCCTGCCGCGAGGATCTATAAAATAGTTTTTTTTTTTTAAATACCATAAGTTTTAAATAATTCGACAAACGAATATATATAAAAACAAACTTACTGTCATTTCACAAATCAAATTCTTACATAAATAAATGAGGAAATTTTTTGTAAATCAAAAATCATACTTCAAAAACTTTGATAACCTTTAAATGGGATCCTTAAATCAAAATTTACTTTCAAAACTGAAATCATAATGTTTCATATACATCTCATATCTAGAGACAACAAATTTAAAACTCGAAGCCACATCACCAAAAATTTATTTAAATCCTCTAATCTTTCAATTTCTACTCGACATGATATTCTTCCCTCAACTGGTAGATTTTATATTCAATCAATTACATCTTCGAAAATATTTAATCAAAACTCCTTGTGGCTTATCATTACAAAAATTGTTTTCCTTAAAATAAAAGTGTCAACTCTTCAAAGTCAATATAAAATTTAATGATATTATAAGATCTTTTCCTTCATTAATTTTTCACTAAACTCAATGTTCATATTATCGGGTGCAATCCTCTCAATTTTTTTTTTTTATTGGCACTCTTCTATTAATACAATTCGTCATCCTCAATTATTTACATTTTAAATCCAATATTTCTTGTTTCGATTATCCTTTATAGTTAATTCACCATGCACCTTCCTAGAGTGCATTCTCTATGCCTAGCATTGACAACCTTTAATTTTTTTTTTTATGTCAAACTATTCACAAACTTTCCTCGATACTAATCACCATTGTATATTTTAACTCATATATATCCTATATATCATGCACTCTAAGAATCCAAGCTATAAAATGTTCTAGGTTTACTTCGTAAGACAAAATCAGATTCGAGGCATGATTGCTAAATATCAAAATAAAATTCTAAACATGTTTAGAATCTTCTAGATAGAGTTTAGAATATTTTGTTGTGATCAAAATCCTGAGTAAACATCGAGGTATAATTTAAATAATCAAAACGAGTTTAAAGTTCTAAACAGAATAGAAAATGTAGATGACTATTCTTCTGAGATTAAGGATTTATCAAAATTCGTGTTTGAGATTCAAGAGACTGGGCTAAAAATCAAGAGAAGTATCTGTTCTCCGATTTCGAAGATGAAACGATCAACCTTGATTTGAGTCAAACACTAGATAAGATAGAAGCATCACCGCTTCAGATTAAGTAAGAAAAACCAATGATAATATTCCCGACAAATCACTCAGGGAATACAAAAATTTATTTTGAGAAGAAATAATTTCAGAACTAAGGAAAGTTGAAAATTTGAGAGAAGGTAAGTCTCATTGATTCAAGAAATCAAATTGAAATTGTCTAGTAACGCCAAGAAATTAAATAGCTTTGGGACAGCTAAAAATCTCCTTGACTTAAGAGAATTTAACAATAGTAAGGATTCTGACCATTCCTGCTTCATGATTATGGAAGCTTTCTAGGCCTTGATTTGATCAAAAATTTCATAGAGAGATAGTAGGATTTTAAGATGAATGGAGGAAATTAACAGATGAGAATATTCTCGGTTTTTGGGAAAACATAGGAAATCAAATTGAAATTGAAAATAACTCCTTTAGGAGAATCATGAACTGAACTAATTCTTCTGGTAATAATTGACCTTGAGGTTTAAATGATCCCAGAAGAATTTTGATTCAGGATTGATTTCGAGAAAGTTAGTCAATTAGAAAGGAGATCAAGGCAAAAGGTTGGATAAGGGTTGTAGATATATATTGAGTAGAAAAGAGTTTAATAGGGTTGCTAAGAGAATATTGAAACTCTTCATAACAAACGAATCAAAATTCCAGATAAAGGTAGAGAAGTAAGATCTGATCAACCAATGAAGAAGTTAAAATTAGGTTTGATAAAGAAGAAGAAGATTGAAAAATTCAACCTTATTCCAAAAAGAATATGAATCCTTAGGTAGACTAGAACCTGAAAATTATGGTAGGAAAATCATCTCGAAAGTCATAGGACACTCAAAGGTACAATCAACCTAATCTAGATAAGGTTTTGGTACATACACAAACAAGGTATCCTACGAATCTATAAGCAGGCAAAAATAGATATTTAAGTAAAATAATTTTCGGCCTTATAATGTAACATGGTGTATCATCTAAGTGTTCTAGTTGTTTCTAAAGTCTATTTTCCTAAAGTCTCAACTATCCCTAGGTCAAGTCACAGAACTGCGCGATGGTCTAGACTAAGTTGACTAGACCAATTTACAGATCTGACCTGCATGGGCCACCACTAAAAACATGTCACGACCCGGTCCCAAATTGTTGGGTCGAATCGGATCATGCCCAGCCTGCACCGTTGTTGAGACGCGGCAGTAAGCTGTATTCAGTAGTGAAACACATGCAGATAAAAATTCTAACGAATATAAAATCTTTTATTCAATTTAAAATTTTGAAATACAACAACCATTAATACAACAATTACACTTGATACATTGGTTAATAAATTACTATCCAGCTCTACTGTTCTTGGGTTCCAGGTTTTGCGAGAACAGGCATCAGATCTTCGACGACGCAATCACCTAAAAATGTTGTCTCCAGTCAGGAGGGAGCAAAGTACAATTTATGCAAATTTTAACAATTAAAATGATAATTAATATCATGCACTTTTAAACAGTTTTTAAAGAAGAAAACAGATTTGAAATACAGTACAGTGATGTGAATAGGTAATGAATATGACCGGATTGGGTTACAGTAGTATCCTAGCGATACGGTATGGCTTGTCCCCGTGTGAAGAGGGGAAAGCTAATACAGTCAGTTATCCTAATTTTTGGATTTGGTCATATCCACTACTCTACTCCCCCAGTCCCCAACAGTACAGTCAATACTCCCGAAAGAGTCCGTGTTTGAACAGTGATTTAAAATTGCAATGAAATGATTACTAAAATAATCGTAAATCCACATAAATGTACTTGCCTTAAATTTCTTAAGTTGGACGAGTTTGGTTCTTCAGGATTTTGAATAGTCACCTCTCTTCTTTGAAATCCTACATTCCGGAAATTATGTCTCAGAAACCACAACTCTAGAATCTAGTTACAATCTCTAGATTTTGTTTCCTAGTCAATTTTAATCTTGTATTAATCAACACAATCAAAACACGCTTTTCTAGTGAGTTACAATTCAGAAAATCCAATTTATGTTTTATTTCGAAAAACTTGTTTTTATCAACTTTATTGGGAAAAAGTTAGTATTTTATTATTATACATATAAATATATTTTTCTTTTCTTTAAGTGAGAAAATCATGAATTTCTAACTAATTAATTAATAATAATATTAATTAATTCTACGCGTTCACAAACTCAGCAAATCCACAGCCAATTCCTAATTATTACAATTTACAAAATAGATAAATAAATGGGCTTATGCCCTTACAAATTTATAATAAATTGAAATAAGAGAAGATTGGGTTAGTCTCGAAAATTACCTACAATTAACATTAATAATAACTTAATAATTTCTAAATTAAATTATAAAATAATATGAGTCTCAGACTCTGGTCCAGTCATCATATTCAGCTACTCTGCCTCAACGTCCGGACAAACCGGTGCGTTTGCATTTCACTGGGGCCCATTGACCATTGAGGTCGTCGCCCGAATATAATATTATTAAAATAATATTTATTCAAAAATCATTTAAAATATTTTATATTTTGTAAAAATTTTGGCAGCACTCCCTCTATTTTTGGTCAACCCAAAACTGGGAAATGCTCCATTTACCTGCAAAATAATTCCCAAAACCCGAAATACATATAGATATCCACGGAAAAGATTTTTCCATACCAATCCAGCATTCCGAAATGAGAACGGAATTCCGAAAAACCCGTAACCACCACACAGAATATATATATCCGAAAATCCCAACAGTACCAAAGAACCAAACCAACAGAGAACAAAACCAAATTTTTATGTATTAAAATCTAAATCCAATTTAATCCCGATAATTCTCGGAAAACCCAAGAATTTAAAAACACAGAACCTTTTCCGAAAGAGTTCTCGGAAATCTCGAGAATTCTACAGAACCAAGTTCTGTCCGAAATATTCCAGCAAGTCACAGAACCAGCAACAAAATAATTTTCCGAAGAACTCGGAAAAAAACAAATTGGTAACGTAATTGTTACGTTTTCGAATTCCCAAAGAATTCGGTTTGGACCAGATTATCATCATTGACAAAGGAAATTAACGGGTCAGAGTTTACCCAAATGACAACGGAAAATCCTGAAGTGAACTCGGAACAGAACCGTCACGGGCTCGGAAACGGAACCCGGGGAGCTCGTCCAACAGCGAACCAGAGTCGCACGGGACGAACGGGGGCGGTCACCGAGGCGGGCGGCCGGCGACGAATGGCCGGGGAAGGGCCGCGAGGTCGGGTCGATGGCGGGCGGCCGCTGGAAAGGGGCGTCAGTCGCGGGAAACTCGCCGGATCTAGCCGAGGGAAACTCGGGTTCGCCGAAAAAAACTCGCCGAAAATGGTGGATTTGGGGAAAAATGATGGTGATGGAGGATGGGGATGGTAGTAGAGGGTTTATATAGGAGTTTAGATCGGAGGTTACCGGAGAGAGGAGGCCAACGGCCACCATGATGGCGCCGGCGGCGGTTCGGAAGATGGGAGGTCGGCCATGAAGAGGAAACCGAAGGAAGCTTCGGTTAAGAATGTGAAGAGAAAGGTTCTCTTCCAAAATGCTACAGTACCCAACAAATGAATGAATGATTCATTCATTCTGAAAGAAAGCTTAAAGGTTTATAGCTTATTGGGTATTAGACCCAATAAGAAATGGGCCAAGGTTGTGGGCTTAAGGATTTTAAGTTACCATTAGTTTGCCAATGGGTTTTGATTTGTAAAGAATTGGGTTTGACCCAAATACTGGGTTTGGCTTAATGGATCAAAAACTTGGGCCTAATAGTTAAGGATCAAAATAATAGTTTGGGCTAATATGTTTTTAATGCTTTAATGAAATGATTAATTGGAAAAATATGTTCTGGCTAAAAATAAATAGTTTTAAAAATATGGACTATTTAAAAATAAATTTTTCTTTTTTTTTATTATTATAAAATTCTAACCATCAATAAATATCTTCAATTGAGTTCAGGTCTGGGTGGTCATACAAAAATCCAAGTTTTTAATTATTTTGGAAATTAATTTACACTTAATAATAATAACATTAAACTATCAATTCTTAATTAATTGTTAACATTAATCTAACAAAAATTCATTTAACAAATAAAATTAGAAAAATAATTTGCAATCTAAATTATGGGTTTTACACCTCGGCTTTAAGCCATGTCATAGCGGCGTAGCACCGCAAGGGAAGCGCAAAGCGCTTCATGCCATGTCTCTTTATAATGAACTCACCTATAGTGTATGGACAAAGAGATATCAGGCCGTCTCTTGAGGGTAAACTTGTAGACGCCCAAAATTATACACTGAAACCAGGCTGGCACAGGGCCTTTAATGTGTAGCCAAAAGCACATATAACTACATTATGTGAGTGGGAAGAATTTCAGCTATGATACAGAATTCAAGGCTTAGTCCATTCTTGTATTATAGTCTGTTGTTTGAACCATGCGGGAAGATACAAGTCGTCAGCGACATCTCTCCTAATGCATGATGGACAGTTACTGTGGGGAACACTTATACTCATATATAGAGATATGTGGAGGATTGTTGGGTTTTGGTCTTTTTCAAAGTGAATTTAGTCTCACATCGGCTAGACTAAAGGTCTTGTATCTCTATATATTAGCTTTGCTAGTTTAGAGATGCACATGTGGTGTGGAGGTGCACATGGGTGTGCCATGTGGGGTTATTTTTCTAATGGAAAAAGGCTAAATCAATAATTAAAAGCATTCATGCTTTTTGCTCTTGAAAAATTTATTTCCATGGGAGCTAAGCCCCGTAGGGGCTTAGCGACTCGGACTCGGACTCGGGCTCATGGGCTCATGAGGCGTAATGTGGCATTTTGTTGGCACACTTTGCACTTAGCACGTCAGCATCGTCGCTAGGCGCATAGTGCGCTTTAGTTGCGCTCGTTGCGCGAGCCACTTGCGCTGCCACGTTACGCAAGCCCAGTTGCGCAAGCCCAGGTGCGCGCCCAGGTTGCGCTTGGTTGCGCGGGTGCGCTGGGTTGCGCGGGTTGCTCGGGTTGCGCGGGTGCGCTGGTTGCGCTACGTGCAGTGCGCAGTGTGCGCAGCTCAGTGTGCGCTCTGTCGTGCGGAGTGAAAGGAGCGCAGGGTGCACGCAGTTGGCGCAACTTGCAGCAGAACGTGCGTTTGCACGTTCTGGGTGGTTGCTACATGTTCGGGGTAGTTTTTTCCATGACCCTAACTTTGTGGCAACCGAGCAGTTGCTGCAGGACCTATATAAGGCATCCTCTCTCTCACAAGGCAACAGATATACAAGTAATAGAAGCCACCACAGAAAGTTTACGAAGTATTTTTTAATACAAGTAAACAGAGAATTCAGAAGTGTTCTTTAACACAGTTCTGATCGGAATTTGCTTGCGAATTCCAGCAGCCTTCGAGAGAGAGGAAAGGCGCCGCACCAGCATTGCTTTTGTACGGGAGTTCGTGTCCATCCGAGGAGTCAGAAGAGCAGGAGTGTTCCAAATTCTCCGACGAACTTGCTAGTTCCTGGAAGCTGTTCGTGTAGGGCGAATAAAGCTTTGAGCAACGGTGATTATTCACCCCTGCAGGAGTTCTTCCATCTTTCGTCAGTCACCTTCTTCATTGCTGCCAGTAATTCTGATTGTATCTTCTTTTTAGAAGTACTACGATCGATTGCTGTCGATTACGAAATCTTTTTAGATTCTCGTAATACTAAAATGAGATCTTTTTAGATCTTCGTTATACTTGCGCAACCTTCCTAGAAGTGTTGCGTTGGAACATTATTTTTACAATTGTTTCATCTTCTCTGTTTTCCATCGAAAAATTGTGCCCCGGCACTAACAATTACTAATCCCTAATTCGATTTTTCTCTATTATTTGATTTGTATTCAGAACATACAAAAAGAAAACGGTCAACTGTCTGTCCTAACACTTGAGATCATGATGAAATGGGGTAATAGTAATTTTATTAAAAATGTGAGAGAAATAAAGTTAGGAATTAGTAACGGGGAAGGGTAAATATAAATAACTCAAAAGAAAATTCATTAAGTAATGAACTATTGACTCCTTAAGCAAGAGTTGGGGAAAAAAATTATGTGCCAAACTTATCGTACACCTTTCATGTTAAATTTTAATTGCATGAAAAATATATGTATGTACATATTCTTATGTAATCTACGAACAATTGAGCATGAAATGTGTACCGTGAACCCAGTATATAGAATAATTTTTCCAATGCCTTGTTTGGTTCACGGAAGGGAAATCAATTCCCTTGTAGTTTCCATGGAGATGGAAAAGAAAAAAATTTATAGGATTTCCATTCCTATGTTTGATAAAACAAGAAAAAATTTAAGAAATATCATTTGATTTCCTTTTAGTATTTGGTTGGTGTAGGAAAGGAAAGAAAAATTATATTATTATTGTTCCAATAATATTCGATGTCAACATAATTATAATCAACCAAATACGAAGAGCTAATTGGTAAAATAGACAATAAATCAAGGCTATTTTTATCATAATATTTTGTAATTAATGTTGAAAAAAGAGGAGGAAAAGTGAATCACATGGGTCTTGAAAGAAATTATTTTCCTCTTCTTTCTTTCGACTCGAAAAAATATTTTTAAAATTTGTGACTATCAAACAAAATAAAAGAATAAATATTTCTTTCGGATTCCTTGAATTTGGTAAACCAAACGAGGCCCAATAGTTGGCGCTTTTTTTTTTTTTTTTTAATGTACTGTCAACTTCTTCCAGAGATGGCTGTATTTATTTATGAAGGGGAGTGGGAGAGTACCAACTTCAAAGTAGTCCATATTTCTATTTTGGGCTGTAAGATATGATGATGCCATGGTGGGGGTAGGCCATCATTCATCTCTTTATTCACAAGTGATGTCCCAAAATAAAATAAATTATTTGGTATTTAAATTTTGTAAACAAACGAACGTGATAAGAACGCAAATTGTCTGCTCACATGTGTAGCGTGAGCATACCCACTCCACATCACTGTCACTTTCTTAGTTGGGACTCCCGTCCTCGTCCATTATTATAAGAAGAAAAAACAACATGAAAGGGTGGCCACAAATAAACGCAGGCCCTGTCACGAGGATCAGGGGCATTGAGTGAAATTTAAAATATAACTTTTTTTAAAACCAAATAGCAAAAAAAAAAATCTTATGCAAAATCTAGAAAGAATTCCAAAACAAATTTAAAAGTTTTTTTTAATCTAAAACATGTTTTTAGGTGTTGTTATTTTTTACTTTACTTTTTATATTCTAGGAAAATATTTAAACATTTATAAAAAAACATTTATCTATGAGCCTTTAGTTAACAGGTCGTTGGACGATTGTCCACTCCGTCTATACTCAGGACTGGATCTGAACAAACGGATGAAAATTGGTGAACATATTTTTTTTTCTTATAAGTTTGTTAATGTAAGAATCTGTTTGGCAAATAGAATTTTTTTTTTCAAAAACTACAAAATTTATTTTTTATTAGTTTCTAGACGTAAAAAAATGTTATTTTCAACTTAAAATATTATTTTTTGGTAGAAACAATAAAGTCAAAATTTTGTAGCTGATAAATAGTAACAAAAAAAAATTTATTATTGTTTCTCATAACTTGAGATTTTGTAGGGGTTCAAAAGTGAGTGTTTGTTTTTCAAAAATAAATAGTAATAAAAAGAATCATTATTGTTTCTCATGACTGTCAACATGAGTTTTAATCTATTTGGAAGAAATGGCTAGTACTTTCCAATTTGATTGTGGAACCTACAACTTTTTAAACTAATTTCCAACTACCAAAGTAACCAAACAAGTAAACAAATGGAAAGTAGCTCTACTTTCCAACATTTTATTCTCTCTTATTTTTCACTTGTCAAACATGCCATAACATTTTCTACTTGAGTTCCGATATCCATTTTTGGGTTGAACTAAAAATTCTTTTATGATATTTGGAGCGATGGACTATTTTATGTGGTTTTGGTAATTGGGTTAGGATGAGATAAGAGTTTATCTAAATTATGATAAGTTTATATTAAGCTATAATTTGATTGGGGTGTGAATTGGTGTCATATAAAAAATAATAATAATAATAAAATTTGGTTGGCTAAGTCCACCCTAGATTATACATGGGTCTTTCCTTGCTTAGGTGTTTTAATCATGACATTATTTATCTTTTTATCTTTTTTACGAAAAATATGGCTTTCTTTGTTATAATATATAATAAATAAAAGTCATATCATTTAAGAAAGTTCTTGGAATATTTGCTTTCTAGACAGGATGGATCAAGAAAATCAGTCAAATTTTATTCATTTCAACATTTGTTATGTTAATTACACTGCTTCCGGCAAATAAAATTTATAAATAGTGCAGCAAAAAATGTTGTAACAATACTATTCACAGCCAGCGAAGTCAGCAACCCCTAAAACTCTGTGTTTGTTAAAAATTGCTAAATTGCTAAAAATAGTCAATTTAACATGTATTAATAAAATGTTGTATCACTTTTATCTTTTTGCTAATATATACTCTAGTATAGGGTGACATGTATTAATAAAAGATTGTATGATTTTATTATTTTGCTTATTTACTCTTTTTTAGTCTAAATAATTCAAAGCGTGTTCCTTGTTGTATGAAATTAGTGTTGGGAATAAAAAAACGAAAATATTTTCCAACATGAGCGTCCACGACGAATCAATACCCGCAAGTCAAACACGCGGTCGACTTATACATAAACAAATATCAAAAAATTTCAAAATAGTAATACAATAATTAAGTGAAAAAACCTAACCGAAAAATATATATCTGGAGAGCAATATCACTACTAAATAAGGTTATAAGATTTTACATAATCTCTACAACTTTGTAACTCCCACCACCAAAGAAAGTAAACAAAGAGAATACATAAATTTTCAGAGATTACATCCAAAAAGATATAAAAATCTAAATTTCTCTCGTCTTCAATCTCTCTATATCTTCTATGTTCTTTCTCTCAACATATTAGTGGCTACCCAAATCTTTATTTGAGCACAATAAATCTCTCACACGGAAACCTTATGTCCCTTTATATAGCATGTCATGTGTATATGCATAAAACTAATCTTAAACAGACGTGACATAAATAAACTCATTAACTAGGTAGGATTAGGACTTTGTTCCAATCCTATTACTGTTATAATTACTAATATGGGCCAAAAGCCTGACCCTTGAGCTTTTTTTTGTTGTTGATATTTTGTCCTCTTCATGACACTTATGCCACGTTTCAATCCACGGAATTGGAGCATTGGAAAAGGAAAGTGATTTCTTTCCTTTATTTGGATGCCAAAGGAAACGAGGAGGAAATGAATTTGATTTCCAAGAGGAGAAAAAAAATAGGAAAAAAATGATTCCTTCTACCAATCCAATGATTCATTCTCTCCCTCTAAGGATTCATTTTTTCTTCCAATTTTTTTTTTCAAACACCGAAATAAAAATTGATTGGAATTACAATTTCTCAAAAGAAATGAATTATCAGAGATCGATTTCCTTTCCTTTCCGCGAACCAGACTAGGCCTTAGACTATATCAACTGATTGTCTACGTTTTATGTCATGGTCCTCTCATAAACTTTCTTGATGAAGAATTCACCACCTAACATGAAGACATGACTCAAATTTATTGTAAACTTTTTTTTATGTTCCATAACTAACTCCATTAATATTATGATGGTTTGGAAGACGACGACAAAGACAACTCATAACCAACACACCATGAATGTTGGGATTTAAAAAGACTAAAGTTGCTATAAAGGACACAAGAAACCCACCTTGTGGGCGTGGCTGATTCAAAGACAGAGACTTAAATTTTTATAGTGAATGAAAACTTAAAGAGGAGATCAATTTGTACAGCAATATCTTGGCCCTATCCTTTCTGTTGCCACATACTTTCCTTTTGGTTGTGCCCACCTTTCTCTCATCTCTGTCTCCCAACAGAAAGGGAAATATCAAATATACAACTGTTTCCCTTTTGTTTTCAACTGCGTCAAACTTTTCCATATTCAAATCTATCATTTTGGAATGGAATATTCAACTACTGGAAGGAAAAAAAAAATAGTTTTTCAAAAATAATTCTTGACATTTCTTCCTTGGTCTCCATTGTTGCCGCCGCCAATATTTACGTCACTTTACTTAATCGGTCGATTTTGACATTCGTTCATATTTTTATGCAGAGATAGAATCACGTAGGAGCTGCAGAACGCTTCATCACATCCTTAAAAAAAAATTCCTTGGGGGGGGGGGGGGGGGGGGGGGTGTTGTGAATTTCTCAGCCTCAATTTTTGTCAAACAGTTTGACAAAAGTTGAACATGTTCAATTTTAGCTAGACGGTCTGATAAAGATTGAGCAAGTTCGGTTTATTTATTCTGGTGGGATTGGATATTGATGAAAATTGAGCAAGTCCGATTTGGATCAAATCTAAAAAATATATATGGTATAAGTGCACATTGTAATTGTGCATGAAATAAAAAAAAATCGTACCTGGGATCAATGTCATATATCCATTTAAATATTTCATTAACTTATCCAGACCGAGGTTGTCCAATTTTTCATTATTTTATCCAAACCGAGCTTGTCCAAATCCTCAACCCACTAGAATAAACCAAATCGAGCTCGTTCAATTTTTTGCCAGACGTCTTGCTAAAATTGTACATGTCCAACTCTTGTTCTTGTTTGATGTAGAGTTAGTCTGTCATTCCATCGACATGACACGGCTCTATACTCAATATTGTTTTCATGAATTTTTTTATATTCTTGGTTGTTTGTTATCGATTCTCTCTTCTTGTAAAGGTTTTATTGTACTACTTGTTATTGTGGGATTTTGATCCCACTGGTTTTGCATTGGTATCTCGTAAAAGGGTCAGAGTTTAGGACCGTTGAGCACCTATAGAGGGGGTGAATAGAATGCTTTTGTGCAGCGGAATAAAAATTACCACTTAAAAATATACGACAGTAACCAAACTAATATGAAGCAGGCAATATATAAGTAAACGCGTAAAGTAATGAGATCAGAAAAAGCAAACTCAATCACCGAGTTTTATACTAGTTTTCCTCTGAGAGGACTAGTCCAGTCTCGAGAACTCTTGCTCGATGTTAAATCCACTATGCAGTAAAACACATGGCCTTGAATCCATAGTGCTTGTAACTCCTTACAACACGTGATTTTAATCCGAAGAGCACTACTTCACATCCACAAGCCTTTGATCCGAAGGACTTGTCGACTTCAGAAAATGATAAAAACGAATTGATTTTCAAACATTTTTTACAACTCGAATCAACTTTTAGATCGAACTGGAACTGACACTGCTTGGCTAGGAGTCGTAAAGGCTTTGATTTGAAAGTGTAAAGCTTTGAGAACACTTAGAACAGAGAAGAGAGAATGAGATGGAATGTTATGAAAAGAATGTGAAACTCAACTCTATTTATAGTGTTTTTGGAGACCGAACTCGGAGAGAGTTCGGTTCTGTAACGTTCAAATTCAAACATTGGAGCCGTGTCTACATGGTAACCTAATCCAATGGGACAGGGTGACCGAGTTTGGGCAGAACTCGGTCCGAGTTCGGTTGCCTATGACAAGTTAGGTCAAAGTGTAGAAAGACTTGGGATTTTGGGCTTTACAAATAGGCATGCCTTTTGTTTTGGTGGACTGGAAAGAAATACGAAATGATTAGGCTTATTTGGAAGTGGACTTTAGATTCTAAGCCATGTGCCAATCTCGTCCGATGTATATTTTTTCTAGACTCAACAAAAAGCAAAATACATAAATAAATATAAAAACCAAGAGTGCTTGATGAAGCATTTTTTCTTGACGAAAATTATCCAAAGATAAACAGATCTAAAAATATGTATACCTTTCGGAGGCTTCGCCCCCGAACCCCCACTGGAGGTGCTGCCCCCTCGACCCTAGTCCGCTGACCGGGCAGCAGAACCCCTGAGTACGAGACCTCGGATAGATCATTGGGTGGTTCAGAGAAATCTTCTTCTATAACGTCGTCTTTGGCCCGTCATAAATATGTCCAAGTTCAATCTTGCTTACTATTTGTCTGCAAATACATGTCAGACGACCAAGGTACTATGATATATTCAATGAACATTTAGGACAATGCTAAGTTTAAGTATCGATAATGTAGTTATTGCATGAATACTAGTGATTTCATAAAGTTAAGCTTAATTGATTAGTCATATTCAAAAATACGATACAATCATTGGCCTAACACAGAGGATCTTTCGTACCACGCTCTCGATGGTGGCTACTTGGAGGTAGGGTCGAGTGTTTGGTTTATTCAGTTTCAATCGAACCGAAATAGTCAAAATCGAATGAACCGAAATACTAAAAATCCAAACCCAAAATCGAACCAAAATTAGCGAGAACCGAACCGAATAAAGATTCGGTTTGTTTGGTTGGACTATTTGTATTGTATAATGGGTAGTGTCCAAAGTTGAAATTGTGGTTAAATGATATTAAAAAAAAATTATGCACATATTTGTTGTATTTGCGTCCAAAGTTAGACCGGTTGTTAAATTACCAAAGTTTGGTTTCTGAACACATAAATATAATGATTGTTTTTAAAATATACACATTTTAATTATAACATATGTATAGATTTGAGGATATTTACATAAATGCACAAATATTATTCGATTTTTGATTTTAGACCGAAACCGAAACTGAATAAGAAATTTTAGTATTTTCAAAACCAAATTTGAACCGATTTTTTCAAATAAAACCGAATCTCTTATTCGGTTCAATTTTTGGTCCAAAATTGAATAATGCTCACCCACCTGAAGGGTAGCGCATGGGGAATATGAGTGGGTTTCTTTTTTCCGCTTGTACATGTTATTTCCTGGGCGTGAATATCAGAAGAAAACTCTTGTGATTAGATTGCAGCACTTCAATAGAAGGTGCAAAACAGAAATCCTTGGAGGATTCTGAAAACGAAAAATCTAAGAAAATTTTCGTAAAGGTGACAAACGAGAAATCTAAAAAGATTTTCGGAATCGGAGAAAGCCTACTACGATGTTTAGAACACCGGCGCTCAAAGCTAGATCCGCCCACATGGTCAGCTTCCAGGAACCAGCAAGTTCAAAAGAACTCTTGAACGCTCTGCCAATCTACTCACGGACGGACTCCTCGAAAAACTGAGAACTCACAAGTTGCGCCAATGTAGAAGCTCTCTGTTCTCTCTCTATGGAAAATTTCGTCAAAACGTTCTATTTTTTAGATAGAAGAGAGACTCTATATATAAGCTCTCTCTGTAACTGCCCAGATCCAGAATGTGTGCGACGTTTGAATGTCAGATCCGAAATTATCGGATTCGTTATCGCACGTTACGAAACGGTTCAGTTACAACCTGCGCGCCACTGAGCGCCAACATGCTCGAGCACCATGTTGCGCCACGGCGCACATGGTTGCACGCGCCTAGCATTCAGCCCTCAAGTGCGCGAGCGCGCGTGCGCACCTACGCCAGTCGCGCCTGCACGTACTTGCGCAACATGCACCACACGCGCCCGTGCGTACTTGCCCCACCTATGCCACACGCGCTCGTACGTACTTGTGCAACATGCACCACCTGTGCCTGTGTGCACCGCTCGTACCGATCGCCACCGCGTGCCATTTGGCGCACCATCTGGCCACGCCAACTGGCGTGCCATCTTGTCGCATAACCTGGTGCGCAACCGACAGCGTAGGAAGCTCGCACAACGAGCGCAACTTAAGCGCACTATACGCCTAGCGACGATGCTGACGTTCTAAGTACAAAGTGCTCTAATAAAACACCACATTACGTCTCATGAGCCTATGAGCCCGAGTCCGATTCGTTAAGCCCCTTCGGGGCTTAGCTCATATGGAATTAAATTGAGCTTGGCCAAAAAGTATGAATGCTTTTAATAGGTGTCTTATGCTTACCTCCATGTAAAATTACCCACATGGTCCCCTCCTTAGGGTCACTATCCCATGTGCATCTCTCCATTCCTCAAGAGGAGTTATATTGAGATACCCATGAGTTTTTTTAGCCAATGTGGGACTAAACTTACATGGTTTATTTGAGAGCAACCTCTCTACAAGTCAAAGAAAGGAAAAAACTCCAGCAATCTCCGACATATCTCAATATATGTATAGGGTTGACTGTTCCCCACAGTAACTGTACATTTTGTATTAGGATAGATGTCGTTGACGACTTGAATCTTTCTGCATGGGTTGAACACTAGTATGATACAAGAATGGACTAAGCCTTGAATTCTGCACCACAACTGCTATTCTTCCTACTCACAAAAATGTAGTTACTTGTGCTTCTGGCTGCACATTAAAGGTCCTATGCCAGCATGGTTTCAGTGTATAATTTTGAGCGTCTATAAGTTTACCCTCAAGAGACGGCCTGATATCTCTTTCTATACACTATAGGTGAGTTCTTTATTAAAGAGACATGACATGAAGCCATGTGCTTCCCTTGCGGTGCTACGCCGCTATGACATGGCCTAAAGCCGAGGCATTACCCCTACCGGGAACCTCATCGTAGTGTCATACTACTGTAGCATGAGGTCACAGCCTCTTTGTAGTGCCATACTATCCAGCATGAAGCCTTAGTCTCCCTTGCGGTGTTGCGTCGCAACGACATGGCTTGCAAGGTCGAGGCTTTATCCCTATCCGGGTACCTCATCGTAGTGTCGTGCTACTGTAACATGAGAAACACCTCCCCTTTGTAGTGCTGACTACCCCTATTTAATTTCATCATATATCATTAGGCTACCTGCCTATTTGCGGTGCTACGACGCTGTGACTTGGCTTGCAAAGCCGAGGCATTACCCCTAACCGAGAACCTCATGGTGGAGTCACCCCACTGTAGCATGGAGTTACACTCTTTGTCGTGCTGCGCTACCGTGCTTCTTATAAAGTACACCAGGCATTTACTCTACTTGAAAACTCATTAAGGCGTTTAAGCCATCCTCATCACAGGAATATCCGTTTTTCGCAGAAAACATATAGTAGACAACAGTGGTCATGGGTTCGTAACCCTTCTATGTTCTCAAAAACAAGTACCCAATGTTACCTGATAGTTTTCCAGTCAGTGGTCCTCCCTTGACCCGAAAGTTAGATGTCTAGTAGATTTCTCTTTGAACTAATAACATAAAACTTTATGGTAGGATTACAAAGACATACTATCAGAATGCCTTCAAGCCCATCTTCCCTGCTGTGTCTTTGACCAGCTGGCGCTTGAGGTCCTTCGTGAATGGATCCGCCAGGTTCTCTTGACTCCGAACATCGATCACTGCAATGACACATCTCTTAATGAGATCGTTCACTGTCCTGTGCTTTAACCGCACAATTCTCTTCTTCCCGTTGAAGAGATCATTTGATGTCACCGCCGTAGTTGTCTGGTTGTTGTAGTATATCAGAATTATCGGTATCTGTGCCTCAACCACTGGAAGATCATACATGAGGTCCCGAAGTCACTCTGCTTCATCTACTGCGGTATCAAGTACAAAGAACTCAGACTCCATAGATGACCGCAAGAGCATAGTCTGCTTCTTCGACTTCTACGATATAGCAGCTCCACCCATTGTGAAAATGAATCCACCTATGGACCTCTCGCTCTCCAATTCTGAGCACCAGCTGGCATCACTGAAGCCTTCTACTACCGACGGCTCTCCGCTGAAGTGCAGTGTATATGTCTGAGTCTTCTTGAGATATCTCATAACACGCTTCACAGCTTTCTAGTGCTCAATGCCTGGATTGCTAGTGAATCGACTCAGCATTCCCACGACGAAAGCTATGTCGGGCCTAGTGGCAGTAGTAGCGTACATCAAACTCCCGATGTCGCTAGCGTACTCCAATTGCCTGGCGCTTTCCTTCGAGTTTGGCTCCAGCTTCTGGTCACTTCGGTACAGCGTATCAATTATAGAAAGATCATGATATCCGTATCGAGTGAGCATCTTCTCAATGTAATGAGACTGTAACAGTGCCAATCCAGTGTCTGTTCGGATGATCTTGAGTACCAAGATAACATCATCATCCCCCAAGTCCTTCATACTGAACTTTGTCGAGAGAAACTTCTTTGTCTCTGTGACACAGCTTATATCCGTACCTAGGATTAGCATGTCGTCCACGTATCGACAAACGATGACTCCTCTTCCATCAACAAATTTTGTATAGACACATTTGTCTATTTCGTTGACTCTATAGCCATTTGACCTTATGACTTTGTCAAACTTCTCATGCCACATTTTGGGAGCTTGCTTTAAACCGTAAAGAGATTTTACCAACTTGCAGACATTGTCTTTAAGACCTCTGACGACAAATCCTTCTGGTTGTTGCATATAAATCTTTTCAATCAACTCGCCATTCAGGAATGCCATTTTTATATCCATCTGATGTATCACCAGCTTGTGTATTGCTGTAAGAGCAATTAACAATCTGATGGTTGTCATCCGAGCTACTGGAGTATATGTGTCAAAGTAGTCAATTCCCTGCTTCTGAGAAAATCCCTTGGCCACTAGTCTGGCCTTGAACTTGTCAATGGTTCCATCAGCTTTCATCTTCTTCTTGAAGATCCACTTGCATCCGATGGATTTTGCTTCTTCGGGTAAATCAACCAACACCCAAATGTTATTGGAGGTGATTGAGTCAATTTTATTGTCTATCGTCTCCTTCCAGAAGATAACATCTCTGGTCTTCATCTCCTCATCATATGTAAGCGGATCTGCTTCCATATGATACGTGACGAAGTCATCTCCGAAATTCTTCGGCCTCCTTGCTCGCTTTGTTGACGGTTCAGCGAGTTCTGTTTCAATTGTTGTCTCCTTACCAACAACTTCATCTTGGACTACTAGCTCATTCTTTTCAGTCTCCTTTGCACCTTCATAATTCTTCGAAATGTCTGTGAGAACAATATTTTTGTGCGTTGCAAACTTGTCTTCAAAGTATTTAGCATCGCGAGATTCGATGATATAATTTGACTCAATATCAAGAAATCTTCGAGCATCACTCTTCTCGGCATACCCCAAGAAGATCGTCTTCGTAGTCCTTGTCCCCAGCTTCTGAATCTTCAGATCTAGGAGCTTCACATAAGCCAGACACCCCCACACTCGAATGATATTCAAGTTAGGTCTGACTTTGAACCAGAGTTCATGAGGAGTTATATCCGAAGTTGCATATAGCACTCTATTCAGAATAAAAGTGGCTGTCAATGTAGCTTCTCTCCAGTAGCATTTCGGAATACCCGCAGTTAGCAGCATTGAGTTCATCATTTCTGTCAACGTTCGGTTCTTCCTCTTTGCTACTCCGTTGGATTGGGGAGAATACAGAGCAGTAGTCTCGTTGATGATTTTATGTTCTTTACAGAACGATACGAATTCATGAGATCGATAGTCTCCGCCTCGATCACTTCTTAGCCTCTTGAGCTGTTGTCCAGTTTGTCGTTCAGTCTCAGCCCTGAACTCCTTGAACTTCTCGAACACTTCGTCTTTAGATTTGAGCAAGTAGACGAATGCGTACTTAGAGAAGTCATCGATGAAGGTTATAAAATACTTCATCCAGCCCTTTGTAGAAAATTGCTTGAAGTCACAGATATCGGAGTGCACCAACTCCAGAAGGTCTGTGCTTCGATTGACCTGATGAAAGGGTTTTTTAGTGATCTTCGTCTGAGCACATACTTCATACTTCTCTACCTTACCCCCACATTTGGAGATAAGTCCTAGACAAGATATTTTATGTATTCTTTTACAATGAACATGTCCTAGCCTATTATGCCACAACTCAAGAGAATAATCAGAAAGAGCGACTGCATTTATCTCATTAGACTGGTTTACAAGCTGAATTTTAAATATTCCTTCAGTTTGAAAAGTCTTTCTGAAGTATGTTCCCTTTTTGGACATCACCATCTGTCCAGCATTGATGTCCATCCTCAAGCCTGTATTACTAAGCAGGCTCCCAGAGATCAGATTCTTGGCAATCACCAGAACATGCTTCACACCTTGAAGCGTAAGAGTGTTCCCAGAAGTGAGTTTCAGCTCCACAGTTTTGATCCCCAGAACTTCAGCTTGGGCCTGATTTGCCATGACAACTTTCTCAGAAGTTGGCTGGTATGTGACGAACCATTCCTTGCTAGAACAGACATGGCATGTCGCACCAGTGTCTATCCACCAGTCAGAGTCAGTCCCTACAGCTGTAACCTGAGCGATCATAGCAACAATGTTAGAAACCAATAAAACCTTACTAGGCTCACCTTGTTCTGATTGTTTGGGCTTGGATTTGCATTCACTCTTGTAGTGGCCCTTCTTGCCACAGTTGAAGCAAGTCACATGGGATTTGGACTTCTGCTACTTGAACGAAGGATCCTTCACTTTCAGATTAGTGGAGTCCTTCTTTTTGTGATGAGAAGCCGCCTGCTTTCCTTTAAACTCTCTTGTCTGCACCAAGTTGGCCTTAGCCAGTTATTTGGACAGAAAGTCCATCTTCTGTTGAGATCGCATCTTGTCCTCAATGTGGATCTCTTGTAAGAGATCTTCCAAGCTAATGTCCAGCTTTTTCTGATGCATTCTTGCGTAGAAATTGCTCCATCCAGCAGAAAGTTTTGAGACAATCCCTCTAACGACAAACTTGTCGACGAGGGACATTTTCTTGTCATACAGCTATTGACACAACTTCAAGAATTCCTTCACATAAGGCAACATCGCCTTCTCGTCTTCGAAGAGCCACTTGTGGTACTTCTCGACGATGAAGATTTTGGACCTATTCTCGTCGTCTTCATAGAGCTTTTCCAAAGACTCCCAGATTTCTTTGGCCTTCACCTTCTTGGAATATGACTCTGCCAAAAAATCTTCCATGGAATTGAGAATTAGCAGTTTGCATATGTTGTTTTCTCTCTTCCATTTACTCTGCTTGACATGTGCAGCAGTAACAGCGTCAGCAGTACCACCTTCTGGAATCGTCAGTTCATCCTCAATCAACACATGATCGACGTCCACGAGTTGAAAATTAAGGGTGATCAATGAGAGAGGCATCAATGAGAGAGGCATGAGGGTTTTCCATCTTTCGATCTAGCTTTGAGATTGTTATTCCCTGGGCGTGAATATCAGAAGAAAACTCTTGTGATTAGATTGTAGCACTTCAACAGAAGGTGCAAAACAGAAATCCTTGGAGGATTCTGAAAACAAAAAATCTAAGAAGATTTTCGTAAATGTGACAAACGAGAAATTTAAAAAGATTTTCGTAATCGAAGAAAGCCCGTTGGGGTGTTTAGAACACCGACGCTCAAAGCTAGATCCGTCCACACGGTCAGCTTCTAGGAACGAGCAAGTTTAAAAGAACTTTGGAATGCTCTGCCAATCTGCTCACGGACGGACTCCTCGAAAAACTAAGAACTCACAAGTTGCGCCTATGCAGAAGCCCTCTCTTCTCTCTCTATGGAAAATTTTGTCAAAACGTTCCGTTTCTGAGAGAGAAAAGAGACTCTACATATAAGCTCTCTCTGTAACTGCCCAGATCCGGAATGTGCGCGACGTTTGAATGTCAGATCCAAAATTATCGGATCCGTTATCGTACGTTACAAAACGGTTCAGTTATAACTTGCGCGCCACTGAGCGCCAACGTGCGTGAGCACCATGTTGTGCCACTGTATACATGGTTGCGTGCGCCTAGCGTTCAATGCTCAAGGGCGCGAGAGCGCGTGCGCAAGGTGCGCATAATGCGCACCTGCGCCAGTCGCGCCCGCGCGCTCGTGCACAACCTGCGCCACATGCGCCCGCACGGACTTGCACAACTTGTGCCACCTGCGCCACACGCGCCCGTGCGCACCTCTTGAGGAATGAAGAGATGCACATGGGGTGGTGACCCTAAGGAGGGGAATATGTGGGTGATTTTACATGGAGGTAAGGATAAGACATATTAAAAGCATTCATGCTTTTTGGCCAAGCTCAATTTAATTCCATATGAGCTAAGTCCCGAAGGGGCTTAGCGACTCAGACTCGGGCTCATGAGGCGTAATGTGGTATTTTGTTGGCACACTTTGTACTTAGCACGTCAGCATCGTCGCTAGGTGTCAACCCCTTGACCAAATTTTTTCCTATTTATTAAATTTTTTTCCATTCTTTGTTGTCTCATATATATAATTGTTATGCTTTATATTTTGTTTTACTTAAAATATCACAAAAGGGGACCAAGGGGTAATAGAAGTATTGGCAAGACTATAATGAATTTTTTTCATTTAAATTCAAATTTCCCTGGCCGATTGAGAACTCGGCCAATAAGGATAACAACAAATTGCATTCAAAGTGATTTTCTCCAATCCTTTGGGATTTGAGATGAAATCCAACTCCATACATAAATATGGAGAGAGTAGTCGCCTGGCTCTACAGGAACCCTAATTCTCTCATCCTCCATCGCAAAGGAAGTCGAGAGGATTGCTGTTCGAGAGAGTTTGCCGCGAGGAACCATTCGATTCTCCAACAGGTAATTCCTACCCCGTGATCGACCCTCAAAACATTGAACCTTAGTATGCTATTTCTACTTTCAAATAGCAGTGTAGGTGATTGCTTTAATGCCTCTAAGGAGTTAGGAACCATCATTGGGCTTAGAAGTGTCTGTGTCCGATACTGGAAAGCCTACATCGCGCTTGTAACCTCTCTTCTTACTAACATCAAGTTTTGATCAAATTACTTCCGTCGACTGGTGAATTAGAATCTGATCTGGTTTAGTGTTTGGTTGGCACTGAATATGAATATATGCTCAAATCAAGAAGGCTGTAGGTAACATGAATTGGTTTCAGTTGGGATCTATGATGCCCATAGAGTAACCAGGTTATAGGAGTATGCATGTATCAGAGGGTTTAATCATAAGAATATCAGTCCACATCGATGAATGTTCAGCCATTAGTTCACTTCTTTCCCTTTTTGAAGTTCAACCTTTCATAAATGCCCTGTCCTGCATTCTCAGCAATGTATAACCTACCATGTATGTTTCAGTCTACATATTGTATTTGGTAAGTCATCATATTGATCAGATTTAATTGCAGTAGTTTTATACTGACCTGCATAAGGTATCAGTTTACACCTAAGGAAAGGACTACTATATACAGGGACAGGTAAGTACCTGAGCACCTTATCATTATAGGTAGGATGACTTTGAGTGCAAATCAACTGTTGACTCTATACATGTGTTCATTAAACAGTTTACTCATAGGCACATTAACCCCACATCCTATACTAGGTAACCAATATATCTTGGTGGACTTAGGAGCTGAGGGTTGAATCGTTAGGGACAGGGATGCACCCAGTTTTGATAGGGCTGTTAGTATCAGGGGAGCAGAGAAGGGAGGAAATCAGGGGAGTTGGTATCAGAACAGGACAAGGGTCTGTGTCAAGTTCAAGATATAGGAGGATAGGCTATGCCTATCTGGATAGCACAGGTTAATGAGACTAAGTTGCTGTTTAATGCAAACATGAACGAAGGGGAGTTAGGAGTAGTAGCAACAACTGCAGGTGAAAAAGTGAAACCTTGTGCACCAGAGCACAAGAAATCCAGTTTTGAGGGGTTTTCTTGTACCAGCCATCTGTACCATTTAGTACTAGCCTGAGAAGTCCACCTGGTATCAATACACAGTGGCACCACTTTTATACATGAGTTAATGCTAGGTATCTGATTAGGACTAGTGTATCAGATCAATAGGATAGATGCACCCTCCAGTAGGGAGTAAAAATAGCAGGTCATAGAGGCTTGGATGGATAGGTGTATCACAGGCTAGGAGATAAAGACAGTATGAATCAACCATCCCATGCCCTATTATGTGATACTGTACCAGAAACCTGGGAGTGAACCTTGAAGTGACAGTAAGGGTGCAAGAATTTGAGTAGCAAATGCAGTTGGGGATAGGTCTAAAATAGACTGATGATTTAGCAGTGTGTATCATAGGGGAAAACCCATGAATTCAAGTAAACTAAGAACCATATGCATATCAGAGCCTTAGAATGTAACATGTAGATGCCTAGTCCTGTATAGCAGTCCTAGGAATAGGAATCGAGGAAACCTCAACAGATGCCTTTACTCATAGAGTTTGAGTCCTTTATGCACCAGTCCCCCTTGGTTAGTATCAGTAGAAACCACAATTGGTTAATCTTCATATGTTCACCCTCATCCTAGGCAATTGCAAAGCATTTGGTTGTCCATTACTTGCTTAGGCCAAACCACTGCAATCAATGCCAGGTATATCTTGGTTCAGACCATTTCTAGTAGGTTGGTGGTAGATGTTAAGTCCATACCCATACCAGTTGCATTATGTTCTGGTTGTAACTGTATAAATCCTACTTATATGTCACGACCCGATCCCAAATAATTGGGTCGAACCGGATCATGCCCAGCCTGCACCGTTGTTGAGACGGCGGCAGTAAGCTGTTCCATTAGCAGGTAACCATAACAACAACATCTATATTTGTCACAACTCAAATTCGGGAAAATGAAACTTTATTAAACTTTGAAATCAAGTACAACTGGAATTTAAATGTACTGAAATAAAACTGAATTCAAATAAACAGAGTTTTAAATAGACAACAAAGCTGGAAAAAGAAAAGCTATCTAATCAGCCGGCTCATCGGCCTCAGTCCCAACGTCCTCCAATGGGGACTCTGGCAGCACTACAGGGTACAGAACAGGGTCGTAGTAACTGCTGTATAATAGCTCAGCATCCTCAATGTCCCCTAAAAATATATCTCCAGTCAGGAGGGAGCAAAGTACAATTTATGCTAATTTAAAACAGTTAAAATGAATAATAGAATCATGCACTTTTAAACAGTTTAGAAATGAACAGTTTTCTAGCAGTAAAACAGTGTGATTTGAATAGGCAATGAATATGACCGGCTTGGGATGTACAGTTGTATCCTATTGATACGATTCGGCTTATCCCCGTGTGTGTGAGGGGTAAGCTAATACAGTTCTAAGTTACAGTTGGATGTGGTCATAAACATTACTCTATTCCCCCAGTCCCCAATCAGTTACAGTAGTTGCAGTCAGTACTCTCAGGAAGAGTTTCGTGTTTGCATCGTGGTTTAAACTTGCAGTAAAGCGATTATTAAAATAACTGTAAAACTAACACAAACTATACTTACCTCAAAAATAGACTGGACTGGAGAGGATGAAGACTTCGAGATGGGAATTCAGAATCGTCCTCGAATTCCTACATTCGAGAAATTGACTCAAAAACCAAGGTTACCAATCTGACTACGCTAGTTGAAATATCTAATTGTGTCATAATCCATTTTAATTCTTATTTAACAAAACACAAACAAAATTACGATTATCGGTGCGTTGAATTTATAACGAGGGAAAAGATCGTTTAAACTTTGTATTTTGGGAAAACTCGTCGATACCAATTTAATTGATTAAAACTTTGTATTTTCATAATTATAAATATAAAACTAAATTTCTTATTTTAGTGAGAAATACATGATCGTTAGTTAATATTAAAACTTGTAGATTTTAGGTGAGAAAATCTTTATTAATTTTTTTATATGAAAATAAATTTTATTTAGATTTATTCGTATGCTACAAAAACTCGCAAAATTAGCAAATAACCAGAAATCCTACACTACCAAATTACAGTTACAGAACCAACAACCAGCTGGGCTTATGCCCATTACAATTTATTTACATAAATTAAAATAAGACATAAACGATCGTTAGTTCTAAACTTCCTATAATTAATTATAATAAATAAATAATAAAATAAATTAAATAAGAACTAGTCTCAGATATGGTCCAATCGTCAACTAGGCTAATGCCTCAACGTCCGGGCGAGGCCGGTTTCGTTTGCACTTAGCCGGGGCCCATTGACCGATACGGTCGTCGCCCAAAAATCCCAAATATTTAATATAATTCCGAAACCCATTTTGAAATCATTTTTAAAATATAATTAAATTTACGAAAAAATCCGGCAGCATCTCCTCTGTTTTTGGTCAACCCAAAAACTGGGAAATATGCCAATAATCTTTCCTGCAAATCCCAAATCAGGGAATCCAAAAAAAATATATATATATAAAATAATCCATAAATATTCCACAGATTAATTCGGAACGACCCGAACCAAATTCGGGAGTCCGATTCCAACCAAAAACATCACAACACAATACCGAAAATATCCGGAAGCTAAAATATCAAGAAAACCATTTTCGAAAGTTTCAGAAATAAAGAAATCCAAATAACAGAACTTCCCTTCGTTCCTCGGAAAATCCCGGGAACGGCGTTTATCCCAGAAATCGAATTTCCCCAAAGGGAATTCGTGGACCAACTCATCATCGACACCGGGGAGGGACGAACTACTGTGATTAACCAGAAATTACCCAGAAAGATGGAATCCGAAGGGTTGCTCGGACTCGGGACGCACAAATCTACAGTTTGAAGACGAAGTCCAGCGAAGAACGCTGTCCAGAATAGCGGACAGCCTCGGGGAACAACGTCCGCGTGCTAGGGCACGAGAACCGCGGGATCAGCGTCGGGAAGGGCGGGGGCGCGCTGGAGGCGGGGTCGCGGCCTAAGGGGCGCTGCGACAGGGGGTCGACGAAAGGGGTTGGGCCGACGGGAAGGCCGGCGGGAGCTGCGGGTGGCCGGGCTAGGGGCTGCCGGCGAAGGGCTGCTGGGAGGAGGCCGGCGGAAAGGGCGCCGACGTTGGGGGTCGGCCGTGCGGCGTCGGGCGCGCTGGAGGCGGGGTCGGCCGCGCTGGAAGGGGCGCCGGCGTCGGGGTTGGCCGGAGGGGCGGCCGTTGCTGGGGCGCCGGGCGGTGGTCAGGCCGACGGGAGTTTGGCAGGGGTCAGCTCGGGCTCCGGGGTTGGAGTGAAGGGAAAGGGGGTTTGGGGAGAGTGGTGTTCTCGAGAGAGAGTTTGTGAGGGGTGGGGAATGAGTAGGTGAGGGAGAGGAAGTAGAGGAGGGGATGGGTTTGATGCTCTATGAGAGAGTGAGAGAGAAGAGAGCATTTAAGAAAGAGAGGGATGGGAAATGGTTGTGGTGGTGCTTTCCTGAGGGAGAGGGAGGATAGTTCTGGAAGGTGGTAGTAGTGGGTTTGAGAGTGAAAATAGGAGAGGAAAGTAAGGGGAAGGATGGAGGAGTTGGTCCAACGTGGACCAACTCAAAATATATATATATATATATATATATATTTAAAACTAGAAACCAGATTTTTAAGAAATAGGATCAGGTCCAGGTCTGGGTTCGTGCTCGGGTCTGGGCTCGGGTCTGGGTCAACATCCAAAAGTCCATGTTTATTTATTTACGAAATTATTTTCTATCACTCAAAAAATAATACTAATAATTATAATAAATATAATATTCATATAAATATTGCTCTACAAAAATTGGATTTCACAATCTTTCCTCCTTAGAAAATTTTGTCCTCGAAATTAAAGGCAGGGTTAGGGGTTACCTTAAGTCTCAAACAGGTACGGGTACTGCTCCTGCATCTGGTCTTCTCGCTCCCAAGTCGACTCGCCTAGTGAGTTGTGCCGCCACATAACTCTGACTATCGGCATCACAGAGTTCCTGGTTCTCTTCTCGCCTCTGTCCAATATCGCCACTGGCTTCTCCGGCACTATGAGGCTGGGTCCAATCTCCAGCTCCGAATGGTCCAAGATGTGGCTCGGGTCCGGGATGTAGCGTCTCAGCTGTGAAACGTGGAAGACATTGTGGACGCCTTCGAGACTTGGGGGTAGAGCCACCCGATAAGCCACTTCTCCAATCCTGTTAAGTACTTCAAATAGACCAATATACCTGGGGCTTAACTTTCCTGTTCTGCCGAAATGGATGGTTCCTCTGGTAGGAGAGATCTTCACAAACACACTGTCGCCTTCTTCAAACTCCAAAGGCCGTCTGCTGCTATCAGCCCAATGCTTCTGTCTGTCCTGGGCAATCCTGAGCTTGTCTCTGATCATTCTCACCTTCTCTACTGTTTCGGTCACCATCTCGGGTCCAAGCAACACTCGTTCTCCGACGTTGTCCCAAGCAAGTGGAGTTCGACAACGACGTCCATAGAGTGCCTCGAACGGTGTCATACCGATGCTAGCTTGGTAGCTGTTGTTGTAAGAGAACTCTACCAAGTGCAAATGGTCTTCCCAAGACCCTCCAAATTCCAGGCCGCAGGATCTCAGCATGTCTTCTAGCGTCTGGATTGTTCTCTCTGATTGCCCGTCAGTCTGGGGGTGGTAGGCGGTACTGAACTTCAGTTGGGTTCCCAAGCTGTCATGCAAACTCTTCCAAAAGTGAGAGGTAAATCTAGTATCTCTGTCAGATACGATACTTACCGGAACTCCATGAATCCGGTAGATGTGCCGCATGTACAGTGCTGCCAACTTCTCGGTGGATAGACCAACCTTGAAGGGGATAAAGTGGGCTGACTTCGTCATTCGGTCCACGATAACCCAAATGGCATCCTTCCCTCCTTGGGATCGAGGCAGTCCCGATACAAAATCCATCGTTATGTGCTCCCATTTCCACTCCAGAATGTCAAGCGGCTGCAATAATCCTGCTGGTCTCTGTTTGCTAGCTTTAACTTGCTGACAAATTAAACATCTAGCCACATACCTGGATACGTCCTTCTTCATTCCGTACCACCATACTATTGTACGCATATCCCGGTACATTTTGTTGGCTCCAGGATGTATGGAATACTGCGACTGGTGCGCTTCTTGCATCAGCTCGTTCCTCAGTTCGCCAGTTGGTACGCACAGCCTCGTACCATTCTTCAGTGCTCCGTCGCTAGCGATTGAGAATCCTTTAAGTGTTCCTGCCAACACTTGATTTCTGAGTTTGCAAAGCGTCTCGTCTTGGAATTGTGCCTCCTTGACTCTGTCTATCAGACTCGAACGCACTTGCAACTGCATCAATGATGATTCATCTTCTGGTACGATAGCTTCTCTTCCAAGTTTCTTCATCTCCTCTTCAGGCAGTACAATTTCCAATCCAAGCTTCTCCATGTCCTCCAGCAAATGACGCTCCTTGGTCAAGAACATTGCCATCGGGTATCGACTAAGTGTATCTGCAACAACATTAGCCTTACCCGGATGATACTGCAGGTTGATGTCAAAATCCTTCATCAGCTCCAGCCATCGTCTCTGTCTCATGTTCAGCTCCTTCTGAGTGAAAACATATTTCAGACTTTTGTGGTCTGTAAATATTTCTACTCTCTCTCCATACAGGTAGTGCTTCCATAGCTTCAAAGCAAATATCACCGCTGCCAGCTCCAAATCATGTGTGGGATAGTTCTTCTCATGAGTCCGTAATTGCCTAGATGCATAAGCAATTACTTTCCCGTGTTGTTGAAGAACGCAGCCCAGTCCCTTACCGGAAGCATCACTATAGATTGAGAAACCGCCGGTACCTGCGGGTAGCGCAAGTATCGGCGCCGTTGTAAGCCTCTTCTTCAGTTCCTCAAAAGCTGACTGGCAAGCTTCAGACCATATGAACTCCTCGTTCTTCCTGGTAAGCTTCGTCATTGGTTCCGCAATCTTGGAGAAATCCTTCACAAACTTCCGGTAGTAGCCAGTTAAACCCAGAAAGCTTTTGATCTCTGCAACCGAGCTTGGTGCAGTCTACTTCTCAATAGCAGCTATCTTCTTTGGATCCACCGAAATTCCTTTTCCTGTGACAACATAGCCCAAAAATTCCACTTTGTCTAAAAAGAATTCGTATTTGGATAGCTTACCATAGAGCTTCTCCTTCCTCAAGGTACTCAGCACTTTCCTCAGGTGCTCTTCATGCTCTTCCTCAGTCTTCGAGTAGATCAGTATGTCATCGATGAAGACAACAACAAACTAATCCAGGTATTCATGGAAAACCTTGTTCATGAGGTTCACGAATACCGCGGAAGCATTCGTCAGTCCAAACGGCATGACCAAGAATTCAAATTGCCCATACTTGGTGTTGAACGCCGTCTTGGAAATATCCTCCTTCCTGACCTTGATTTGATGGTAGCCTGATCTGAGATCTATCTTTGAAAATACCTTGGCTCCACTCAGTTGATCAAACAGGTCGTCGATCCAGGGCAGGGGGTACTTGTTCTTGATGGTGATGTTGTTCAGTGCCCGGTAGTCAATGCACATCCGTACGGTTCCATCCTTCTTGGGCACGAACAAAACTGGTGCTCCCCAGGGTGAAGCCCCGTCTCTGATAAATCTTTGTGCCTTCAGCTCGTCGATCTGATCCTTCATGTCCTTTGCCTCCTTGGGGTTAACTCTGTAGCATCCCCGAGAAATAGGGGAAGAGCCGAGTACTAGATCGATGTTGAATTCCACACCTCGATCCAGCGACAATCCTGGAAGACTATCTGGAAAGACGTCCATGAATTCCGCGATGATAGGGTGAGGAGGCCCGGGTTCTTCAGTGATTGAGGAGTAGGTAACACTCTTTATGTCATCCGGAGCTCGAGAGATTTCAAACTCCAGTTCTCCTGGTGGGCTGAAGATAACACATCCTCGGTGACAATCGATCAACGCATGCTGTTCACTTAACCAGTCCATCCCTAGGACTACATCATAATTGGGCATGGGCATCACTAGTAAGGGTGTTAAGAATTGATGGCCTGAGATAGTTATGGGACAGTTACAAGCCTCGGTGATGGGTATGGGACCATCACAAGTCATAACTCTACTAATCACCTTGCTAAGTCTCGTATCTAGGTGGTGTGCAGAAATAAACTATATATGATGATATAAAACTATGTGATGCACCCGAATCAAATAATGCTAGAGCAGGATGTGAAAACACATAAATGGAACCTGTGATGACATCAGCGGTGGGTTCCTGCTCTGGTTCCTGCTCATCAGCTGCTAGGGCAAAAGCTCGCCCGGTCTTCTGTTGGTGCTGTCCGAACCGTTGTTGCTGAGTGGGTAGGGGAGCACTTTGCTGATTGGTTCCGGTCCGGTGAACTGATGAGGGGCAGTCCCTCACTTGGTGGGTGGCAAACCCACAGACTAGGCAGTATCCTAGCTTCTTTCTGCATATGTTCGACTGATGTCCTGGCCTCTTGTAAAAATCACAGACAGGGATCTGCTTCTGAGGCGCTCTGTCATTTGTCCTTGCTTGATGGTGCTGCTGTTGGTGGTGCGAAGGCCTGTTGTTGTTGTTGTTGGGCCTCTTCTGGTTACCCTGGAAGTTGCTAGTTCCAGGGTACTCCCCTTGGATCGAGGAAGCTGGCTCTTCTCCACGTCCTGAGCTCGTATCAGGATCCTCTCATATGTCTTAGCGCCACCTGCGATCACAGGGGTGCGAATCTCTTCTCTTAATCCATACCTGAATCATTCAGCACGATCCTTGGGGTCAGCAACCAGGTTCTGGGCAAAACGGCTAAGTCGACCGAACTCTGCCGCATATTCGCTGATCGTCATATTCCCTTACTTCAGGTCCTGGAATTGCCTTTCCATCCTCCACATCTCAGATGTTGGGAAGAACTTCCTGCGGAACAGCCTCTTGAAGGTGTCCCAGTCAAGCTGCTTGTCCTGGAGTCGGGGTTCATTCCGATACCAGGTGCTCGCCACATCTTGTAGCTGGAGTCCCACTGCTTCAGTCTTGAGGTCCTCTGGGAGTCGAGCGACGCTCAAGAGACGCTCCATGCTGTCTAGCCATTCATCGGCGTAGATGATACCCTCGGTTCCTTTGAAAGGTCGAAGGCCTTGCTTCTTAAAGCTTTCTATATCTCCGACCTTCATGTAATAATACGCCTCTTATCAAAAGAATGGCCTTAAAGATATAAATCTTAACTCCTGAATCATGCTTACCTTGGCAGGTCGTGGCTCCGATGAAGTGGTTCCTCCTCTTTCGAGGGCAGCCATAGCCACGTTGTGGGCATTCTCTATGCATTCTCTCATAATCGCGGTCTGTTCGCGATGGGCTTCAGCTTGGGCAGCAGTCTGTTCTCGATGAGCTTCTGCTTGGGCTCTCTGGGCTTCGAGCACCCCACGTAGCATGCCCACTAGATCAGTGGGATCTACGGGCACTGGTGGGGCAGCTGGTGCGGACACTACCGCAGGGATCTGCGGCTCCGCCCGGGGAAGTGTAGGGTTCGTCGCTTGAGAAGTAGTGACGTAAGCGCCGCGGAGTGCTGGAGATTGATGGGGACGGTCGGTCAGCTGCAACGGTGAAGGATCTGGACGTGCTGGGGGAGATGGGGTGTGTTCAGATGATGACACCTCATCGCCAGCAGGGGTGGTCTTTTCCTTGGTCATAATCTGGAAGGTTTAGGGTACAAACATAAGCAAGGTATCCTACCAGTCTATAATCAAACAAAAATATTTATTTATATATAATTCGGACCTATGTTGTGACAAATCAATGTTCTAGTGTTCTAATTATTTCTAGGTATATTTTCCTAAGTTGTTGTATTGGACCTGCATGGGCCACCACTGAAAATATGTCACGACCCGATCCCAAATAATTGGGTCGAACCGGATCATGCCCAGCCTGCACCATTGTTGAGACGGCGGCAGTAAGCTGTTCCATTAGCAGGTAACCATAACAACAACATCTATATTTGTCACAACTCAAATTCGGGAAAATGAAACTTTATTAAACTTTGAAATCAAGTACAACTGGAATTTAAATGTACTGAAATAAAACTGAATTCAAATAAACAGAGTTTTAAATAGACAACAAAGCTGGAAAAAGAAAAGCTATCTAATCAGCCGGCTCATCGGCCTCAGTCCCAACGTCCTCCAATGGGGACTCTGGCAGCACTACAGGGTACAGAACAGGGTCGTAGTAACTGCTGTATAACAGCTCAGCATCCTCAATGTTCCCTAAAAATATATCTCCAGTCAGGAGGGAGCAAAGTACAATTCATGCTAATTTAAAACAGTTAAAATGAATAATAGAATCATGCACTTTTAAACAGTTTAGAAATAAACAGTTTTCTAGCAGTAAAACAGTGTGATTTGAATAGGCAATGAATATGACCGGCTTGGGATGTACAGTTGTATCCTATTGATACGATTCGGCTTATCCCCGTGTGTGTGAGGGGTAAGCTAATACAGTTCTAAGTTACAGTTGGATGTGGTCATAAACATTACTCTATTCCCCCAGTCCCCAATCAGTTACAGTAGTTGCAGTCAGTACTCTCAGGAAGAGTTTCATGTTTGCATCGTGGTTTAAACTTGCAGTAAAGCGATTATTAAAATAACTGTAAAACTAACACAAACTATACTTGCCTCAAAAATAGACTGGACTGGAGAGGATGAAGACTTCGAGATGGGAATTCAGAATCGTCCTCGAATTCCTACATTCGAGAAATTGACTCAGAAACCAAGGTTACCAATCTGACTACGCTAGTTGAAATCTCTAATTGTGTCCTAATCCATTTTAATTCTTATTTAACAAAACACAAACAGAATTACGATTATCGGTGCGTTGAATTTATAACGAGGGAAAAGATCGTTTAAACTTTGTATTTTGGGAAAACTCGTCGATACCAATTTAATTGATTAAAACTTTGTATTTTCATAATTATAAATATAAAACTAAATTTCTTATTTTAGTGAGAAATACATGATCGTTAGTTAATATTAAAACTTGTAGATTTTAGGTGAGAAAACATTTATTAATTTTTTTTATATAAAAATAACTTTTATTTAGATTTATTCGTACGCTACAAAAACTCGCAAAATCAGCAAATAACCAGAAATCCTACACTACCAAATTACAGTTACAGAACCAACAACCAGCTGGGCTTATGTCCATTACAATTTATTTACATAAATTAAAATAAGACAGAAACGATCGTTAGTTCTAAACTTCCTATAATTAATTATAAATAAATAAATAATAAATTAAATTAAATAAGAACTAGTCTCAGATATGGTCCAATCGTCAACTAGGCTAATGCCTCAACGTCCGGGCGAGGCCGGTTTCGTTTGCACTTAGCCGGGGCCCATTGATCGATACGGTCGTCGCCCAAAAATCCCAAATATTTAATATAATTCTGAAACCCATTTTGAAATTATTTTTAAAATATAATTAAATTTACGAAAAAATCCGGCAGCATCTTCTTTGTTTTTGGTCAACCCAAAAACTGGAAAATATGCCAATAATCTTTCCTGCAAATCCCAAACCAGGGAATCCCAAAATATATATATAAAATAATCCACAAATATTCCACAGATTAATTCGGAACGACCCGAACCAAATTCGGGAGTCCGATTCCAACCAAAAACATCACAACACAATACCGAAAATATCCGGAAGCTAAAATATCAAGAAAACCATTTTCGAAAGTTTCAGAAATAAAGAAATCCAAATAACAGAACTTCCCTTCGTTCCTCGGAAAATCCCGGGAACGGCGTTTATCCCAGAAATCGAATTTCCCCAAAGGGAATTCGTGGACCAACTCATCATCGACACCGGGGAGGGACGAACTACTGTGATTAACCAAAAATTACCCAGAAAGACGGAATCCGAAGGGTTGCTCGGACTCGGGACGCACAAATCTACAGTTTGAAGACGAAGTCCAGCGAAGAACGCTGTCCAGAATAGCGGACAGCCTCGGGGAACAACGTCCGCGTGCTAGGGCACGAGAACCGCGGGATCAGCGTCGGGAAGGTCGGGGGCGCACTGGAGGCGGGGTCGCGGCCTAAGGGGCGCTGCGACAGGGGGTCGTCGAAGGGGGTTGGGCCGACGGGAAGGCCGGCGGGAGCTGCGGGTGGCCGGCCTAGGGGGCTACCGGCGAAGGGCTGCTGGGAGGAGGCCGGCGGGAAGGGCGCCGGCGTTGGGGGTCGGCCGCGCTGGAGGCGGGGTCGGCCGTGCTGGAAGGGACGCCGGCGTCGGGGTTGGCCGGAGGGGCGGCCGCTGCTGGGGCGCCGACGGTGGTCAGGCCGACGGGAGTTCGGCAGGGGTCGGTTCGGGCTCCGGGGTTGGAGTGAAGGAAAAGGGGGTTTGGGGAGAGTGGTGTTCTCGAGAGAGAGTTTGTGAGGGGTGGGGAATGAATAGGTGAGGGAGAAAAAGTAGAGGAGGGGATGGGTTTGATGCTCTGTGAGAGAGTGAGAGAGAAGCGAGCATTTAAGAAAGAGAGGGATGGGAAATGGTTGTGGTGGTGCTTTCCTGAGGGAGAGGGAGGATAGTTCGGGAAGGTGGTAGTAGTGGGTTTGAGAGTGAAAATAGGAGAGGAAAGTAAGGGGAAGGGTGGAGGAGTTGGTCCAACGTGGACCAACTCAATATATATATATTAAACTAGAAACCAGATTTTTAAGAAATAGGATCAGGTCCAGGTCTGGGTTCGGGCTCGGGTCTGGGTCAACATCCAAAAGTCCATGTTTATTTATTTTCGAAATTATTTTCTATCACTCAAAAAATAATACTAATAATTATAATAAATATAATATTCATATAAATATTGCTCTACAAAAATTGGGTTTCACATTATATGGCAAGGGAAGTAACTTTAAATGTGAGTATAGGCAAGGATGTGCAATGTAACAGTAGTAGGGTTAAGGTTTATGTCAGGCATTAGTGGTGGTATCGTAGGATACATAGATGGATACTCATTTATGGCATAACATATTTAGAGGCCTATTAGGAAGGTAAATGGAGTAACATGAACCAATAAAGAGATAGGCTACTTATTCATATTAATTGTGTATTGGCATTATGTATATGGTATAATAGGTTACTGGGACCGAGATACGGACTTGACCCGTGCCAACAGCTCAGGATCACAGGCAAGTATACCTTGCCTTTCTTACAGTTTATTTACATGCACTGTATTTCATTATTCAGTTTTTCTCATTATTGTTGACATGTACTTTTCATATCCTGCTTGTATATTTTATTATTGCTATATAGGCCATGATCACAGTTAGCTTTGTATTTTATTAGACGTGTTCACACTTGTGTCTCGATTGAGTCGTGTCATGGGTCGAGAAGTCATAAACTGAACTGCTATACCTCCTTGTCTTGATTTCTTGAAGCTAACCTGCGAGTCACACTAGGGGCGAGGGTTAGTAGTTGATCAAACCTGCGAGGCCACACTAGGGACAAGGGTTTGAGTATTTCGATTTGGTTATCCGTTGACATCTTGACATGAGTCTCTCGTCTTCGTTCAGCAGTTCATGTATGCGTAGTCAGTGCACAGATTCGTGTTTTATCATTGCTTAGTTTTACTTGTTACTTCTAGATTTTTCTCCATGCATGATAAACTGTTAGAAAGACTCATTTTTATGTATCTTGCTAGTCCTCTGAGGACCTGATGATCTCTTCAGGTTAGCCGAGATTGAGTCATGAGCAGACGAGAGGGTTTGAGTCAGCATCAGATCGCGGTGCCTTGCAGTTGAGGTTACTTGATTAGCATGTTGTATTCAGATAGTATATTTCATGTATTTATCTTTTTCCGTCTATTGGTAGTGGATTTGCGTCCACCGGACGTAACCTTTGATTTTCGGAAAAGTTCAGTTTATATTCATTATTGCTTAGTTTCATGTCTTATTCATTGATCTGGGTTTGTAACTTGATTATTCTGTGGATGAGATATAGATTTTCTCGTGATTATAGATTCAATGACTTGTGAGTTATAGACAACGTTCTACCTTCGACACTGTGGCGTAGGCTGGGCTTGGACACGTCTTGTATCCGAAAAAGCGGGTGCGGGTCGTGACACTAGGGGCATAGTGTGCTTAAGTTACGCTCGTTGCGCGAGCTTCTTGCGTGCCAGGTTGCGCTACCAGATGGCGCGCCAGTTGGCGTGGCCAGATGGCGCATGGTACGAGCGTGCTCAAGTGTGCGAGAGCGCGTGCGCAAGGTGCGCACCTGCGTTAGTCGCGCCCGCACGCAACTTGTGCCACACCCGCATGCAACATGCGCCACCTGCGCCTGCGCGCAACGCTCGCACCGTTCGCCATCTGGCCATGCCAACTGGCGCGTCATCTGGTCGCGTAAGAAGCTCGTGCAATGAGCGCAACTTAACCGCACTATGCGCCTAGCGTCGATGCTGACGTGCTAAGTGCAAAATGTGCCAACGAAACACCATATTACGTCTTATGAGCCCATGAGCCCGAGTCCGAGTCGCTAAGTCCCTTCGGGGCTTAGCTCATATGAAATAAAATTGAGCTTGGCCAAAAAGCATGAATGCTTTTAATAGGTGTCTTATCCTTACCTCCGTGTAAAATCACCCACATGGTCCTCTCCTTAGGGTCACCACCCCATGTGCATCTCTCAATTCCTCAAGAGGAGTTATATTGATATACCCATGAGTTTTTCTAACCAATGTGGGACTAAACTTACATGGTTTGTTTGAGAGCAAGCTCTCTACAAGTCAAAGAAAGGAAAAAACTCCAACTGTACATTATGTCTATTATTTTGTATATTTGGTCACATGCATGTGTTAGTCTAAATTCTGGGAGGTTATTCCTGTATGTGGACAACCAATTCATGTATATAAACTGCAAGTATGTTATGGACTCGTACTTGTATTTATTGCTACCATATCATATTTTATATTGCTAGTCTTGATCTTGTATGTTTTAGCATTTTGGGACGTCTTATAATTATACATGCATGTGATATTTTTTTTGATTCTTGCTTGATTTGGATTGAGATAGGATCTTGTGGACCATAGGAGATTGTTGGATTGTAGCTGATCCCCTTGTCTTTATAGTCATAACCGTATCGTAGGACACTAGTGTACTATACAATATGTAGCTGGTCAAATTTATGTTTCCGAACTCCGTATTTTGGATCTGGGACGGAACAAAAGGATAGTCCACAACTAGCAAATATAAGAGCTCTTGAAAAATATTGTCCAAACTTCATGGTTCTTCCTGTTGGTGTTTTTGCCTTTGGACTAGAAAAGATAGTCCCATATCGGCTACACCAAATGGTGAGTATCTCAATATAATGCATTGCTTGTGTTGAGGTGTGCACATGAGGTGTAGTGGGGCACAAGTTTGTGCCATGTGGAAGTATTTTCCTAGAAGAAAAAACGATTAAATCCAACAAGGATGCAAGTTAATTTTTGTTGTGCGGACTCGGACTCGGACACGGACTCCAGGATGTCTCGTGCATGCACGGGAGTGTTCGGGGGGTAGGCGTGGACTGGCACACTTCTATGCTGATTGTGGGATGATCTAAAATGTCAAACTCTATTTTTGAGTATTGGTATTTTAGTCCCACATCGGATAGGAGAAGAGGTGAAGTCTCAACTCCACTCTATAAATAGAGCCCCTTGGCCTCCTTTGAAAGATGCACCAAGAAGAGAGTTAAGGGAGTCTGTAAAGTCCAGGAAGCCCGTTCAAGTCTCAAATATTGACTTACGAGCGTTCCAGAAGTTCTTCGTGAACTTGCTGGTTCCTGGAAGCTGTTCGTGCTCGTGTGGGGCGAATGAAGCTTTGAGCAACGGTGGTTCATTCACCCCAGCATCTCATTCTCGCCTGTCATCGCTGCTGTTGCCTTTCATAGTAACTTCTTTTTAGAAGCTCTACTGCCGATAGTCGCTTGCACAAAAGTCTCTTTAGATTTTTTGTGTATTACGTAGAATCTTTTTAGATCCTCGTAATTCAGAATCCTCCAGGATCTTTGTTGCACATCTTCTTTAAGGTGTTGCATTTGAAACGTTGTCTTTACAATTGTTTCAGTTTTAGAATTTTCCATCGAAAATTGTGCCTCGGTACTAACAATCTCAAAGCTTTATTGAGAAGATGGATAATTCTCGTGCTTCGCTCATCGATACTGGCATTAACAAGTTGGAGAAATTCGATGGCGAACACTTCCAGATATGGAAACGAAAGGTCACTTTAAATCTTCAACTCGTGGATGTTGATCACGTGCTGTCAGAAGAAGAACCGATCGTTCCAACCACTGGATCTGCTGCGGCTGTGGCCGCTGCTACAACCAAGCAAGCGAAGTGGAAGAGAGAAAACAGTATATGTAAACTACTGATACTCAATCCATGGAAGACTCTCTGGCAGAGTCCTACTCCAAGAAGACATCTGCCAAAGAGATATGGGACTCCTTGGAAAAGCTCTATGAGGATGACGAGAACCGGTCCAAGATCTTCATGGTAGAAAAATACCATAAGTGGACCTTCGAAGACGAGAAGTCGATGCTGCCCCAAGTGAAGGAGTTTCTGAAGTTGCGTCAGAAACTAGAAGACGAGAACATGCCCCTCGTCGACAAGTTTGTCGTTGGAGGGATCGTCGCGAAACTTCCTGCAGGATGGAGCAACTTCTATGCAAGGATGCATCGAAAGAAGATGGAAATTAGCTTGGAAGATTTCTTACAAGAGATCCATGTTGAAGACGAGATGCGCTCTCAACAGAAGATGGATACTCTGTCCAAGCAACTGGCGAAGGCAAATCTGGTCCAAACCAGAGAATACCAGGGGAAGCAGGCTGCTTCTCATCGCAAAAAGAAGGACTTCACGAATCTGAAAGTGAAGGGTCCTGCTTTCAAGCAGCAGAAGTCCAAGTCCCATGTGACTTGCTTCAATTGTGGCAAGAAGGGCCACTACAAATCCGAATGCAAGTCCAAGCCCAAAGAACAAGGTGAGCCTAGTAAGGTTTCTATGATTACTAATCTAGTTGCCATGATAGCACAGGTTGCAACTGTGGGGGCTGACTTGGACTGGTGGATAGACACTGGTACGACCTGCCATGTCTGTTCAGACAAGGACTGGTTCGTCTCTTATGAGCCAACTTCAGAGAAGGTCATAATGGCAAACCAGGCACAAGCTGAAGTACTGGGGATCGGGACGGTGGAGCTGAAACTCACATCAGGGAACACTCTGACGCTTCAAGGTGTGAAGCATGTTCCAGTAATTGCTAAGAACCTGATCTCTGGAAGTCTGCTCTGCAACGCAGGCTTGAGGATGGACATCAATGCTGGCCAGTTGGTGATGTCCAAGAAGGGTACATTCTTCGGGAAAGCTTTCCAAACTGAAGGAATGTACAAGATTCAGCTTGTTGTAACCCAGCATGATAATATAAATGCAATCACTTTTTCTGATTATTCTCTTGAGTTGTGGCATAATAGGCTAGGACATGTTCGTTGTAAAAGGATTAACAGAATGTCTAGTCTAGGACTTATCTCCAAGTGTGGGGGTAAGGTAGAGAAATGCGAAGTATGTGCTCAGACGAAGATCACAAGGAAACCCTTTCACAGGGTCCATCGAAGCACAAATCTTCTGGAGTTAGTTCACTCAGATATCTGTGACTTCAAACAATTCTCTACAAAGGCCGGGATGAAGTATTTCATTACTTTCATCGATGACTTCTCAAAGTATGCTTTCGTCTACTTGCTCAAGTCTAAAGACGAAGCATTCAAGAAGTTCAAGGAGTTCAGGGCCGAGGCTGAGCGGCAAACTGGACAACAACTCAAGAGGTTAAGGAGTGATTGAGGCGGGGAGTATCGGTCTCATGAATTCTTATTATTTTGCAAAGAACATGGCATCATCAATGAGACAACGGCTCCGTACTCTCCTCAATCCAACGGAGTAGCAGAAAGGAAGAACAGAACGTTGACAGAGATGATGAACTCCATGCTGTTGACTGCGGGTCTTCCAAAGTGCTACTGGGGAGAAGCTGTACTAACGACAACGTTCATTCTGAACAGAGTGCCATATGCAACTTCTGACATAACTCCTCATGAACTCTGGTTCAAAGTCAGACCTAACTTGAATGTCATTCGAGTGTGGGGGTGTCTGGCTTATGTGAAGCTCCCGGATCTGAAGATTCAGAAGCTGGGGATAAGGACTACGAAGGCGATCTTCTTGGGGTATGCCGAGAAGAGTGATGCTCGGAGATTCCTTGATATCGAGTCAAACCATATCATCGAATCTCGCGATGCTGAATACTTTGAAGACAAGTTTGCAAAACACAAGAATATTGTTCTCGCGGATCTTCCGGAGAATGATGAGGGTACAAAATAGACAGAAGTCTTTAATGAACCAGTAGTCCAAGATGAAGCTGTCGTCAAGGAGACACCAGCTGAACCAGAACTCGCTGAGCCGTCAACTAAGCGAACGAGGAGGCCGAAAGACTTTGGAGATGACTTCGTCACCTATCATGTGGAAGCAGATCCGCTTACCTATGATGAGACGATGAAGACCAGAGATGCTGTATTCTGGAAGGAGGCGATAGACAACAAGATTGACTCAATCATCTCCAACAACGCATGGGTATTGGTTGACCTGCTAGAAGGAGCAAGACCCATCGGATGCAAATGGATCTTCAAGAAGAAGATGAAAGCAGATGGAACCATTGACAAGTTCAAGGCCAGGCTAGTGGCCAAGGGGTTTGCTCAGAAGCAGGGGATCGACTACTTTGACACTTATGCTCCAGTAGCTCGGATGACAACCATCAGATTGTTAATTGCTCTAGCAGCAATACACAAGCTGGTAATACATCAGATGGATGTGAAAACGACATTCCTTAATGGCGAACTGACCGAAGAGATCTACATGCAACAACCAGAAAGTTTTGTCGTCAGAGGTCTGGAAGACAAAGTCTGCAAGTTGATGAAGTCTCTGTATGGTTTGAAATAAGCTCCCAAAATATGGGATAAGAAGTTTGACAAGGTGATAAGGTCAAATGGCTACAGGGTCAGTGAAACAGACAAGTGTGTCTATACGAAGTTTGCTGACGGAAGAGGAGTAATCGTATGTCTTTACATGGACGACATGCTAATCCTAGGTACGGATTTAAGCTGCGTCACAGAGACAAAGAAATTCCTCTCGACCAATTTCAGTATGAAGGACTTGGGGGATGCCGACGTAATCTTGGGGCTCAAGATCATCCGGACAGGCACTGGAATAGCGCTGTCATAATCTCATTATATTGAGAAGATGCTCACTCGCTACGGTATCAAGATCTTCCTTTTATTGATACACCGTACCGGAGTGATCAGAAGCTGGAGCCAAATTCGAGGGAAAGCGTCAGGCAGTTGGAGTACGCTAGCGTCATCGGAAGCTTGATGTACGCTACTACTGCCACAAGGCCTGACATAGCTTTTGCAGTGGGAGTGCTGAGTCGGTTCACTAGCAATCCAGGCGTTGAGCACTGAAAAGCTGTGAAGCATGTTGTGAGATATCTCAAGAAAACTCAGACATAAACTCAGACATATGCACTTTTCTACAGCGGAGATCCGTCAGTAGTGGAAGGCTTCAGTGATGCTAGCTGGTGTTCAGATATGGAGAGCGAGTATTCCACATGTGGATTCGTATTCGCCCTGGACGGAGCTGCTATATCGTGGAAGTCGAAGAAGTAGACTATGTTATCTCGCTCCTCCATAGAATCTGAATTCTTTGCATTGGATGCTGCTGCAGATGAAGCAGAGTGGCTTCGGGAGCTCATGTATGATCTTTCGGTGGTTGGGGCTCAGATACCGACAATACCGATATACTGTGACAACCAGGCGGCAGCAGCAGTGGCATCAAATGAACTCTTCAACGGGAAGAAGAGAACGGTGCGGTTGAAGCACAGAGCAGTACACGATCTTATCAAGAGAGGTTTATTACAGTGATTGATGTTCGGAGTCAGGAGAACCTGGCGAATCCGTTCACCAAGGGCCTCAAGCGCCAGCTGGTCGATGACACAGCTTGTAAAATGGGTTTGAAGGCATTCTGATAGTGTGTCTTTATAATCCTACCATAAAGTTTTATGCTATTAGTTCAAAGAGAAATCTACTAGGCATCTAACTTTTGGTTCAAAGGAGGATCACTGACTGGAAAACTATCAGATAACAGTGGGTACTTGTTCTCTGGAACATGGAAGGGATACGGACCCATAACCACTGTTGTCTACTATGTATTTTCTGGAGAAAAAATAGATCCTATGGAAGGTTGGCTTAAACGCCTTAATGAGTTCTCAGGCAGAGTGAATGCCTGGTGTGCTTTACAGGAAGCACGGTAGAGCAGCACTACAAGGAGTGAAACTCCATGCTACAGTGGGGTAACTCCACCATGAGGTTCCCAGGTAGGGGTAATGCCTCGGCTTTGTAAGCCAAGTCATAGCGGCGTAGCACCGCAAATAGACAGGTAGCCTAATGCTGTATGACGTAATTAAAGAGTTGTAGACAGCACTACAAAGGGGAGGATGGCCCCATGTTACAGTGGCACGACACCACGATGAGGTACCCAGGTAGGGGTAAAGCCTCGGTATTGCAAGCCATGTCGTTGCGGCGTAACACCGCAAGGAAGCCTTAGGCTTCATGCTGGGTAGTTTGGCACTACAAAGAGGTTTGTGACCTCATGCTACAGTAGTATGACACTACGATGAGGTTCCCAGGTAGGGGTAATGCCTCGGCTTCAGGCCATGTCATAGCGGCGTAGCACCGCAAGGAAGCGCAAGGCTTCATGCCATATCTCTTTAATAAAGAACTCACCTATAGTGTATGGAAAGAGATATCAGACCGTCTCTTGAGGGTAAACTTGTAGACGCCCAAAATTGTACACTGAAACCAGGCTGGCACAGGGCCTTCAATGTGCAGCCAGAAGCACAGTTGATGTCATTATGTGAGTAGGAAGAATTGCAGTTATGGTGCAGAATTCAAGGCTTAGTCCATTCTTGTATCATGCTGTTATTTAACCTATGCGGAAAGATTCAAGTCGTAGCGACATCTCTCATAATGCATGATGGACAGTCACTGTGGGGAACGTTCAACCCATATATTGAGATATGTGGGGGATTGTTGGTGTTTTTGCCTTTGGACTAGAAAAGATAGTCCCACATCGGCTACACCAAATGGTGAGTATCTCAATATAATGCATTGCTTGTGTTGAGGTGTGCACATGAGGTGTAGTAGGGCACAAGTTTGTGCCATGTTGAAGTATTTTCCTAGAAGGAAAAAGGATTAAATCCAACAAGGATGCAAGTTAATTTTTGTTGTGCGGACTCGGACTCGGACACGGACTCCAGAATGTCTCGTGCATGCACGGGAGTGTTCGGGGGGTAGGCGTGGACTGGCACACTTCTATGCTGATTGTGGGATGATCTAAAATATCAAACTCTATTTTTGAGTATTGGTATTTTAGTCCCACATCGGATAAGAGAAGAGGTGAAGTCTCAACTCCACTCTATAAATAGAGCCCCTTGGCCTCCTTTGAAAGATGCACCAAGAAGAGAGTTAAGGGAGTCTGTAAAGTCCAGGAAGTCCGTTCAAGTCTCAAATATTGACTTACGAGCGTTCCAGAAGTTCTTCGTGAACTTGCTGGTTCCTGGAAGCTGTTCATGCTCGTGTGGGGCGAATAAAGCTTTGAGCAACGGTGGTTCATTCACCCCAGCATCTCATTCTCGCCTGTCATCGCTGCTGTTGCCTTTCACAGTAACTTCTTTTTAGAAGCTCTACTGCCGATAGTCGCTTGCACAAAAGTCTCTTTAGATTTTTTGTGTATTACGTAGAATCTTTTTAGATCCTCGTAATTCAGAATCCTCCAGGATCTCTGTTGCACATCTTCTTTAAGGTGTTGCATTTGAAACGTTGTCTTTACAATTGTTTCAGTTTCATAATTTTCCATCGAAAATTGTGCCTCGGCACTAACACTTCCATCAAGACAATTTCTTTTGGACTTACCTATTTCAACAATATAAAAATTTATACTTAATTAGTTAATTGTATCGAGATAGTTGTCTATGTAGTTCTTACACAAGTGATCAAAACTAAATTTACTTATGACGAACAAACTTTATTGAAATAAAAACATTCTAGTAACATCGCACGTATAAAATACCAGGTTTTGACACTAAAATAAAACAGATTACAATAGTACATTCGGTCCCTTTGGAGATAATCCAACGCTTCTCTAGATATGTATCCACTGGATGTTGTGTGATCGAGAATGAGATGACGACTTCTTTAGAGGATATTGGGACCACCAAGATGCTATGCCTAAAACTGAACGTTAGGGTCAAGCACTTGAACGTCTTATTGGATTTTGGAGCACCAATGGGACTTCGTTCGATTGTGGTGGGGGTATAGTGTCATCCGTCGTCAGTCACCTCCGCTCCGAGTTTACGAGGGATTGAACTTCGATGAATGAGAGTATTGTGTCATCCGTCGTCGGACGCGACCGCTCTTAGGATACAAAGTATTTTGTCATCCATCGCATATGACACTTCTACTCATTTTTCAGCTACTCATTTCCATCGATGGTGGACTGCCTTCGAAGACTCCGAGTTCCTTCACTTTTACATTAAAAGTGAGATAAAAGAAATTATATGGTAAATAATAACTAGTATTTATTGATCAAGGGATTATTTCTTCTTTGATCTTACGTCTCGTGCCACTACCAGGTAGCGATTATCATCATTTTCATGATGCTAGCACCTCATTTTTCGCAACACGTCTCTAATACTTACTTTTTTGTTGTGTGTGTGTGTGTGTGTTGTGGGGGCTGTCATGTTTCCCTAACAACTTATCTGGCAATTACTGTCCATCGACCATTATTCTTTGCAACAAACTCATGAACCAATGTGGGAAATTGTCTAACATGACGATCTGCCCTAGACCGTTCTTTCTTAGTAAACGTCTTAACTATATATAGACCCACTTGTTCAGAAAGTCCATTATTTTATCGACAACTATATTAAAAATGAGTGCAGGTACTAGCACTACAAGAACGCTAAACATAAGTGGCATGTTGTCAAAGAATGTTCACTTATGTATTGTGAATTGGGATGATCACACATTTCAACCCTAATTTAACATTGTTGATTGAGAAACCTGTGATCTCTTGATGTTGATAAACAAGTCTCAACCATGACTATATAGATGTCATCGTCACATGTCTCATCCAAATTATGTTGGACCACAATAAAGCGAATTATGATCTGTGTGTTGTTTTAACCACAACAATGCCACATATCTTGCATACCATGTCTCTTCCTTGTACGATATCTATCGTCTCATGCTCATGTTAAAGGCTTTGTCCAATTATAAATATTAATTACTTTACTAACTACAATAACCACAAAGGTGCAAGCTATCATGAATTTGTTGAATAGGGTTTAAATAGTGCTTAATCGAGATATAGAATCAAAACTATAATATATTGCTTGTAATTTAACTGTTGAATACTTGCTTGCAATGTACACTTTTTCTAGATTTGGACATGTTTTAATTTTCTATTAGATATGATGTAATAAATCTTATTTTTCTTGGATGTCTCAAAGAATAATGCTAATAATATTTGGAGTAACCTTGACCTAATGGCGGGATATTCGTATAATTTTCAAACATATCGGTAGCCTATATATTTGCCCCACTTGACAGAGGTTTGTGCTGTATGGATCGAGTTCCAGCATGCAAACTCAAGTGATAAATAATTTACATTTATGGTGTGTTTGATTGAAAGGTGGAAAACATGTGGAAAAGAAATTAATTCCATGGAATTATTTTTCTAGGAATTCTTTTTCATGAAATTTTAAAAATTTTCCATGGAAAATTTAATTTGATGTTTGATTGTCATTATTTTCCACGGAAATAGTTATTTTCCATTGGAAATGATATTTTTCTATGTGTTGGACAAGTTTAATTTTTTACCATTTTAGAAGAAAATACGAAAAATGGTAGTTTTTTGGAAAATAATTTCATGGAAAATATAAGATATCAAATACTACAATTGGTGAAAAATTTATGATGAAAAAAGTCCAATCAAATACAACCTTACTTTTAGAATTCACCACGTACTTGTTCGCTGGCATATACATACGTGGGTCTCAATTTTTTCTTTTTCTTTTCGTCTTTCAGAATATTTAAACATATATTTAGCTCTTTTATTGTTGTCCTACGGGACAAACATTATTTCTTTTGTTTCTTAGGAACAAAGATTGTACTTGTACTCCATGATCAAGATAATCTAATTAAAAGACCAAATAGAAAAGATAAGACCAAATATTATTGCAAAAGACCACATAGAAAAGATAGACCAAATGAAAACCACAATTATTATTGCAAAAGACCAAATAGAAAAGATAGAGCCCACACTAAAGAACATTCCACTATGTACTACTCGGCCCCAACCCTAAAGTCATTTTTTTATTCAAAAAAGCACACAAATTATTCAGGATTCTGAGAAAATTCTCGAATCCCATTGGGCCCCTCCTCTCCCATGGTTCCGACCTCTTCTTCTTTCTCATCTTCTTTTAATTTATTTGACCACCACCGCCTCTCTGAAAAAAAAAAATCATTTCCACTCGAAGCAAATATTTTTAATAACGAATCCCCCCACAATTTTATTTACTTCTATAAATAGCAACTCTCTCTCTCTACTTTCTCTCTCTAGTTCTTGAAGGAGGAGGAGGAGCTCTGATCGATCGGCCATGGCGGCCATGGAGGAGGAGCAGGAGAGGAAGATCAGGATCGGGGTATGCGTCATGGAAAAGAAGGTGAAATGCGGATCCGAGGTCCTTACTGTTCTTGTCATTGATTCATTCATTCATTCTTCTTCTTCTTCGTCATGGTGGTGGTGCTGATGATGTGCTGGTGGTTTTGTTTTGTTTTGGCAGGTGTTCTCTGCTCCAATGGGACAGATCCTCGATAGGCTACAGGCATTCGGCGAGTTCGAGGTATTTTTCTCGTCTATTTTGTTTGATATTTTGTTTTCCTTTTTTTTTTACTGGGAATGGTGGAGGTGTGAATCGTGTATTGTTATGGCGTTAACGTGTTCGAACTTCGGTTTGGCATTGAATCAATCATTTTTGAGTTATGAGCTTCTGCGACGTGGCACGAGATTTTTGATCGTCTGTGTTGTGTTTCGGAGTCTGTCCGTCTCGTGTCCGATAACTTACGATGAATGGACACGATAACATGAGTACGACATTGGTTTAGCATCACAGTGTATGTTGGGAGTGTCTGTGTTGTGTCCGATGCTTGTTCGACCCGACAGATACTGAACCGATATTCGGAGTGTCCGTGTTTCCGAGGATGTGTGTCCGAAAGGGACACGAGTTTGTGGCACCAATTATTTAGTCCATGCTTCTTAGTTACGGTGCAACAATCTTAGAAGCTTGTTTCATATAAGACACATAACTGAAGTCGATTTTGGCATGCCTGCATTGCGTTTTGGAGCGTCCATGCCTATTTGTGTTGGCGCAAATACGACACAGGTATGATACAAGGGGCCAGTTTGGTTCCCATTTGAAGTGTCAAAAGTTTCATTTCAAATGGAAAATTATGACTGGTACCTCCTCAAGTTTTTGGCATTTTAGGTCGGTCTTATTTGCTATTTTCTACACACTGATGTTGACATGTCTGCATTGTTTTTTTTTTTTTTAGAGCCTAGTTGTCGTGTCCTATATATATATATATATATATATATATATATATATATATATATATTTGGCACAAACAATACACTCTATGATACAAACATGGCAACACAGACACAATATCGACTTTGGCACGTTCTGGTATATTTTGGAGTGTCCATATAATGTCCAATATGTGTCTGACACAAGCATGGAACCGATCTTCGAGTGTCCATGCTTCCTAGGTAGTGTTAAAATATGCGTCTTACAAAGACACAAGTGTATTGTACTGGTGTGTAGCATTTGTGCTTCCTAGCTTACAATGTACAATATGACCTTGTTTTATTTGCCATCATCAGCTAGAAAGGTTCCTCCTCTTCTATATATTTTTGATGGTTGTTTTGTTAACGAGTGAACATGCAATTAATGCAACACCGACATCTTTTTCCTTGCCAAATAACTAATTATTTACATGTCCTAAGAAAGTATCGATGATAATCAATACTGTGCTTTCTACATAAGGGAAGTGAGGCAAAAGCATTATATTAATTTCAGACCAACGAGTCTAGCAACGGAAAAGACTGTATTTATTGCACGTTAACCAGTGCCTTGGGGCTCGCAAGCAACACCCATTTATGACAATTGCATACCGTACTTGTTGCCATACTGCAGCTGATCACCATAACTCCTTCAGGAAACATTTTGTACAATAGATACCCAATAACAGTTACCTTTTACAACTATACTTCCACGAGAGTCCTGGATGTGAGTGGCTTAGCATGAACAATTTGTGATTGAAGTTACTGAACTAGAACTGAGCGTTTATTGTCAACAAATGCTATGGAAGCCGTGCCACATTAGCTTACAGAGACCAGTTAACGCTAGCTCAATAAGAGAATAAATCCACGTTGGACAAGCAAGAAAGAATCTGTACCAAGTTCAAATTGATTCCCAACAAGAAGAAAAACAAACTTTTCAGACAAATTTATGTTTAGAATGCAATTTCTTACATTATTTATCCGACCTGAATATGATGAAAGTTTTTTTATTTGGTCACAAATGCATCAATAATAAAAAAAAACCAAACTCATCGTCTTCTGCAATCACATGACATGCGCTAACCAATAATACTGATCTATGTTGTCACAGGCGACGCCTAGGCGTGCAGGTTGGAGAGGTCCCGCCTCGATTCGAAATTTTTTTCCTGGATGAGGTTTTGTTCGCCTAGGCGTTCGCCTAGGGTCGTCCAGAGAAAAAAAAGGCCCGCCTAGGATCGTCCAATTATGCTTACTATCCTTATTTGATGTTGAATATTGGTTATTTCATTTGTTGCTTCTTATATTACTTTTATGCTTACTGCTTAATGTTTGTTCTTATTAGTTATACTACATATTTGTTGTACGCATATTTACAAAAAAAATTTGATTGAAAGCAACAAATCCTGGGCGAGCGCCTAGGCGAGGCGAGGCGGGTGGCCTGTCGCCTCGCCTAGCGTCCAGTACAACATAGATACTGATAACCAACTTAAAAAGTGTTAAACAATGTGCAAAGAAGACGGCGTTGGAACATAAAATGGGTTAGCTTAGGGTGGGAAGAAATGTCCGATGAGAAAGCCTTGACTATATGCTGGTCGAGAATATCATTTGTCATTGAAGCTCTCCTTTTACAATTTAGGTAGTATGCGAATGGTTATCCTCCCCAATGGACATATGCACAATCATGCCTTGTAGTGTCCAATACGGTGTACGTCCATTAAGTTTTCGGTGTAGTCGTCTACTGCAATTGGTAATCAACAACCTTCACAGTCCATAGCGTATTTCCATTATATGCATTTGGTCACTAGTGCTTAACACATTGAGTTGATCCAACAAGTGAGTTTCATTCCATCCTCCCGAGTACCCTGCTCAATTTGCTGGGTACCCACAAAAAAATTCTTTTTGCAGCAGTATGCAACACAGTCCCTACTCCCCCTCAAAGAATTGCCCCCCCCCCCCCCCCCCCCCCCCCCTCAAAAAAAAAATTGTCATTGGAGTCTTCTAGGCGTTTGACAAATCTGGTTGATTAGGAAGTCCACTTCCCAAATAGCCTAACTTAAATAACCAAAGCAAACTAATATTAAAGATTTTGCTCTAGTTATGGATTAAATTACTATGCATATTCTGGAGGAGGTTCCATGGTACATGATGTTTAATGATATTGTTTGGGGGTGAGAGTTGAGAAGGTTAGATGCAAAAATATAAGGGTGGAGATAAACTACGGAATCCAATGTTTTTTAAATTTATTGGGACAAAAATGTGTATGAAATGGAACTTCAATCAAAAGTCAAAGAGAAATGAGGTGAGTATATAGAGATGGACAAGAGCCTAGGAGTGACAATTTTGGTACTTAGGATCAATCATTCGTGATGGAGAGATTGAGAATGATGTCATTGTAGAATACCTTTGAAGTTGAAAGAAAATTCTATAAGATGACTAATATTAACCATGTTTTATGGGTCAAGAGTGTTGGGCAATTAAGAAATATGTCCATAAAATTTGTGTAGCCGAAATGAAGAATGTTAGGATGGATGGAAGACAATACATTAATGATGAGATAATAAATGAGCGCATTCGTAGCAATACATTAAAAGATAGGATAAGAAATGACATATTCAAAGAAAGTTAGAGGTGATACAAATTAAGGACAAGATGGATTTTAGGTCGTTTTAAGTCATCGTTGGACATGTGCATCGTAGACCAATAAAAACTATTCTTAGGAGTTGTAAGATAGCAGCAACCACTAAGACTAGGTAGACCTAAATGAATATGAATGATGTTTTAAAGAAGAGTATGCTTTTTTGTTAGTGTTACAGAGGACATGACCCTCAACAGAGTTGAATGGAAGAAAATGATTCAATTGGCCGACCCCTAATATTTGGGTTAACAACTTTGTTGTTGTAGATTAATATTAAATCTATCCATGGTTCCCTGGCTTCATATTTTGTCTTAAATGCGTTATAGTTAAAAGAACTATGAAAGGAACCAAATATCTTATACCATTGTCCGTGGACAACCTCCAAAAGCAAGAATAATGATATTAACTTAAAATTTTCCAAAAATAGTGTTAACAAATGTCTTTAATGGAAATAAGATGCGTTATCTGCTAATTTCCAAGATGTAGTGCCAAAAGATTGATGGGGCACATATCTTAAGCATTGATTTTTCAGTTGATATTTATGGGTAGGTGGGTTGGGGGGTGGGGGGTACAGATGACAAGAGAATAGGGATATATCTACAAAATAAAATAATTATCTAGGTATCTTATGGGTCCAAAGTATGTTTTTTATTTACTATGCAGGTTTTTTGTTGACAAATGAAAGCTCGTGTCAAAATTTTCCAGTCATCATTGTCATTAAATTTCCCTACTCAAAATGGGGCTTGATATGCAGCACAATTCTGAACTGAGTGGCTCCATGAAAGACAGATTAAATACTAGGGTAAACTCTTAATTTGATGTCAACCTTACGAGTGGTTGTTGGTCCCAACAGTTGTTTGCCATTATATCAATAAGACTATCCCCAGAAGATAAAGGCAATTGTAGAGTGACCCGAGCTCCGGAGCATTAGAAATGTTGGGAGTTTTCACTTAGCGACTTTCTATCGTCGGTTTATACGAGGATTTAGCACCGTCATGTCCTCCATAACCGATTGTTTAAAGAAATAAGCTTTTGAGTGGTCAACTGCCGCCGCCAAAGCATTCAAAGACATTAAGAAGATGAAAGTGGCTCCTGTTATGCGCCTTCCTGATTTTTTAAAAGTGTTTGAGGTTGCATGTGATACTTCTGGCATAGGCATAGGTGTGGGGTCTTGGCCCAAGAGGGACATCAATAGCTTTTTTTAGCGAAAAATTGAACGAGGCCATGCAGCACTACTCCACCTACGAAAAGGAGTTCTATGCGGTCATTCAGTCCCTTCGCCATTGGCGACATTATTTACTACTGCATGAATTCGTTATTTATTCTGATTACGAGGCCTTGAGATAACCTTAACTCCCAGAAGAAATTGAACACGAGATACGGTAGGTGGGTCGAGTTCTTGCAGGACTATACAGTCTATACTTACGTGTTAAAACATAAGGCGGGAGGTAAGAACAAAGCTGCGGATGCGCTTAGCCGATATATAACTGTACTGTCTGGCATGAATGCTGAAGTTGTTGGCTTTGATAAGGTTAAAGAGGAGTACGACTCGTGCCCTTATTTTGATGATATTTATATACTTTTGAGAGATGGGTTGACTCGTGAGATAGATGGCTTTCTATTGACGGATTACTATTTATTTCAATTTAGCAAGCTATGTATTCCACGTATGCCATTGAGAGATTTTTTTGGTGTGAGAATTACATGCAGCTGGTTTGTCCGGTCACTTTGGGCGAAATAAGACTATAAAAGATGTCGATGATCAATTTTACTTGCCTAGTGTCAAAAGTGATATTGCAAAACTCGTCGGTCAGTGTTGTACTTGTCAACTAGCTAAACAACAAAAACCAAATACAGGTTTGTACACTTCGCTTCCTGTACCTAACTGCCCATGTATAGATGTTAGTATGTATTTTATGCTAGGTCTACCGCAGACCCTTAAGAAACACGATTCCGTCTTTGTGGTAGTAGACTGTTTTTAGAAGATGGTCCACTTTCTGTCCTGTTCTCAAACGTCAGACGCCTCCAAAATTGTTAGAATTTATTTCAATGAAGTTGTTAGATTACATGGGTTACCAAAAACGGTTGTGTCCGACAGTCACGTTAAGTTTTAAAGCTACTTTTGAAAAACTCTATGATACTTGATAGGAACAAAGTTAACCTTTTCCACAGCTTGTCATCCCTTGACTGATGGACAGACCGAGGTGGTTAATAGGAGTTTAGGGAATCTTCTACGTTGCTTGGTTGGAAAAAAAAATTAGGAATTGGTATCTCATTTTACCTAGAGCCGAGTTTGCATATATTTGTTCAGTTAATAGGTCCACAGGCACGAGTCCATTTCAAATCGTGTATGGTTTCAAACCAATGAGGTCTATAGATCTCATTCCCATGTCTCAACATTCTAGGATTTCTGATTCAACATCCGCATTTGCCGAACATGGCCATTAAAAAAATTAGCAAAAATATTGATTAAGTAATGCTCAATATAAGTCTTCTGCTGATAAATTCTTGAGTTTCAAATTGGTGATTATGTTATGGTCCGAATTAGATCGGAGCGGTTTCCTCCGGGATCTGTTAAGAAATTACATGCTCGCAGTGCAGGACCATTTAGAATTTTATAGAGAATTGGACCGAATGCATATGTCATTGACTTATCACCTGGATTCGTAATTAGTTTTACATTTAATATTGAGGATCTGATGGCTTACAAAGGTTCTCCAATTAGTCCAGAAAATTTACTTGTGGATTCAAATGAGCCTATCCTCGAGCCTCCTCCAGAGAGTTTCACACTACTGCCCTCACTTCTATAGTCCCAATCAGCATATTATATTGATAGAATATTGGATGATCAGATCATCTCCACTGGAGATAGTGGTTGTCAACGTTACTTAGTTCGATGGAAAGGTCGTCAGAAATCTGATGTCTCGTAGATTACACGAGAGGAGCTGCAGCAGCTTGATCCTGTACTGGAGTACTATGCCAGTAGCCACTGGATTCATTCATCAGAGCCGAATTCTTTCCACCCCAGAGAATTGATGAGGAATCATGCCCCCAATTACGAAGACCTACCAACGTAGAAGACGACGCGGCATGGCTTCACTTTGGATTAACATTTAAGTTTGAATTTGAATATTGAATTCAAATTTTATTGTTATTTTATTCTTTTTTTATTTGTTACCTAGTCTTGAGGTGAAGGTTGTTGGTTGTTTAGTAGTTGCTACTGACCTATTCCTTAGGAATTGGTTCTACTTGCCTATTCCTTAGGAATTTGTTAGTTTGTTGGTGCTTTGTTTTGATATGAACCTATTTATATTCTTGTTTGAGGATAAGGAAGGAACATGAATAAATGGATGAATGAAAATAATTTTCGTCTATCAACTCCACTTTTTCTATGCGGCCATGATAGCCAAACCTTTCTCCCCTTCCAGTCCTCTCTTCTTCCTTCCTCGTTCCCTCCCACCCGCAACAGGTACTACAACAACAGCAGTAGCACAGCTGCAACAGCAGTCGGAGCAGAACCAGCAGGAGCGGCAGCAGCTGCAAGGGCAGTAACAACAGTAGCTTAACAGTAGCTTAACCGCCGCTGCAGTTGCAGTCGCAGAAGCAGTGGCAGCAACAATAGCACAAGAGCAAGAGCGACTGCAGAGGAAGGAGCAACAGAAGCTGCAGTACAAGCAGCAAGCGGAGGTAGCCGCCCCCCTCTTTTGGACAATCTTGTCATTCCGATTCTAATCTTCCTCTTCATCTTATTTCAAGTAATTATGATAATAATCGCATCTACTATCAAATATGCTATCAATAAGCTGCTGATCCACCCATAATTTGAGTGCTTTTACAAAAGGAAAGGAAATGAAATTTGTTGTTGTCAACCTACATATTAAATAGAAGTACTATCATGATTTCGTGGTAATTTGATTCAATTCTCTGTATGATCTAAGGCGGCCGTCCTCCCCTCTTTTGGGCAATCTTGTCATTCCGATTTTAGTCTCCCTCTTCATCTTTAAGTAATTATGACAATTGCATCTACTATCCAATATGCTATCAATAAGCTGCTGATCCACCTATAATTTGAGTGCTTCTACAAAAGGAAAGAAAATTGAATTTGTTGTTGTCAACCTACATATTAAATAGAGTACTACCATGATTTCGTGGTAATTTGATTTAATTCTCCGTATGATCTAAGGTGGCATGCTAGCTTATGATCTCTTGCCTAATATAACCATTAATTTTGGCGTTCTAAAAATTATTTGGTAATTAGTAGACTTAAATGAACCTACTTTAATTCAAATTAATTTGCTGATGTTAAGTTGCATCCATTCCGCGTGAGTCGGCACATTCATTCGAATACTTATATTACTAGGCATACAATTATGGAAGTCAGGAAGTGCGACACAATTCACTTGGAGAGTGTTAGTTGTAACTATCCAAAGTGAACTACATATAATGACTTTATGCAGTTATGAGATCAATAGCTTCCAGGCGTCCAAATTGGTCCTTTTCTTTTTGTATATCTTTTAATTCAAATGATTTTTGGTGCTACCAAGTCTATCGGTATTTTGCGTGGTTCCTCGAGCAGTATGATAGTCCTATCAAATTAGTTAGTTCTCTATCGCTCTCTACAAATGTGCAGTGCACACACGTGCAGGCACATATTCTTTATGCCTGTATGATGTGTACCTGTATGTTATGAATGTCCTAAGTGCTTAACTGCTTATGTATACCGATCTAGTGGCATGTGTAAGGCACATGGAAACTAAAGGGCCAATCATATGACTATTGAATCATAGATAATGGGAGAAAACAATAGGCAACTTCCAAATAGATCACATTGAGGAAGACAGAAAAAAGGTGTCTCCCTGTCACAATGCTGACTTGCAGCTTTTGAGGGAGTCTGTAGATGTATGCTGATGTAACCCATATATGAAGACAACATTCTCGGGACTCAAAGTCATATACTCGTGGCCGTAAGCATGCAACCATACCACTGGATGGAGTGATGCCTTCAACGAAGACCACATAATTTTAAATTATAGATGATTATAATTTTGTAATATTATAATTTCTGTTAAAATACTGTATTATTGTGTTGAGTTCTTTTGCAAAATTATATATTTTATGTACTCATTTTTGACAGGGTTGTATTCATAACCTTGATACAGATAGCTGTTTATAAGATACTAATATTGTGATTATTGTCTAAAGTTGAGGGTATTTGTTAGTCAATTCATGGCTCATCAACATAGTAGTATGTTTGTCTGCACATGAAATATATGTATGATAGGAACACTTGTAATTACAATCGTTGGTTGGGTATCCATTTAGGCTCTTTTTGGTTCCGTATAAAACGAAAGCGAGGAAAGAAAAAGTAAATTCAATGCTTAACTTTTTGTTCATTAGTCTGCTCAAGTTTTCAATTCTTTTGCACTTTTTGGTTTCTGCAAACCAAACACAGCCCTAAAATTGTCTTTGATTCTACTGTACTCTGTTTCTCTTTTTTTTGTTGTCATCTCTAGTTATTTCATTAAATGCTTGTTCTCTTCATGCAGGTTATATATTTTGGAGACAAGGTTATTCTTGAGGATTCAGTAGAGAAGTATGCTTTATCCACAATATGCAGATAATTTTTTGCATTATTGTCATTGTTTCATCGTTCATCTCTTCATATGCTTTTGTTGGAATGCTCTTAATTTTCTTTCTAAAGATTAAATCATATTGCCATCCATTCACGGTTTGGCATAATGTGCATAGAGCAATTCCCTATAGCGAATTATCATCTTACTTCTTCGTTTAGACTCTTTATAGTCTAGGAGAACTTGGAGGGTGCTCCTTGGTTGCATGAGCTTAAACTACAAGCCAAAATGTAGGTCTATCTATATGCCAGTTGGTCACCTAGATTTTATGGCATGACCTCATAGTTACCTTCGCTAGGAATTTGACACAAACATAGAGGGTTAACATCGGGTCGACAATTGGTCATAAAACTTTGTGAAATATTGTTGTAGCTTTCTTCTGCTCCATAGTTAACCCCATTCTGATGGGAGAAGGCTTGGATGATGATGCTGAGGTTCAGGTTATTCAACAACTTTATTTTAGATTATGAACGTTTATGGTGTCCAGTGTAGAAATTATATTTGTAGGATTCAATGCGTCAGTAAGAACATGATTTATCACAATATGATTTAATCTTGATTTTAAGATGTTCTATTCCTAATAAATTAAAATTCCATTTACTTTGAAGATTTCAATTATTATGCACAATTCTGTCAATTTGTACGCATTATGGGAAGACTTTGGTTCTTGCTTATTATGACATTGTAATATTTTCTGGACATTTCAGTTGGCCAATTTGTGATTGCCTGATTGCCTTCTATTCCACGGGTTATCCACTCCAAAAGGCTCAGGCGTATGCTGCATTAAGAAAGTGAGCATCTTGGTCTTGTGATGCATCAGTATTCCCTTAATTAGTGATATTTTATGAAATATAATGATTTTATTGTATGATCTAAGATGTTGCAAGTTGAGTTACCTCTTATGACCATAGTTCATATTGTCTTTTTATTGATCAAAATATGCTTTTAGTTGATTTTCATTCATTCTTTATATACAATTAGTTAATCACTTCATACTATGTTGTCTAATCATTTAGATATTTTTGCTAATTGAAGAGGGTATAATAGGCATTGCTATATATTTGGAATCAGATAATGTTGTGTTATTAGACGAGTGATAGTTCGATGATACAAGATTGCAACTCCTGTAAATGTATGAAAAATGGTTGAGATATCAATTAATAAAAAGAAGAAGATGAACTATAATCAACTCTTAACTATCTAACCAACTCATAACTAATCCCATCTAAATGAAATAAATAAGGCAACTGTTAGTTTTATGCTCAGAACCCACCACTTCTACAAATATCGATCATGCTTATATTTTTCTCTCATAATACTAATGGATGTTTCACATATTTATCATATTTATCATATGATCAATATTCTTAATTAATTATGATACTATCAAGTTTAGTTGCAAGGGTACGCTTAATATTTATTGTATGATTGCACTATATGATATTTGGCAACACGTTATTAGTGACTAGATTAAAATGTTCTTAGTCGCAAGAGTCTTCAATTGGGCATTAAATAATTCTTGTAAGACTACAATATGACTTGTAATGGTAGCTATTCTTGTAAGACTACAATGAATTGTAATGGTAGCTATTATTAATATGTTGTAATATGAAATGATGAAATGTTACATCAAGTTTGTAAGGTACCGATTAGAGATGATTGAAGCAACTTACCATATAATGCACTACTTTGTACTTAATCATCTAATAGGTCTTTTAGACTTCTATAGCTGCAATATTTGAAATTTTCTTAGACTTCGAGACACCAGTGTTGTCTTCTCCACTTGTTTCTATGTCTTGATCCCACTTAATTAGTCTAATAACATGAATTAAGGGTAAGTAGTTATTGGATATAGTGGCCAGTGTATGTAGGTAGTGGCCAGTGTATGTAGGAAAGGGAGTAACAAAATAGAAGACCGGCCACTCTAGTAAAAGGAGTTGCATATCTTTGGTTGTTCCACTAGACCATTTAAGTTGAATTCCTCAGTCAGGACAAGATTAGAAAAGAAAATTTCTAAAGTTCATCAAGATATAACTAAATAGTCCAGGATGAAAATGGTTAATACTTTGAATTTTGACAATAAAAATGCTCTTAATGCATTACTAATACAAGACGTTAAAGGACATGATAATATGTTACGCAAATAATTATGATGAAGATTCTTCAAAATCGACTTCTATTTAGAGTCGGTGGGCGAGTCACAATATATTGCTAGGTCCTATTTATGACTTGTTGATGACCCAAACGAATTCAGTAAGAGTACTAAATGAAGTCCCTGAGGGGTTAATCAATTTGGTTCCATTTTCCTGACTGGCTCAATCGATAATAATTCAATGCGTCAGACACCAATGGAACTTAGTGCTTTTGAGGTTCGACAAGGGAGCAGCTACTTGTACATCTAAAATTTTTTAGAAATGTACCCCTATATAGAAGTTAATCGAGGATATGATGAGAAAATACTCTTAATCAGTAAATAAATCATATCCTAATTGTGTCTTTACTTGTACTTAATGTATTCCATCTCCCTATGGCTCAAGCCTATAGGGGATGGACTTACGGGAACCTTCCCTTATGGCTCAAAGTCCAGAAGGAAGATGTGTTTATAAAAGAAGAGGAGAGGAGAGGAGAAGAGAGGAGAGAGAAATCATTATTAAGTTCTACGCTGATCTACATCTCTCTCCCTCTCATCTTCCTCTTCCTTTTCCTCTTTGTCTTTGTTTATTTCTTTTGAAGAGAGGAGAGACACAAGGAGGCCTTCAAAAAGGGAAGTTCCACTTTGAACCAATTGGTATTGCCTCATTCTAGGTGCACTAGGAGCAGTGTCCTGCCCCATACAACTGCCGAAGGTAAAGATTTGTTCTCTTCTGTTATAAGCGTGGTTTTCTTGAGTTGTTAACAAGGTTCGATCCAAGGAGATAAATGAAAGTCGTAGTCATGCTTCCACTGTTGCATTTTCGTGCTTAGCCATCATCCTTCACCAACTACATCAAATAAACCATGCCAAATACTCGATCTGAAGTACACCAAATAATTGAATGGGTCAAATCTCTTAACTGGACACAAACTCGAACATGAACTCAAAATGGACACAATGTTGAAATGATCCTCCATCGATCTCCCCAGCTTCGAGAAGTTCAAGTTCATCTCCTGGTGAATAAGGTGATGATCTGAGAAGCCTAGGACGATTGTTCAATCGTCAAATCCATGAAGTTTGAATTTGGACGGCCTTGCCAACACACCGGGTAGTACGCGATCTCTTTTTAGCAGTAAAAAGGCGATCATCCCCCAACATGTATGAGGTCACCACAATGCAGTGTCTCCAAGATGGCCATGGGGTGGAAGGTATTGGTGGAGGTGGTGACATAAAATCTCTTGGAAGCACGATTGAAACCATTATGGTACTGGTTGCCATGTTGGAGGAACAACACCGAAAACTCTTGGAATAGAAACAATTGATCCCGTAGCCGAAGACGACGGCGATGGTGCTAATGACCCCATGACGGCGATGGAACTTGGAAACATTGGTAGGGCATCAAAACACAATCCCCCCTTTCCTTATCAGACTTTGGTATGTCTCGATCCAATAGTGTCCGTCCGCAACGTGTCTCTCTTTCCATGTCAATTAAGTAGAGAAAAATTACAAGGAAAAGAGAGAAATTATGGAAAAAATGGTGTCAACACAATGATGTGATGTATTGAATATCTACAACTTGTCGATAAGATTCTTTATTGACACACTACCATTCCATTTCTCGAAGTTGTATATCTTTAAATTCACAACATCCATCAATTTTAATATTATTCCATTCAAGGTTAACAAGATAATACATAGAACTATGCCTAAATAAATGAAGTATTTTCTTTTTTTAATAATAAATTATTGTTGATTTTGTCTTTCCAAAACAAATATTTCTGAAGCTCGATCAGAAAGACAACATTAACAATAATTTATTATTATATATATATATATATATATATATATATATATATATATATATATATATAGCAACACATAGTAGCTGAAATAAAAACCAGAATTTGATCAGTGATAACAGCTTACCAAAGAAGCAGAATTGAGTCATAAGATCTCATTTAAGTACAACATTTGAGAAGTTATAAAGTCATAAACAAATTGGGAAGTCATAAAGTCGTACCAGTGGCATAGCCAGGATTTAGGTACAGCGGGGTCAAAATCGACCGGTAAATTTTCAATCCAAAAAATATATATATAAGTGCAAAGAAAACTAATAGCAGAAATTAGTCGCAAAATATTTCGATCACAAAGACATTAAAATAGTTACATTACAAAATATTTCGATCACAAAGACATTAAAATAGTTGCATTACATAATAGCAGGAAACATTACCAATTTGTAGATTCCTCACCAACAAATGAATCACCACCTGCCTGGGTCCCTTGCATCGATTTAAACAAATAACAACACAAATAAAATGCATTACCTTTATTACACTGTACTCTAACCACCTCTTAAATTCAGTAAACCATAGATGATTGAATCTCCTTTTAGTACCTGAAAAGGTTCTATGAGGAAATTCGTGATTTTTAGGTTGGCATGGTCCCTTTTGAAGGTATGCTCGACGAACTATCTCTATCACTTTAGGATCACGGTACTCATAAATACTTTTTCTAAAAGCAGGATCTGATGGAAGCTCGTCTAAATTAACCGTGTGACCTTGTGTTTGAACTTGTTGTACTTGAGGTTGCACATCATTAGACCTTGGATTCTTAATAGATTGGACATTGGGTTCAGAAGAAGAACCTTCTTGAGCTCTCGATCTTTTTGGAAGATACTTTTCCATTCTGTTTCAAAATAGGTAAATAGACTCAATAAATTTTAACAATAAGGTAAAATCAATAAGGGGCCATCTAATTTAGGACATGAATCAAATAAGGGCCATCTAATTTAGGGCATGAACCAAATAAGGGCCATGGAATTTAGGGCATGAATCAAATAAGGGACATCTAATATTCTATTTTAGGACATGAATCAATTATGGGTCATCTAATTTAGGGCATGAATCAAATAAGAGACATCTAATATTCTAATTTAGGATATGAATCAATTAAAAATTATGGCATAAATAATTAAATGTGTTATCATTTACCTGAGATCGAGAGGGGAGAGCCACGTGAGAGAGGGGAGAGAGCCACCACGGCCACGGGAGAGTAGGGACAAAGGGAGCATAATTTTTTTTTGAAGCCCCAAGAGCGAGAGAGAGAGAGAGAGAGAGAGAGAGAGCAAAGAAGAGGAAGAGGAAAAAAAAGTTGTTGTTGAGTAGTCCCTTGTCCCAAGCAGCCAAGGTGCTGTGCTTTGTTTATTTTTTTTCCTTCAAAGTGAAGGGAGGGACCATGTGAGGGGGGTCACTTTTGGAAAGAAAGTTGTGCTCTTGCTCAAGTCCCAAGCTTCCCAAGCTGCTGTGCTTACTGCTTGCTCATTTTATTTGTTGCTGCAGCTGCTCGGCTAAAAGAAAAAATCTCAGAATTTTTTTTTCTTTCAGCGGGGTCACATGACCCTGCTGGCCCCCCTCTGCCTCCGCCAATGTGTCGTACTAAATTACGAGTCACTACAAACCTACATTTTGTTCATCTATAGATTTATTGCACTTTAATGGCCTAAAAGGCGTGCACACCTCACTAAAGTTGACTTGCATTATGGGATATGAGGCACCTACCTTTATGCCTGGACGTGCCTACTCGTGCTCCCTGGTTACACCCCCATTTTGGTTAAATGTCTTATACCTGCGAGTATGCAATGCAGTTCCTTGTCACTCTTTTGGCTTGATTTGTATAATCTTACCTTTTTATCTAGATTCTTTATAGTTAGGGAACTTGGAGTCTAGGGGGAGGGGGGACCTTTTTGTTTAATGGGCTTAAACTGCATAGCTAAAAGGTAGGTCAACTTACCTGCCAACCGGACTTCTAGGTTTCATGGTTCCTCTCGTGCTAATAGATATATTTGCTAGAAAATATGGCACCAACTTGAGGGTTGTCGTCAGGTTGACAATCATTCGTAAAATTGCCAATAGCTTCCTTACTTGGGCGATGATGATCTTAGAACTACAAGTGGGGAGATAGGAATGCATGCTTTCTTCCCATGCCTCTAGGCATTAATTAACTTCTTAGCCTAATGCATTTTAGGCTCACATATTACGTGTCTTATGTCAAATGTGTTCTAGAGCTGGTTGTCACATACTTAGTGTCTTTGTCTACAACTGTCTCCGTGCGGCGCACAAACTTCATTCTCGAAGACCTGTGCAAGTCTTTTCCAAAAGCTTTAAGGCAAGAATGAGAAAATATGGAACAAAAGAAAAAAAAAGATTGGAATGCTGAAAACTTTACTATACTAGAGAGAGGTTACCACTTCTTGTTGGTGAGAAAAAAATGAGGCCTCCTCCCAATATATCCTCAAAGCCAAAGGCTCTACATGAATGACTAAGATTATGCCATGTGTTTACCATTTAATGGTTGGAACCATCTACAACCTAGATATTTACAATAAAATATTTACAATAAAATATTTACAACCAAAAAAATATCTAGCCATCTAGAAATGGTAGGAATCCTTAAAAAGTTTCTAGATGGAAGAATATCCCAAGAATCTTCCAAAGAATATCCAAGAGGAATATTTAAGGAATCTTTTCAAAGACTCCAATTCTAGAGTATTCCGGAGTCTTCCCTTAAGTGACCCTATGGCTTGATAGGCTGTGCAACGTTGTCTCCATGGAACAAAAAAAAATCTTGCGAGTGAAAACCAATAAATGAAGTTCTATAGAAAATATTATCTACACTTGTTTATGGATAGAGGGATCATTTCTACCCAAAGGTTCTCTTGCTATTTCATCTATACTCTACCATGTTTCTTCAGGAACTGATTAATCTATACTCTACCATGTTTCTTCAGGAACTGATTTTGAACTGATTTTGAACTGATTAATACCATGTTTCCTCAACTTCAAAATAACAGTTTCATATTCATGATTTTCTTTCATTAAATTATAAAAATCCTCCATGAGTTAGTTTCCTTTTTTACTACTTAGTATATTAGTGTTTGTAAAATTTATGTGTTTAATTTATTGTTCAATTGCCTAATTTTTTATTTAATGAATGCTGTGTAGGCCCTTCTTAGTAAATGAATTGGAACCACAATACCTTCTCCATGATAGGAGGAAGGTCTATGAGGTAACATGCTTTTAGGCCCTTCCTACTATATGCTTCATATAGTGCTACATGCTTATCATGCAAAAATTATTTGCTTAACTTTGGAATTACTTTAATGAATTTAATGACATACATGATTATTTGGGTTTCTTCCTGATGTTAGAAGTATGCTTTTATCCCAGTGCATGTGCAACAATAGCCTCGTTGATGCTGCAGGTGGCATGGTGACCAAGACAAAATCATCTTAATATACAAAATGGAAATTGTAGCACAAGACTATCGATACACTTTATGCCTGATACGTCGAGAAGAGAATTGTGTCTAAGATTCAGCTGCTTAGCGTATCAACATTTTGCTGGCCTTATTTATTAGCTTGCTATATATAGATTATAGAGAGATGTTTTGGGATCTACAGCTTGTACCCATGTTGCCATGCTGCTGACTTTTGATTTAGACCAATAAGATAAGTTCATACAGGTGATTCTTGGTCGCCATTAATGCATGTTTCAGAATAGACCACACAGCACTTATCAGAACTGTTTCCAACATTATTATAATGATATAACATTCAAGCAGGCAAACTGAAGGGAAGGGGCCCTGGAGCCCTAATAGGATCGGTGTCATTCTTATCTCCTGTTGTGCAGGTAGAGCGAGAAAGGGGAGTAAAAGATGCGACCAACATTTTTCACTTGGTTATTAGTGACTTGGCATAGCAGTTGTAGTGCTGTTTCATAAATTATAATTGCTTTGTTTTTATTCATAGTATTAGATTATTCTTGAAATCAAGTATTGGTCACTTTCTTCATTTCAAGCACCAAGAAATTTCATTGGTTCCTTATTCAATCATAACACCTGATCTATATGCTGAAGCGTCTGGAAACGTTCGGAGTTCCTGTTCCAAATTATGCACTTGTGAATAGGGAATTTCCTTACCAAGAGCTGGACTACTTTGTTGAGCAAGAAGATTTTGTTGAGGTACACGGGAAGCGCTTTTGGAAGCCTTTTGTAGAGAAGCCTATTGATGGTGAGAGTTCCAACTAGTGGAAACATATAACTTATTTTTGTTTTTTCGGGTTTCATCATGTTTAATAAGTTATTTTTGTTTCTAAATGTCAAGATCTATTTGCGTGCATTACAAAATACCATAGTTATCAGATCCGGACCGGACATCGACCTGGTTAAGACTCTGGTCAGCGGTCGGACCGTGTGTGTGTGTGTGTGTGTGTGTGTGTGTCTATATATATATATATATATATATATATATATATATATATATATATATATATAAAGTCAATCGGAATGGAGAAGTCAATCACGCCCAAACATTATGTGATTAGCCAAACAATGTGTTTATATATACACCGTTAGTCACATACTTCTTTTCTTCGGTATTAATCACATTCTTTTTTTCCAAAATTCACATGCAAACCTTTAACTCTCCCAACTCATGCAACATTGCAAGTTTGCAACATAGTTGGACTATTTTAGTCCCACATCGGTTGGAAAACCAAACCAATATAAGAGCTGCTACTATTAATAGGGATGGAGATCATATTTTTCTTTAAATGGACTGGCCTTTGGATAGTCTAAAACGGCCCAGTCCAAGAAGCAATTGCTTGCTTAAGCAACCCGGCAGGTTCCATGACTCAACAGGTTGAATGGGTTTACAAAAACCATGCGGTATAACCGGTTCTTAACTGTGCCAAATTAAAAGCTGTTCAAAAGGGGACCTGGACCTGCTAAGCTATTGGGTCACCAATTTTCCTGTCCAACTGCCGGTCTGGTCCGGTTTTGATAACTATGCAAAATACTTTCCTAACACTGAAGTGGAATACATTTGTATCCCCTACATTACTATCTGGTTTTGATAACTATGCAAAATACTTTCCTGCCACTGAAATAGAACACATTTGTATGCCCTACATTTGTATCGCCTATATGTGTTTGTGTGAAAAGTGTTTTGAAGTTGTTAAGGAAGCCTTATGACTCTAACTTCTCCTTGTGCCTTGGTTGGCGCTTGCCCGAATCATGAGTCGCCATCTTGAAAAACATATTAAACCGTTCAAGATAATCCTAACTTAAATCAGTTAGAATCATCAAGAAATCAAAAACAAGAAACACATTGCATATCATTATAAGTGCAATGCAGCCAACTAAGTTAGAAGGTAATCATGATATGATTAATACATGTAGTCTCATATAATGTCTCATAACTAATAGTCGAATGCAAAAAGAAAGAACAAAGGTTCATGTAGATCATCATCCTCAAGTTTCTCCAAATACAAAATCGTGTGATCTATATGATGTTCTAAAAATTCTTCAACATCATCAGATGCATTATCTATGTTACCTTCATATCACATCCATCACTAGATTTGCAGCCCTCCATTTCCTTGTATGTCTTTAACACCCATGCCTTAGACCATGATGATAAATAATTTGATGTTGCATAGTTACTTAGGGAAAATACTCCAAGTACAATTCTTTTTTTAATTATTTTTCTTGTCATGATAATCATGAAACCAGGATGATAAATGATTAAACTGCATGTTACACCCTCTTGTTCAGGGGGTAAGGACACTAACTACAATTTCAACATTACAAATAATTGGAAGATTTGGGATTTAAAAATTTAAGTAACATTTGGTATTTTTGAATCTTGCATTTGTTTGTTCTAGAGATTTACCTTCAAGAATGCACAGTAGAAATGGATGTTGCCAAGACTAAGCCATCGAAAGTGTCATCCTACCATGAGATTTTAGTGCAATCAGAAATTTGCACTTTCTTTGTAAGGAGAGGATTAGTTGCAGTAGATTTTCTTGAGGTTGTAATGTTAAGCTGAAAATAAAATACTTAACTACCAGCTCATGCTGCTCAACGGTTGCATATCAACTGAATTTTGAGCAATATTCTATCTGCACCACCTATGGTGCATTTTGGTGTTCTCAACTTCTGCTCTGTGATTGATAGATTTATTGACTTTGGCACTTCCAGATCTTTTTTACAGCTGTTAAAGTGTTATGCAAGTTACTACAATTCAGGTTTATCCAATTTAAGCCTAACTTGCAAAATTATATGTTAAAAGGGGACAATCACAGTATCATGATATACTACCCAAGTTCAGCTGGCGGGGGAATGAAAGAATTGTTCCGAAAGGTAAGATTTTTATCTCTATGATTTAAAAAAAAAGATTTTTGAGCAATATTCTTTCTTCAAAGATTTTTTCTATCATGTACATGATTATCTCTAGAAAAATCTTGTTAAGCATCATCTAGTAACATTTGCTTTCTATTCTTGGTCTATGGACATGGGTTTACATTCCCAGTTATGTGAATTTAGGGATTCTTAGGATGGAAATGGGGATTTCAGACCTTCACAATCTTTGAGGCCTAGTCAAGGTCAACTTTTAAACACTAATCCAAGTCAGATATTTGGGGGTAGGATTGAATGTCAAAAATTGGTAGTAGCCAAACCCTTGTTTGTTTCAGTGGTTAAAGCTATAAGCAAAATAAGTTATAGGCTTTTACAATTGTTGTGAGTCTCAGTCACTCAATTTTTTGCCAGAATGGTTTAGGCAGTTGCCAAAATTGAAGCCCATACTGCCTCAAATTTTATAGGTTTTCAGTAAAATCAAAGGGGAATTGAGAAAGAAAAAGTACAACAAATCTCTGCCCTCATTTATGATGCTTGTAATCTGTTACACTACAAAATTAAACTGTAAAAACAAAGTATAATAATTAGCATCTGAGCTTGGGTTACTTGTACTAAGAAATGGAGAATTTATGTTGTTTATCTAATACTGGTTTCCTAAAATGGACGATAACTACCACGAGAGTGTCACTCTTGTTATTGTATCAAGATGGTAATTTCTTGCGGATAACTCATCCTCCATATGGATAATAACATCTGTTATCCCATGGTTTTGTCCCAAACACGGCTCTGAAATGGGGACAGCAAATTCACATGCATGAGACCCAGATTATGCGACCATCTCTCTAATAGTATAAAAGGATACCGTGTTATGTCCTTGAAGTTGTAAAATTCTAACAATGTAAGGTGTTGCGGGTTTGAAGTTAAGTTTTCAATCTGCAGTGTCCACTTAGTCACTTACTGGTTGGATTATTAACTGGAACGTTTCCTTTTTGCCCTTATTTTCCAGTTTTCCTTCACCAGAACAGTATCCTCTTCTCCTTCCCTGCACCACCTTCCTTCGTGTCAATGATTTGGTGGAGGTCATGCTAACTCAACAGAAACATGCACACACGTTAGGGGTGGGAGCCACCCTTACTACCAACTACCCGACATCCTCCATCTCACATACATGGAATCAAAATTATTACTTGTTGTGCTTGAAGAAGACTGAAACTGAATGCTTTGGTCTGTGTCACATGTTAAGTTGAAACTTGTTGACTTGATCAACACGTTAATGGCTTGTATCTTGAACCAATAAGATAGATAGGTATGGTGTTATTTACACCGTTGTCTTTTAGGGTGAAGGTTACACAGGAATAAAGAGGCCCTTGTGAAGGGATGTTGACCAAATGACTCGCTCCCACAGTGTCTATGAACCCAAGGAACCTCCACCTTTTCCTCTTTGCTTGAAGAAGAGGAAAACTACATCATGGTCCTACCACATAAAAGCCGCATGCGTATAAGACTTATTGAAATGATCACAATCCTTGATAGGACATCTCAGGGATTCAAATTGGTATATCAATGAAGCGCACACCTTTCCAAGGGAGTGGGGTGTTTGGGGTTATCCTTAGATTCTTACCACCTGTGGTCTTCATGAAGGAAAAACCTAGGGTCCGTGCATAGTTTTATAGTAGAAAGGGATTCCAGTGGGGAAGGGGTATATGGAGCTGAGGCTTCTAAATATATACAATGGAAAAAGAAAAGGGAGAAGGTATTTCCAGGAGGGGGGCAAACCTCGTAAGTGGAGTCGAGATGGGCTAACTCCCTGATGACATGTTTTTATGAATTTCATTTCCACCATATGAAGTCATAAACCAATCAGATGTGGAAACCCTCTAACACCATGGATGCAAGTTTGATGTTGAGGTGGATCCGGATAGGATCTTTAGGGGTGTGAGTGTGTGTGGGGGCCCTGGGGGGTGGGGGTTTGATGGTTGAGTAGTGGTAGACTAATGATTTTATAATTGCATACTGCACATTAGGTATATTCACTTTTTTTGTGTATACACACATATAGCACGATGATTCACACATTATATATAGCATGAGAATCTACCTTCGATTTCATGATGTCTGTTTTATATTTTCATGAAAAAAGTCTAATAATAGTAATAAATATGGGAAACTTACATTCTACAGATATCAGTATCCATAGTTTTATATTGATCTAGCTAATTTACATTATTAAACACATTATTCTAACTCTCAGTTTGTTATCAAAACTAAACAATAACATTACAAATTTTCGGGCAGTTTAACATGTATTTTTTTTCAGAAAGCTTAAGAATAGGACTTTTGATATTCCTAGGAGCATTTGATTTAAATAGTCTATTTCATTTCAATGTTTAAAATAATTTGGACCTTTGTCCTTTATGGTTTCTTTGCATGTCTTTTACCTCGTCTCTTTTCTTGTATGGTTGCATCTCCTACTTGCGTCTAAAATGTAAAATCTAAGTTCTTGTGTCCCTTTCCTAGTCCTTTCCACTTTGTGTGGTTCAAATTAATCTATTGTTAATAGAAGGTAGAAGTAAACCATAGTTAGTTACGTAATATATATGTTATTCTTTACATATGTTGCTCTCTCGACACAATGCACTATACATAAAGGGATCTGAAGTAGCATTCAAGGGTCTTTTAGGGAGATTGATCTCCAGCCATATGCTGCAATTTAAGTATGCTCCTTGGACTTTCGGAGACCTTTGCATTTCTAATCCCTGTACCAATACTTATAAGCTGGTTTGCTATTTTTTCCAATTTCTGCAAGCCTGTTGGCCAATTTGCAAGAAATATATCCCCTTTGTGCATCACATTCAACCAAGGATAAATTACTCGGTTTCATTCTCCGCTCGGTCTAGGACCTTGAAATGAGTAATAGTATTAGTCGCCGATTAATCAAATTACTCAATTCATGGTTAATTTTGGTTCAAAGAATTAGAAGAAGTTTGGAGGAATTAATTATAAATAGAGGACCATATATATATATATATATATATATATATATATATATATATATATATATATATATATCCCAAGTGGTTAGGGAGGGGGGCTCACTTGGGGGAGGTCCCAAGTATATATATATATATATATATATATATATATATATATATATATATTTTGGAAAAAGGTAAATTTTATTCCAAATGAAAAGCCATAATCATACAACATACAATCTGAGTGGGACTCCCACTCAACACTCATCCATTCTCCATATCGTTCACATCAACCTCAATGTTATGGAGAATGCCAACCGGAGGTGTGACTAGACCCTCAAAGATCCGGCGGTTTCGCTCCCGCCAAACATGCCAAACCGAAGCCGCCAGACGAACTCTAGCTGTACGGAACCAGTCCTGACCTCGACCCCTGCTATCTCGTATCACCGGGATGATGTCTCCAATGTATTTACCAGAGGCGCACACTCCCAATACCCGACTCTGCTCCGACCATATCTGCCATGCCAGAGTGCACTCGAAAAAGATATGTTTAATAGACTCAGGCTCTAAACAGCAAAGCACACAATTTGGGTCCGGCACTGGCACTCCAAAAGAACTCAGGCGATCCCTCGTCAAGAGGCTGTTGGCCCAATGATTGTATCATGTTTTTGAATATGGTTAATATGTTTAGTTTAGCATTTCATTATCACTAATCTTTATTCTATCACTATAGCATTTCTACTTATACTTATACCTTTGGTGATATATGCTTATTGGTTTACATATTAGTGATATGAGCTTTCTATCTTAAATTTAATCGAGTTGCCAAAATCAAAACTATGTTTTTGATTATGGTTATTCAATTAAGTTTATCATTATGATATCACTAACGTTTATGCTATCATCTTAGCACTTATACTTAAACTCAGCATTGTCCTAATGTGCTTTAAACCTATCATAGTTGCTACTATGTATATTGCTTTGTTCGTCTAACATGTACATGCAGAAAAGTAATAAGCAAGATCAATGTGGACATATGCAATGAAGAAATCATGGTGGGCCAAAGACGATGGATCCCACAAGATTTTTCTGAACCACCCGACGACATCTCTGGAGCCACGCACCGGGGGTTCCGCTGCCCGGTCAGCGGACGGGGGTCGAGGGGGCAGCGCCCCTCGTCGGGGGTTCGGGGGCGAAGCCCCCGAAAGGTATTCAGTTTTTACAAACTGGATATCTTTGGACAGCTGCCGCCAAGGGAAAAAGCCAGCACCTATCAAAGGAAGAAGCCAAGCCATGCCATCATCATTTCAAGACTCTGAAGAAGCCTGCACCTGCCTAAGTTTATCTGGAGTCTGTAATGAGTCTTAGGAATTATTGTAAACACAAGAAATGGATGGCAAAATCGAAAGCTAGGGCATAAATAAGTCCAAGATCATTTTTGGTGGAAAACGGCATACCGACGGTATACCGGTGTATACCGACGGTATATCGGTTTTTGTTCACAGAAAGTTTCTGTTTACAAAACCGGCATACCGACGGCATACCGGTCCATACCGACGGTATACCGCTTCCGAAACGTTGAAATTCCAACGGTCGGATTTCCAGCCATTAATGATCCCAACGGCTATATTTCTAGCCGTTGCAATCCCAGACCGGTATACCGCCGGTATGCCGGATCATACCGACGGTATGCCGGTTCGTGACTGAAAAGTTGCCTTTGGCTCTTTTCAATGCTTTGGTTATAAATAGCCTTGAACCCCTTCATTTAAGGTTGATGCTTTGAGCCTAAAAATTTCTAAACCACCAAAGCCTATCCACAAACAACTCTACAAAGCTTTCATTTGCCATTCACAAATTGTGTTAGAGTTATTGAGTTGAAAAGTGAGATCTTCATCCTATTGTATAAGGAGATCAAAACCTATTGTGAAAGGTTGAAGTTGGAGAGTCTTCGTATCCAAACTCTCGGTTGAAGTTGGAGAGTCTTCGTATCCAAACTCTCGGTTGAAGTTGGGGAGTCTTCGTATCCAAACTCTCGGTTGAAGTCGGAGAGCCCTTCGGATTAAAGCTCTTGTGTAAGAAGTTGGCGAGTTCTTCGGATCCAAACTCGTAACTATTTGCTCAAATAGTGGATTAAAGCCGGAGAGAGTTCCGGGACTGGACTGCCTCTTAGGAGGATACCAGGATACATCGGGTGTCGGTATTGTGTTTGCTTCTTTTCTTCTCTTGCACTTATATTTTTAAATTGCCAATTAGCTTGTGCTAAGTGCTTGATTAGTTAGCTTGACCCTATTCACCCCCCCTCTAGGGTTCCTACAGAGGCGACCCAGAAAAAGCTTGTAAACACACAACTGCATCTTTCTGGCCAGACTCTTACACCAGACGAACTCGTAATCAGAACTCAGAGGAAAAGTGTGCCGGATAAGATTGTAGCAACTACGGAACTGGAACTCTCCCGAGCCCGAAGATGCTCCAGGCGGCTCCTAAATCCACCGATCCGCAGGCAAAGCCGGATCAATGACTGTAGACATAATGCACCCTCCCAGCTCCTCAGTGTACCGATAAGATTCCGGCCTCCACTCTCCATCTCGTAAGATCCGACTACACATCAGACCTCGCCTGTCCTCCGTGTGAGTCGGGGATCCCCTAATGTCTAGCAACGAACGCCGATCAATCCAAGGGTCCCGCCAGAGGTCCGTGTCCGACCCATCCTTCATGACCCTCCGGATAGCAGACTTGAGCACACCCCTGTGTCTCAGGACAGTCTTGAACGTGACAGAATGGTTGTTATCAGGAGAACACGTCCAAAAATTGCCCTGCTTCACGTATCTGCTGTGCATCCAGTCCGCCCAAAGAGACCCCCCGCTAACGAATCTCCAGGCCAGCTTGAGCGCAGAGGCCTCCCTGATCTCCAGCAACGGCCTGAGCCCCACACCTCCCTCCTTCCTGGGACGACATAGCTGCTCCCACGAGATCGCATGCATACCCCCCCTCCAAAGGAAATCAGCACAAAGATGCTCCACTCGCCGAATAGTGGCCACCGGGAGGAGGATGGACTGTAGCCAAAACTGGGCCACAGCCGAGGTCACAGATCTGATCAGCTCTATGCGTCCGCCAAAAGACAGACCGGCGGCTTGCCAGCCTTCTACTCTCCGCTGGACATACTCTACCAGGCCCTGACAGTCCTGATCCCGCACATAATTGACTGTGAGGGGCACTCCTAAATAACGCACCGGAAGATCACTCCTCGTGATACCCAGGACATCAGCCCGCTCTTCCTTCTGGGAACACCGGGAACTGAAGTAGACCCGACTCTTATCCCTGTTCAGCTGGAGACCCGAGAAGGACTTCAAATCTTCCATAATACCCGCAAGCGTCTGCAACCCCATCGTCGAAGGCTGGATGGAGACCAGTAGATCATCAGCATAAATAAGGTGGGTAACTGGAGGGTCCATCCTCCGTAACAAAGGCACCAGTCGTCCACGGTGCACTGCCAGGTCCATCAAACAAGTAAAGTATTCCATCACAAGCGTGAACAGGTAAGGGGACAATGGGTCATCTTGCCTCAGCCCACGGTTGCTCTGGAAATACCCGTAAGGAACGCCCTGGATGAGAACTGAGAAAGTAGGGGACGTGATGCACTCCCTGATCAACGCAACCCAGTGATCCGCGAATCCCATGGCAGACATCAGATGGCATAGGAAGTCACGATTGACCATATCATACGCCTTCCTCAGGTCCAGTTTAACACAAGCTTTCTCCCCACCAGGTCTGCTGAATCCCCTCACCATCTCATGTGCCAGGAGGTTATGTTCTGCAATCGACCTCCCCTTGATGAACGCAGCCTGGTTTGGAGAAACCAAGTCCTGCATGATTCCCTCCATCCGCCGGCACATAAGGTGCGTAATTATCTTGTAAAGATAATTACAACATGCAATAGGTCTGAAATCCGCCAATGCTGTCGCGTCCTCCTTCTTAGGCACCAAGGTCAGGAAAGTGTGATTCAGCTCCTTCAAAAGCTTCCCCTTAGTGAAGAACTCTTGGACCACCTCCACTACCTGAAGCTTCAGAATATCCCAATGGCGCTTGAAGAAACCACTGCTGAAGCCATCTGGACCAGGACCTTGTTGGGGTCCGTCCCCTTGACAATAGATTCCACCTCCTCCAAAGTGATAGGGGCAAGAAGGATGCTATTCCCAAATGGAGTCACCAACCGCTTCGTAACAACCTCTGGAAACACGGACAGGTAGTCAGTCTGGAAATATAAATCAGAATAGTACCTGACAGCCTCGCCCTGTATCTCAGCCGGCGTCCCCACCAGAGTGCCATCCGCATCAAGAAGCTGGTATATGTGATTCCGATTCTGTCTAGTCCGGATAACGTCATAGAAGAACTTGGAACACCGGTCTCCATCCTTCAGCCAGGAACATTTGGCTCGCTGGGCCGAGCTAATTTCCTTCTGCAGCCTTAGAATGTTGACTTCTCCAATCAGCTCCTTCTCTCTAGCCGCCAGATCTCCATTAAGCATGTCAGCTTGCAGATCCTGCTGCAAAGATCTCAACTCAGCCTCCTTATCTTCTAGTGTAGACTTGGGCAACCCCTGCACCCAACTCCTGAGAGCCCTCTTCGTGGCCTTGAGTCGACGAACCAATCGGAATTGAGCCGTCCCCTCCTGACCACTAGACAAGCCCTCTGCGACAGCCTCCAGGTAGCCTTCCGAGAGATACCAACTGTTGTTATACCTGAACGGACGGGACTTCCCAAGAGATCGAGCAGAGAAGCCAACCCTGATGGGGGAGTGATCGCTCGTCCCAGCTGCCAGACCCTCAGCCGAAAAGTTGGGGAAGTGACGGAACCACTCCCCGTTGCCCAGAGCTCGATCAAGCTGACAAGCAACCCTGTTGCGAGTTGCTTTGTTGTGCCAAGTCCAGATGAAGCCTGATCGAGACAGCTCCCGCAGCCCCGCAAGCAGGAGGCATCTCTGAAAATCATAGAGGATAGAATCTGGAACCGGACGACCACCCAGCTTCTCCCCATGATGCATAAGAGCGTTGAAGTCCCCGATCAAGAGCAGAGGGAGACACGACGACTCAGCAACATCGGAAACACGTGAGATCTCCCTCCAAAGTGACTCCCTTCTCCTTCTGTCATTGTGGCCGTAGACCGCCCCCAGTAAGAACCGGAAGCCACCCTTGTTCACGAAGGAGATGGCAATCAACTGTTCCGTCATCAATATCAAGTCACCATCCCAACTCTTCGAGTTCCAGCGAACCCAAATCCTGGCCATGTCACAAAGGGCCAGGTTGTGCAGCTGGGCCCAATGAGAAGGGGTCCGCCGAGTAAGGGTCTTCTTCCTTTTTATCTTGGATTCTAAGATAATAGAAATGTCACACTTCTCCCTGTGGAGCACCCCACATATCTATCTCCACCTCCCTAGCGAACACGCCCCCCTCACATTCCAGGCGATAATGGCCATTAATTAATGAGAGGTGGGCCCCCCTGAAAAACTCCCGGAACGACACCTGGGGAAGGTGCTGCATCCGTCGCTAAAGGATCCTCATCCATACCAGTCGGAACCGTCTGATGGGGAACGACCTGAGATAACACCAACGCCCAGGCAGGATTGTCAACACACACCACCTCCTCTCTGTTTGTGGAACGTCCCTCCATCATGGAGGGGCCATCACGCAGCAGGCCGACCGCACGTCTCTTCCTACAGTAAACCTGCCCTCCAGCCGAACCGCCCTCCCCTCGTGCCTCAGTCTCCGTAGCAACCATACTTTTGGTAACTATACTACTCGGCCCCTGGCCAGTAGATAACACCCCACCCGCAGGAGCAAGTTGGGTAGACACAACGAGGCTCAAACCGACATCACTCCCCTGATTAGTAACCTCCTCCTCCACGACCACCACTCCGCTATCATCTCTGAAATCCATATCACATGGTGCTTCGGGGACTTCACTAGGCGGAATACAAGGCTCCACCGGAGGGCCAGCCTCTAAGCAAGTACTGGCTAGATGCCCGAAACAGGAACAACGTGAACAGGTAGGCGGAACCCATTCATACTCCACCTTCTGGGTAAGCACCTCCCCAGAAGGGAGCTCATACTCCACCATCTTCGGGAGCTCCCCCCTGCCCGAATCTCCACAAAAATTCTCGCGTACATCAGCCATGTCCGGAAGGTAGTAGCTTCATCTGCCTTGATCGGGGTGCCCACCAGACTTGCAAGTCGCATCAACAGGGGAATGCTCCAAAACCCTACCGGGAACTCGGGGAATCGGATCCATACAGGGATGGCATTCAGAACTTTCCTCTCGTATCGCAGCTCTGGAGTCCACTCCTTGAGAATGATCAGTCGGCCGTCGAACGTCCAGGGGCCGCCTTGGAGGATCCTAGCGACATCCTCCGCCAGCCCGAACTTCACATAATAGAAGCCGTTCTCACGAGCATAGAACTCTATACTCCCCTTAGGCTTCCAGACGCGCGCTGCATAGCCCCGGATCTGTCCGTAGAAAGGCTTGTTGCCCAAGACATACAGGACGAGGGTATTTTTCCAGTAAGCTGTCACCTGCTGGATCTCCTCCGCAGGAAACACAGCCCGGAAACCCCTCCCTACCTTGAACGGCGGGACATACTCCATCGATGTGGGGGATTTCGGTCCCACCGGTTTGCAGATCTCGGTCCAGGACCGTCCAGCAGGCCGTGGGGACGTCCCAATAGGCCTTGGGGTAATCACCGGACGGGAAGTCCCAGGTCCCTGAACATCCAGATCCACTACCTTACTCTTCCCCTTAGTCGCCACGGTCGCCTTAGGCCGCCAACCCATCAATCGCCCAGCAGACACCCCCGGACCCCGGCTAGGCCGAGACCCTGTCCCGTTCTGACGATTTTCGGGATGGCGATCCCGAACCTGACCCTGTCCGCCACCCGTTCCCCCCGGTTTTCGCCACACGACGGCGCGTAACCGTCGTCCATCCCCCTCCCTCTGATTGACTCCCCAGAGATCCGGACCCCGCTCCGAATTCAAAGTTCGGATCCAAGGGAGTCCCGATGTGGTGAAACCCCATCCCCGTTCCCATAGATCCCGACCCCTCCCCCGGCCGCCTAGAAGGGACGTCGCTGCCACCGGGGGGTCCCCCCGACCCCCCTCCTGTGCTCCCGCCCCCCCGGCCGCCTTGGTGGTGGGGGGGGGGGGGGGCGCCACGCGCGCGCGGATGGGGGGGTCCGCCCGACCCCACGGCTCTGGCTTCCGCCCCCCCAACGCCGGGAGGGGGGCCGCCCTTCGGTGCCGACGCCCGCCCGCCGCCGGCCAAGGGGTCCGGCGGCCGTGGGGGCATGCCACGATGAAACCCTAGGTCAGACTCCCGATCGCCTGAGTCGCCCGAGCCTCCTGCCATTTTTCCTATATATATATATATATATATATATATATCCCAAGTGGTTAGGGAGGGGGGCTCACTTGGGGGAGGTCCCAAGTTCGAGCCCCCCCCCCCCCCCCCCCCCCCCCTACGCGTGGGCATGGGATGGCTGGGTGGTCGCGGGGCGGCCACGGTCCCAGGCTGGCGGCCTCAAGAAAAGGAATATATATATATATATATATATATATATATATATATATATATATATATATATAATGTTTTGGCCATGCAACCACATCGTGCACAACATGGCAAGATGTATAATCTCAAGAAGTACCTATGAACAGTCTAGGAGAGGGAGCGCACATGATGGAGGTTGAGTCAAGAGATGTTGCGGCTGCAGCAACGGACATGACAATTTCCAACACGGTGCTAGGTAAGCGGCCTGCTGCTGTACATAAGGAGAGCGAGGGAGATAGTTCATTGGGAATCATAGTCCCTTACGAGGCACCCAGAGTTACCCCAACAAGGAGCCAAACATTGATGCTGACAAAGTCTTCGACGTACAGCAGGGAAGGGGACTAATGCAAACCCAAGGGACTGGTGCATCACATTCGCATGGGATTTTGCAGTACTCTAGAAAGAAAATGGTTACTAGCGAGGAGCAGGCATGCTCGAGCAAGCAGAGTTCTCAGGCGATCCCCCTACAAGCGGAGTGGAGGAAGTTAGTAAGGGAAACCAAAATGGAGCTATTTGTTACATGCGGGCGAGGATCCCCAACGGCGTGTACAGCAGGAACATTGAACTCTCCAATGACCTGATGGAGAGTTTAACAGGTGTCCAAGGTCAACCCCTAGTCATTAATGTCTATATTGACATGGAACACGCTAGGGGCTAATTCGTTGGGGAGTGAAATCCGCGAGATGGCTTGCAAGACTCAAAGTTCCATAACAACTATATTGGAGTTTAAAATTAAGTCGGAGAGGAAGTTATCCAGGAGAACTCCCACGGGTGGTCACAGGTTCATAATTTGCAACAGTGCGACATGGCGAGGATTTGGATCCTATGGGATAGTCGAACTTGTCGAGTAACATAATTCATAACTTTGATCAACTCATTGTTGGAGAATTTACTAAAAGAGATGGGCTCAAAATCCTTTTTGGAGCTGTTTATAGACGAAAAAGAGAGAAGTTGTGGCAGGAGATCATCCACATCAGTGTAGTGGCCAACGTGCAATTGCAGCTTTCCCTCTTGCTGGTCGGGACTTCAACGCCCTATTATTTAATCATGAGAAATTTGGAGGTCGACGAGTTCGTGCCTCCATTCTCGCGGACTTTCAACATTGTTTTTTGCAGGCTAACCTCAAAGGGTTGGAGAGGAGTGGTCATATCTGGACATGGACTAACCGAGCTACGACTAATCACATTGCATGTCAGCTGGATAGAGCCTTTGGTAACAACATTTGGTTTGACTTGTTCCCCGATGTAGTAGTTGAAGGGCTAGCTTCCTCCACCAGTGATCACGCTCCGATGCTTGTCCGACTTGTGGCGGATCTACCTAGGTGGGATCGAAATTTTCGATACAATAATACATGGCATGCTATGCTAGGGTATGACGATGAAGTTGTAGCATGTCTACAAACCGATATATGGCATGCTCATTACCTCTTGTGTAGAGGCTGGAATTTGTTCAACAACGGCTGAAAAGCTGGAATTTGGCTATGCCAAAACCGAAACTCCGTCACCGAGAGGTAGAGCTCCATGCAGTCCAAGATAGACTTCAGGCAAACAAACTCAATCCAGTTCTAGCTCAACAGGAAACTCAGCCCCTGGAAGAGGTACACATTTTGTCATCGCATGAGGAGATCCAACTCGCACAGAGAACAATGTGCAAATGGTTCAAGGAAGGGGATTGATGCACAAATTTTTTTTATGATGTTATCTGGACGCATCAAAACAAGAATTCCACTAGCAAGATTAATAGACGCCACGGGCAGAGGGATCTTGACACCTACTAATATTCAGACGGAGGGAGTTCACTTCTACACCCAGTTGTATAACCAGCATGGATATATGACTCAGTTTTCGACTATTACTTGCAAGCGGTTGGTTATGCAATATGGAAACCAATTGCTTCTCGCTCTGGTACTTCTAGAGGAAGTGGAAGATATGCTAAAGAAGGTAGACCCTGAGAAGGCTCTGGCCCGTTCGATTTTAAATTTTTAATAGCAAATTCTACAAAACTCATTGAAAAGCTCTCAAGGACCCGATTCTTGAGATTTACATGATTTCTGTACCAACCGAAGGTTATGAGGGAGATGAATCACACCTTTCTTACACTCATTGTAATGTCCCGTCCCGTTCAGTTCAATTGGAGGAATCAAAATGCCAATGGCGTTTGGACTTAGCCATGCAACGACTTGCTCGAAGTCCTGCTCGGTCGAGGCAACTCCTTGCTTAGGTGGGTGGCTTCGGTGAACTTGCCTCAGCTTGGCCTTCGCACTAATAAAACGAAAGTTTTCAACTGTACAAGTAGGCTTAATAATAAAAGAGACGAATCCACGTAGCTAAGGAAATAATTCCAACTTGGGTCAGATTGAGTTAGAATATGGAAAGGTCCCTCGGTCGGCTTAGAAGTGTTGCACGACGTGCTTTCAAATTGACACTCGGTCCTTCGTCCCGTGGTTTGGAAGAAGAAAAAGTTGGTCTATGTACTACAAGACTATGAACCTAACATTGTCATAGGCGTCGCACGGTATAGATGCTTGATAAAGCATGCACTGTCCTACTGTCCAATGCTTGGCATAGCATAATTGTCCCACAAGTCTCAATGCACGTTTTTACGGTGAAAGGCTTGGGTTAGCCTTTGCTCGTCCCACGGTTTAAGTTATTGCACGATTGATTTAGGCAAAGTTATGCTACGGGCTATCAAAGTCATAGCAAGCACTGTCCCACGATTTCTGCGGTTGTTATAGCTACATAGTCCCACGATCTCAAGGTTCGTCATATAAAGTATGACTTGGACGGTAGTGTCGCACAGAACACAAATTGGTTTAAGGTACGAGCCACGGTTGGTTCAAAGATAAGTATGTCACGGTCGATCATCGATGGCACGTAAGGAAAACGTCTTATTCAAGTCAAGTAAGAAGGCTATACAGTAGTCGTTGCTCGGGTTTCAAAGATGAGAATTTCATGCGACCAGTAGTCGCCAAGGCAATCCCTGATTTGGGCTCTACAAACATGTGTAAAGAGTAAAGAAGTATAAAGAAAAGAATGCAAGTTATATCATCTGTAGGCCTTACATTTACGTCGAGTCTAGAAGTCGTCGTAGGTGCGTGGTCATGGACAACTTGTGCACAAGGTGTAGTCTTTCTCGACATTGATCGATGGGGCCTTGGGATCATGTCGTTCCCGGGGGAAGCGAGATGGCTAAAGCAGGATGCTGGATGTACCGCATAGGAGATTCGGGGTTTCCACGGGCTAGCTACCCGCGTTGAATGACCGCCGTCTATCCTCAGTCATGTCTAAGACAGCTTGACATTGCTAGACATTTCATATAGACGAGTTAATATGCTGAGCGGCAATCCGCATACATGGTGTCGGTTGAGTCAAAAAGAATATAACCACGACACGAATGATTCACGAATTGTGTGCACGGTCTGTGTCACGCCCAGACCCGGAAAATCGCTCGTCCTCGCTAGATTTAACCCGAATTATCGTCCTCGCTGGGGCGTGATGCCGCACGAGCCTGGAGTTGCGCTCGTGCAAGGCAAGATAACAGGTTCACATAGAACTATCTCAAATCGATAACATAAGCAGCGGAAGGAAACAAAGTAAAACATAAGAATCTCTTTTTATTCATAATGAACTGAAGGTTACAAAGGCTCTGAATAGCCCAACATATATGCCAATTGGCTACAACGCTCATGATCTCTCTAGCTCACAAGGATTACATTGTTCCATACATCACGCCTCTTTATAGCCACCAAGTAGTCTTCGGCCGAACATTTCCATGTCGCAAGTCCGAACGCATATGCGGTAGCTTCTCTTGAACGCCAAGGACTCCATGCCTCGGCACGTCCAAGCCAAGCTCTGCCCCGAGCCGATCATAACCTGAGCCTGCACATAAACTAGTGGGGGATTAGTGCTTTCGTCCTTGCTTCGCACTGATCAAGACCCGCTCGCACCCAAACCAAACACTTAATCAACTTAGTGAGCATGCATCTTAATTGGTGATCTTTCTATTTAGCCTTAGGATCAGTTTCATGGCAATATTTAATGCATAGCAACTTAACATACATGTGTCCAACATCGTGTTCCTGCAGCATATACAGTTAGACATAATCTGAACATAATCATAGTGTTCGTGCTCGTCTCCGTCCCGTTTTCCTTAGCCTGCAGTGGTTAGAACTTAGCATAAGCAAACATACGATTCGTACAACCGACCAATCATAAACGTAAACATATGCATAATGGGTGGCAGGTCCTGCGCCTGCACCCAGCTCTCATCTCAGCCCACCGGCCCTATCTATATGAAGGTCACGGTGTTTCGCACCGTAATGGACTTGGCATCTCTTATGTGTAAGCCTACAATCGCTTCGATACGGGTTGCTAGCCCAGTATCCGAAGGATCCCAAACTTACGGATATCATAGCTTATCACAGCACTGGACGGTCGCAATCCGTCCGAATGTTGTGCACCATAAATACCACACATAATTCCCTCCTAGGTCGAACGGTCCCGGCGTAACCGTTCGAGGGAAGCCGCACCCGTGCACGGGCCATCCGAGTCCATTGACCATGCAATACGTACCATATCATACAATCCATAGCATACCAACCAATCTCGTATTCCACAAACATAGTCTCGCACATAAACGGTTTCCCGTGCCATAAACGGTTTCCCGTGCCGTAAACATAATCCACCATTTATATGGGGAGCTCCGTCGACGTTATGCCCCAACACATCCATATTGATGCACGACGCCCAACGGTTTAGTCATCTCATACTCGTATTCACGCGTCCTGTGCATAATGTTATTCGCATAGCCTACCTCCGTATTTACTTAGTCATTTCGTAGCTTAAGTGCACAATGGCACGCTCAGCACCATAATCAATGTTCTACGCCTAGAGTTCAATGTTCTCGGAGCCGTGCACATGATGCACATCTCATTATCATCTTTCAATGTTCTACCATCATTGCCCTACTGCGACTCGTGCACTCGATGCACGTCGCTTCAATTGTTCGATTGTTCAATGTTCTACCTTAGTGTTCAACGCATATTTAGACACATACTCGTCGAGCCACGCTCGCTAACTCGATAACATATTACGCATACCATAACATATTTTATTAGACGTAAAGGAATAGGGAGAGAGAGTCAAGAACCCGTCCACCTTAAGTCGATACGCCTTATTGTCTCTCCGATTGAAGCATCTCGCTTCCATAACTCGATCGCATAGCTAACTCCCGGACTTAGCCATTCCTTCGAACTACTCGGTTGACTTGGCCTATCGCGCCCATACCACGATCCGTAATCCAGCATAAAGGCATAGCCTGCACACCAGATCAACTAACATTAGCACTTGCTCAAACGGAACTTATCCTTTGCATCGATTCGATTCATAGATTCCAACCGACTCAAGGCTTACCTTTGGCCAACGTAACTCTTGTATCGATTCATATCGATACCTCATCGGTTCAACGCAACTCTTCGAGTCAACGACTCATCATAATGCACCGATGCGGAGCGGGACATTACATAATATACCACTCAAAATCAGGTTCGTCCTCGAACCGAAACCAACACTTAATCCAAGTGCTTCGCATAGATCGCTTCACGATCTCGTGCTACTATCGTTGAATCGTACAACTTAGTTTGGATCATACACATATTTTAGGCGTCCCACCAATATATGCATTTCAGCCAAGCTTAGTTGTAGGATATCGGGACGACTAACAAGCTCAACTTATATCCTCAAGCACCAATCAGTCCGTACTCGATTCAGTCGTACCTTAGCGCATATCCCCAAATACTTTTCATATACGTCATCCCATAACATGCGATCATCTTCCAAACATCTCTGCACATAACTTGATTCAAATCCGTAACTTCGATCTCATAAGTTCTCGCCGGCCACCTAACGTATGCATTGCATAAGTCATTGCGCATCCGATCGCAACAATTCACCGCAATGCCTATTCGCCCAACCGTTTCCTATCTCTCGCATAACTCAAGTCTTTCATCCAACCATTCATAACACTTGGCCTTAACGACATGGACTATGTCAACATGTCACAAATTCCTTTGTCTACAGTCCGTACTAAGTCTCGCACACAACTATCCCAACATGATCCACGTTCTCGAACTGTCTACGCATTGCGTCTGGGGCTACCCCCGCTAGGTAACTTATCCAGATATCGTGCTTAATCTCTCCCGACATAAGAGGTCAACTTGAGTCTACGATGCTCAAAGGCAACAATCTTTCCGACTCAAGATCTCTTACGATACGCCTATCTCCGATACTCGACCGAGTACGAATCCCTTTCTAAATTTCGAATCATTCCTGACTAGTTCGTTCCATAACATAGATCGCGCGCCCAATACACATAGCCTAACCGTTACTCAACCGATCTATGACACACTCTTAGGGTCGTTCTACTATCCGTTGCTCTCGCGCATTGCAGAATCCTTGCAATCTCTTTACCGCGTCACTATACTAGGCACGTCCCTCAACATACACTACCTCATTCATTATCCTTCTTACGCGACTTCTTTAGGGTCCTCCTATGGGACTTCAACATTCACTTGATTTGGCGGTCAAGTCTTCTAGGGTCGTCTGTCCCGAAACTACGCTCGATAATTGAAGATCATCAACGAGGGACAGTTACAACGAACCATGCTATACCTATCGCGGAGCCAAATCAATTCCCGACGTTTCCTATAGGACTTTACCCAATCCAGCATACCAACCCATAATTTCTCTACCCCCTCGCAACTGATGCGCCGATACTACTCGAGTCACTTAGGCACTGCCGTTGACAATATTGCACAATCCTCAATTTCACCTTCGCATCAAACCACAAGTCCATATCAAATTTGCCACGCCTTACAAGTTCGATCATCCCCGCTGGATGAATCACCATACCAGCGCTCACGCAGAATGATCGTTCTAATTAGACGTGACGCATGTGCGAGGCTGGTGTTGCGCTCGCTCAAGACAAGAATGTCAACATAGTGGTTATCCACGAATCAATCCATACACTTTCGATTTCATCCAAGTAACATCCATCGACTCTCAAATTCTCCGAAGCATTCCTATCATCGTCAACCAAATCGACATCGACTTAACTTGCATCTTATTCATCCAACAACAATGCTCAACATAATTTTCGTTCATTCGATCAGAGTATCTCCGAGTTATTGCATATCGTCTTTGATACGCCTCAATACCATCGTCGATATGCATAACTTGAACATCTTCCTTTCTCATAAGCTCAAACCCGTTGCAATCATTGCCATTATCCGAACTCGAATACGAATCAAGTCTTGCATACATCCATTCTCATATCCTTAACTCGCACTTCCAAATCATGCTACCGACTCCTCGTGCTAACTCAAATTCGTTCGTACGATTTCTCCGTACCTACTCAACACGTTTTTCGAACAAGCCTTCGTACTAACTCACGTACATTCGACCGAGTCGACTATTTCCTCAACGAAACATTCCGTCGCTATGCTCAGCCTATCGTTCGACTCACACTTAGTGAATCCTCGTCCGACGTATCATCCATAGATGCAACTTCTCACATAATCATTCAACTTAATTCATCGAAGCATACTTGCCTCGACTTCTCTCAAATCATTCCCACTCGAGTCTCGGTACTATTTTGTCCGTTGAGGACAAACATATTGTAACAACATAATCGTCTCGACGTAACCTATCGCAAGTCACCAATCGGCTTAACATAATCATCGCTAAGTGGTATCCCATATACCACTCAGGATCGAGCCTATCGTCATCGACACCATACTTTTGCTACACTTATCGCATAATTGGTATTGCATATACCACTCGGAATCGAGTCATTACTCGACGTTACACTCCGTATAGGTCCGACGTCTATCCTTCAATCAACTATCCCGTATGGCGATCCTTCCGATCCCAGCTCTAACGTTAGCTCAAGCTTAACACATTCAATCTAACCGTGTCATGGCGATCATATCGATCACACCCGCAACGTTCGCTTATTCGAAGCTCAACGCGACATACGGCCAACATAAACGTTTGCCTTACTCAACTTAGCGACCAAATCGACTTGTACAATCGCATCCGCGATCTTCCAATCTCGCTCGTTTCAACTCGTGCAACAACTCATTCTCGATACTTAAGCTCTTTACTCAATCTCGTGCAACATATCGCTATCCATCCGCATAGCCATATAACACGCACCATACCGTATCGACTCGTTGCACCGATACAACGAACGATCCACGACTTGCTGTACTCCATGCAACCGATAACACAACCATTCCCGTAGTCACATAACACGCATCGCCTCACATATCGACCCGTTGCACTTCGTGCAACCAACAACACATATTTCCTCGCACTTCGTGCGACCAGCAACACATATCATTGCACTTCATGCAACCAACATCACCATATTCATTGCACTTCGTGCAACCAACACTCTCCGGTGGCACCCGGAGATAGCGTGATAGTCACGACATACTTGTGGCAGACGTACTCACATAATATAGACTTATTGTATGGAACATCCAATGTAGCGTCGAGCAGATCCATGAGCCATGCGGTTGCGGAAACAACTTAGAGTCAACTGAATTTCGATATCGAAGCAACTGAGGGTCAAAGAGATTCACGCACGGTCCAAAGGATGGAACCGCTCTGATACCAACTTGTCACGCCCCGACCCGAGAAATCGCTCGTCCTCGCTAGATTTAACCCGAATCATCGTCCTCGCTGGATGTGATGCCGCACGAGCCTGGAGTTGCGCTCGTGCAAGGCAAGATAACAGGTTCACATAGAACTATCTCAAATCGATAACATAAGCAGCGGAAGGAAACAAAGTAAAACATAAGGATCTCTTTTTATTCATAATGAACTGAAGGTTACAAAGGCTCTGAATAGCCCAACATATATGCCAATTGGCTACAACGCTCATGATCGCTCTAGCTCACAAGGATTATATTGTTCCATACATCATGCCTCTTTATAGCCACCAAGTAGTCTTCGGCCGAACATTTCCATGTCGCAAGTCCGAACGCATATGCGGTAGCTCCTCTTGAACGCCAAGGACTCCATGCCTTGGCACGTCCAAGCCAAGCTCCGCCCCGAGCCGATCATAACCTGAGCCTGCACATAAACTAGTGGAGGATTAGTGCTTTCGTCCTCCCTTCGCACTGATCAAGACCCGCTCGCACCCAAACCAAACACTTAATCAACTTAGTGAGCATGCATCTTAATTGGTGATCTTTCTATTTAGCCTTAGGATCAGTTTCATGGCAATATTCAATGCATAGCAACTTAACATACATGTGTCCAACATCGTGTTCCTGCAGCAGATACAGTTATACATAATCTGAACATAATCATAGTGTTCGTGCTCGTCTCCGTCCCGTTTTCCGTAGCCTGCAGTGGCTAGAACTTAGCATAAGCAAACATACGATTCGTACAACCGACCAATCATAAACGTAAACATATGCATAATGGGTGGCAGGCCCTGCGCCTGCACCCAGCTCTCATCTCAGCCCACCGGCCCTATCTATATGAAGGTCACGGTGTTTCGCACCGTAATGGACTTGGCATCTCTTATGTGTAAGCCTACAATCGCTTCGATACGGGTTGCTAGCCCAGTATCCGAAGGATCCCAAACTTACGGATATCATAGCTTATCACAGCACTGGACGGTCGCAATCCGTCCGAATGTTGTGCACCATAAATACCACACATAATTTCCTCCTAGGCCGAACGGTCCCGGCGCCCCGGCGTAACCGTTCGAGGGAAGCCGCACCCGTGCACGGGCCATCCGAGTCCATTGACCATGCAATACGTACCATATCATACAATCCATAGCATACCAACCAATCTCGTATTCCACAAACATAGTCTCGTACATAAACGGTTTCCCGTGCCATAAACGGTTTCCCGTGCCGTAAACATAATCCACCATTCATATGGGGAGCTCCGTCGGCGTTATGCCCCAACACATCCATATTGATGCACGACGTCCAACGGCTTAGTCATCTCATACTCGTATTTACGCGTCCTGTGCATAATGTTATTCGCATAGCCTACCTCCGTATTTACTTAGTCATTTCGTAGCTTAAGTGCACAAAGGCACGCTCAGCACCATAATCAATGTTCTACGCCTAGAGTTCAATGTTCTCGGAGCCGTGCACATGATGCACATCTCATTATCATCTTTCAATGTTCTACCATCATTGCCCTACTGCGACTCGTGCACTCGATGCACGTCGCTTCAATTGTTCGATTGTTCAATGTTCTACCTTAGTGTTCAACGCATATTTAGACACATACTCGCCGAGCCACGCTCGCTAACTCGATAACATATTACGCATACCATAACATATTTTATTAGACGTAAAGGAATAGGGAGAGAGAGTCAAGAACCCGTCCACCTTAAGTCGATACGACTTGCTGTCTCTCCGATTGAAGCGTCTCGCTTCCATAATTCGATCGCATAGCTAACTCCCGGACTTAGCCATTCCTTCGAACTACTCGGTTGACTTGGCCTATCGCGTCCATACCACGATCCGTAATCCAGCATAAAGGCATAGCCTGCACACCAGATCAACTAACATTAGCACTTGCTCAAACGGAACTTATCTTTTGCATCGATTCGATTCATAGATTCCAACCGACTCAAGGCTTACCTTTGGCCAACGTAACTCTTGTATCGATTCATATCGATACCTCATCGGTTCAACACAACTCTTCGAGTCAACGACTCATCATAATGCACCGATGCGGAGCGGGGCATTACAGTCTGCACAAGTTTTATGAAGCCAAGATTTGGCTATAGCAAAGAAACATGTTTCGGCACGAGATGTGGCGTCGTGTTTGAGTCGTCAACACAAGTTTCATAAGTCGGGATTGAGTTGTCTCGAGTTAAGTCAGGAAGGACCGTAAGGCAAAGTTTGGTTAAGTCATGTTGAATTGTGAGGCACGGCCTCGATGTTTGAAGCACGGACCAAGTCGATGACACGAATCATGTTGTTGCATCCAAAAGGTATGAGTCGAAAATGCAAGCACGAGTCGGTACATTGATGTTGCAAGTACGAAAATGGTCTAAAGACACAAAATAGACCAGACGTTCATGTCCTAAAATTGATCCTAAGGCAAGATTAAAAAGACAATCGAAGGGATATGTTGCACAAACTAAATAAACGTGTCGGTTTTGTATGGGTGGACGAGGAGCTCACTCCACTAGTACGGTTGTGTACTAACACCCATACTCTTTTCATTTGCAGGCACAGGTAGAAAATCGATTGGCGCAAAGCTCGCTTGGATGCGTCGAGACACGGAGTTCCTTGGCGTTTCAAGGCGTGCGACCGCACGGAGTCGGAACTTATACGGGACAATGTATGGACATCGCCTCCTGAAGCATCTGCTGGCTCGTCAAATTGTATTGAGAGATGAGAGAGAACTGAGCGATTGTAATCAGAAAGAAAAGTGAGCTTGAGCGACTTGTAATTTTAGCCTCGCGCCACATATGTAATCTTTGTTTCAGAAATCAATAAAGAGCTATTTGCATGACTTGTGTTTGTTTCAACTTTTCGTTGGTGTTATTCAATATTTCTGCTTCGGGACTTCTGTGCGACGATCCCGTCGCTTAGCCTGTAATCGGCCATTATGGAATCCGTCTTGCGCGAGCGCAATCTAGGCTCACGCGACGTCACATCTTAGCGAGGATGATCGCTCCTCCGGGAGCGGGACGTGACACTCATTCCGAAAAAGGAGGGGACAACGTCATTGGCTAATTTCGTCCAATAGCTTGTTGCAACTTCATATACAAGATTATTGTCCACGTTATATGTAGACGGATGGAAGGGTCATGCATGGTATTATTTCTCCAAATCAGATGACATCTATCAAAGGAAGGTCGATAGCCGAGAACAACTTGCTGGCACATGAAATGATAAGAGATTTTAACAAAGTTGGGGGGGGGGGAGGAAGGCCTGCATGAAGTTGGACCTCCGGAAGACATACGATATGGGAATCGAGAGTTCGTATGTCATATTATGCGGGAGATGTGCTCTGATGCTGGCTGGGTTGCATTGGTTTATGATTGCATTTCCACACCCATATTCTCCGTCCTCATCAAAGGGCAGCTTCATTGATATTTCTACTAACCGAGGGCTTCGACAGGAAGATCCATTGTCCCCGTATTTATTCACGTTGGTCATGGAATATTTCTTATGTCTGATGGATCTTGCGGTTAACAGGAAGGAGATAACACTGCTGTATAAAGCTGTTAAACTGACATTTTTCTATCTCATATATGCTGATATTTATTGGTATTTTTGGTTCCATAGTCACTATGGCGAGGTTATTGGATGAGTTTGGACATCACACAGGGTTGCAGATTAATCGAGACAAAAGCAAAGTATTCTTCCATTCACATTGTCCAAACCAGGATGAACTCTCCGATATTATTCAGATTGATAAAGGGAATCATCCGGTCAATTATCTTGGAATTCCTCTTGCGAATTATTATGCCAGAGATCTTGATTGATGGTGGAATATGTGCAACTCCGCGTTGAAGGTTGGCAGGCACAAACATTATCTCTTGGAAGACGTATAAAGTTGGTTAGATCGGTGATTACGGCCATATATCTATTTTGGCTCCAAGCTATAATGCTTCTGAAGGCTACTATTGGGAAGGAGGAAAAATTGTGTGCTGATTTTGTATGGAGAGGAGTTATGCACGGGATTGCCTGGTCAGAGCTCTGTCGGTCGAAGGAGGAAGGAGGGGTAGGATTGCGCTCGTTGGAAACTCTTCGCGATGTGTCAGGTATAAAGTTAGCATGGAGTTTTTAGAAGGTACATCCTTATGGGCTATGTGGATGTGAAGCAAATATCTGAAGGACGAACATTTCTGGGTACAGAGAGTTAATAACTACTCAGTGGTTTACAAAACAATTTTGCAGTATCGGGGGTAACTGAAGACATTAATCACGAGGGCCATTAGTTAAGGCGAACAAACACACTTATGGTTCGATCCTTGGCTTGGACATGAGAATTTGGTGAACCGGCTTGGGTGGCAAACTTATGGCACAATGGAGAGGTGGGAGCTAGTCTCCAGCTTGATAACATACCTTATGGGGAATGGCGTGTGAATACCCGTTCGGTTGGAGGACTGCTAGCTGCGGAAATCTAGGCAGTTCCTATTGAGCGGGATAGAGAAGTGGACGCCTGGACATGGGAGAATGCAAAGTCGGGTACTTTTCAGTTTGGAGCAACCTTTGAGCATGTTCGACAGCGATTTGATCCTATGCCACAGACCAATTTCATTTGGTTTAAAGTTGTCCATGCAAGATGCAATTCCATATGCTCAAGTTGATTAGAAGACGTTTACTAACTATGGATCGGTTAGTTCGATTTGGGATAACTCCCAAAACTGGGTACCATGCAGATCGGCGAATGAGTCCATCACCAATACTTTGATTGTTCATTTCATGGGATACTTGGGATGTACACACAGAAGTTGCATATCCTTTCATCGATATCAAGGTATATCAGGGCCCAGATTGACTTCATTTCTGGCCAACGCTCATGGGGAGCTCAGTGGTTTGCAGATGCTCAGATACGGTTGACATCGACAACTTTGCACATATGGAGGGAAATGAATCATTGCATCTTCGAGGGCCTTAGGACAAGGCCTGTAGGCATTCTACATAATATAAAATTTGATATCAATAATTTGAGATGATTGTATACGAGATTCTGTAATAATTTATAGTTTATTAATAAAATTACCTTTTCCTATATATATATATATATATATAAGCCATTATCCCAAATTTCTGGGATCATTTCATAGAGATCCGAGTCATCCGACAATGTTTTACGTTGGCTATCTACTATCTAAAGCAATCCTCCTCCTTTATCCGGGCTTGGGACCGACAATGAAAATATGGAACATTAAGCACAATGAAAATATAGAACATTAAACACATCATAGACGGAGTTATATACATGTTAGACTCTAAATCAAAGTAATAACTATGAGACGTCAATCACATACATAAATTAAAATCAACACCCATGTCAAGCATAAACAAATAACAGGGTAGTATGAATCTAGGAATAACTATCATGTCTCTATCACTATTAGGAATAAATGTTAAGAAAAACATTAGGAATAAAGACTTAGTAAGCGAAAGATAATAGCTAGTAAAAAACAGTAGAAACATAGGTATTGAAGGGAAAAGTACATTTACTATAATTTGTCGTTCGTGTGCCACCGCAAATTGCTGGTGCGCTGTCCTTTTCTCCTTTGACTGTCATGAGAGAGAAGAGGAAGTTGGGAAGAAAGTGAAGAAGAAGGAAGTTAGGGATCGAGAATTTTGGAAGAAGAATTTAGGGTTGACGACTGGGAATTTGGGGTGTTCGATTAGGCTTTATCCACGAAAATGAAAGGTATGGATTTATCGGTATTTCATTATGACAAAACCTGCTTCCAAACTAACTTGAACAGTGATTAATCATGCCGATTAACAAAACTTGGCCCAATTACTCATTTTCTGGCTTGGCCAATTATTCGGCCCGAATAGTAGACAATTAAACGGGTCAGGGCCAAAAACTTGTACTTGGACGATTAATCGGCCTTGTAAAACAAATTTAATAACACTACTTTCAACTCCAGACACCTCCAATTATCTCTTTTCATACAGTTTTCATGGAAATTACATAATTTTGTGTGGATGCACAATGTCAGATTCACATTAGATCAGAAAAATGAGTCCAGAAATACAAAGTTTTGAATCTTGTTGATTGTTTTCAAGATACAGCACAATTTACCCCGGAAGATGATTGTTTCTGAAAATCCTTTCCTCTTTGGCTGGGCTGATATTTAATTCCACAGTTTCTTCGGCAACTGTGGGGATCCTTTCGAATACTCTTTCTCAACTCAACTTTCTTTCATTCGGTACTCTATGAGAATGAGTTGTCTCAAAGGAAGTCCTTTACCTTACTTGGTAGGAGACCCAGAGCAGATGCTTCTGTACCAGGATCAGCAGGAGAGGAATGAGTGGTTGACCCAAAGTCTGTAGTTTTTGGTCAGTGTTTCATCATAAATAAGAAATTCTTGATACTTATGATATCTAAAAGAAAACAGATGCATCTTGAGATTATCTAAACATATTGTAGAGGCACTTAAGATGGTGCCTTAATTACGAGTCTTCTAAGGATGATAAATGGTGTTTAATTGAACACAATCTTGCCAGTCTCAAACTCCAAACTATGATAGATTAGAAATCAGTTTTTGGCCGTTACATTAATAGGCAAGTCGGTTCATATTACCTTGGGCTTTTGTCACTACATGTATTACTTATTTGGCCTATACAATCTAATGCAAGTAGTACTACTGTTCATGCTGTGCACTCAAGTCTTGCTGATAATAAAGGTGGCAACCTGGCAATATGAATGCAATAACACTATTTCGTTTGTGGCTTTAGAGTAATTGAACTGCCAATGATCTCTTTATTCCGAGGAAAGGATTTGGCATGCTGTGGGTAGCAACTTCTTATGAAGATGGTTTATTTGTTCTAATATTAGGGTTTCATTGAACTCGAAAGTTGGATGAGAATCTGTTTACCAGTTATAATTGAGACCTTATTGCCAGTGGGTCTTCATTAGTAATTGTAGTATAAGGTTCAATAGTTTATAGTCAACCTAGTCACCTGGAGTTGATAGGATACCTTGGTAATAGTGAATTGCGTTAGAGCTTGTTTGCTTTGCAACTTGCCACCTTTCCGACTTACAAAAAGGAAAGAACGCGTTAGCTATACTCATTCTGTCTTTTAATGCTATGCTTATCTATGTTGTCTAATATCTATACACATTTCTGAGATTCTTGGTATCATGTTAACAGGTTGGGAATCGCTCTAGTGAATTTCATCCTGATGTCAGAAGAGTGAGGCGTGAAGGCTCTTACATATATGAAGAGTTTATGTCTACAGGAGGAACAGACGTTAAGGTTTTCTATTTTTTTATTTATGCTGAAAAAATAGATTCTTAGATTTGTCTCATGTTCCTCTAATTCATCTTGATTCTTGACCCTCCCTGACCCTGAATTTGTGGGTGTCTTGTGGAAGTAGGGCCCTGTATTTAAGAGTTGAGATTTGATCTAAACTTGAAAGTTATGCTGCACACATGAATATTCTTGTCAAACTATGATGCAAATACCAATGGGATATTGACTAACCTATTATACATACTATGTATTTAATCATTAATAATCACCAAGGCAAGTTGTTGTCCAAGCGTCGTTTGTAGATTTCATGTATTGAGGTGTAGCTGTCATGCTTTTTCTGGCTACTAAGGGATATCAGGGGATACATACTGCGGCATGATGATAATTGAGAGTAGGTTTGACATTGTTTGACAGAACTCCCAACATATTTCAGGCATTGATCCAATGTTTGAACCCTAAATTATGAGTTTCTGCTGCACTATACCGTCTTTCACCTTGTGTTGTCTCTAGTACCTTGAAACTGATGTCTGTTTCATATAAGTGGTTTTCAAAATGATCATTATTCAGATCTTAGCTAGCTATCTGATCTTCTAGTCTTTGTGCACACTGTTTAGATCCCTGGTTTCAAAGTTGAAAAATGTAGTTATTGAATTCCTTACCCATTACTCCATTTAATTTGTCCCTCAAAAAACTTTTTATGGTTTTCTTTGCTCACAATTGATTGTGACAATTATAGTGTTGGATTTCCTTTTCTCCATAGTCAATCGGCAGCTTGTAAGTTATCCATCTTGACTTTGGCCACTATACACAAGAACTCATCATATTCAGAATTTCATCCTCACCTATATATTCATGATTACTCATATGTGGTGGGCTTCGTTCAAAATATCTGTTCATGTTAATTTCAAATCCACCATAACTGTTTACCCTTGTTAAGAATATCTTGTAGGAATGATGCTTGATGAGTGAGCAATAGTTGTTCTTAGGGTAATCTATGTATTTGACATGTATAACTAATCCTGTCCAGTCTCGAGCCCAGTTGTTTACTTCTTTGCGCTCTTTGTTAGAATTAAGTGGAACATAGTATGCAAGGCATACAGACATTCTTTTAATAAGCCTTCAAAGTGTGTAATATGTGCTTTCATACGAAAGTGGAACACTATGTTTGGGCATGATATGAGAAACATTACACTGAATGATATAAGTAGGAAAAATCACTGAGTTCTGTTTGCTTAAGGAGCCCTGTTTAAGAACCTATGTAGTTAACCGTAATTGAGACGACACAGTGGCTATAACTTTCTCCATTGTTTTGGGTAAACTCGGGTGGATAATGAATGAAATTCTCAGGATAATTCATCTGAAAAGGTATCAATTATATTCACCTTATGATAAACTTAAGATCACACACTTAAGTGGACAAGCTTAACTTGTGAATTGAGTAAAAGATTTGTGAAGACACAAGCAAGTTCTCTGGTATTCATGTAGTAATTGACTAGCAAAGAAAATAGTTGAAGTGAAATTACATGAACACATATGGATTATAAGGTTTTGGATATGATTCATGAAATGATTGCCAATCTCTAGTTTGCTGTATTGCTATTTTAATAAGGAGCCCTGTTTAGGAACCGATGTACTTAACCCTAATTGAGAGCACGTCGTGGCTATAACTTACTCCATTGATTGTTATAAACTCGAATGGATAATGAATGAAATTCTCAGGATAATTCATTTGAAAAGGTATCAATTATAATCAACCTTATGATTATAGAGTAAAAGACCATACACTTAAGTGAACAAGCTTAACTTGTGAATTGAATAAAGGATTTGTGAAGACAGAAGCAAGTTCACTGGTATTCATGTTAGTAATGACAAATAAAGAAAATAGCTGAAGTGAAATTACATGAACACCTATGGATTATAAGGTTTTGGATATAATTCATGAAAAGATCGCCGATTCTCTAGTTTGCAGTATTGGTGGAACAATTATCTTATGCAGGCTTCGTACTTTGGATATACTAAGATCTTGAGTTTTGGATCTACGTGCTGTTTTAGATGGCTCTAGAAAAATGGTGACAATCCTCGGATGTTCATGAACAAGTACTGTGTAAGGGATTACAAATGCCTCTTATAATAGTGTAAACATATCTTGACTTGTCAATGAGAAAAGGGTATGAGGAAATTGGTGATTGGAAGTGAAGTTTCAAAATGGTCATAGAGCTATTTACGAGACGAACATTAATGAAAAAATAATAGTTTTTTGGATTTATAAATCTTTATCATTTTTTATTCACATAATTGCTGGTCATAGATGGTGGTTGCAAAATTTTTACATCCCATATAAGACAGAAGGTCAGGAATGTGTGGATTGGATAATGGGTAGTTAAAAGGTCAGGAATGCATGGCATTCCTGTCCTTTTAACTGCCTAAGTTGTTACGTCCTTGATTGACTATAAATAAAGAGCACGTGGATTGGATAGTTCCACTTCCAACTCATGCATCAAGTGAAATGAAACTATAAAATGGATGGATTTCACTCATTGTAAACTTACTGTAAAACTTATCAATTTGATTTCATTTAATGCATGGGTTACAACTATCCATTTAACTTAATTTTTGGTTTATAGTCAATTAAGATGTGTAGATCATGATGAACAATGTCGATCATCAATTGGATGACCCAAATGGACCTTTCTCACTGTGCTCAACGAGTGACTTTGATCAACGGATAGCTACTATGTGTTTGTGTGTGTGTTTGTATGTATTTTAGAGGAAACAAGCTATTAATTTCTGGTCTATGTGACAACCCGTAGGCTGAATATTAGGTTCCACCCTTCTCAAAGTGATATATAGGTCTTAAAATATCTGGGGTTAAAAATATGTTATTTAAAGTTTATACATTTATAATTCTTCCTCCAAGGCAATGCTGATGTTGCTGTTCCTAGGCTATCACAGTTCATGTTCCACATTGTTCAAAGTGATATCTATGTCTTCAAAACATTTGTAAATAAATGATTCTATGGTGAGACCATTTGACATATGCGTATTAATTGATGGTCTATGTGACAACCCGTAGGCTGAATATTAGGGTCCATCCTTCTCAAAGCGATATATAGGTCTTAAAATATCTGGGGTTAAAAATAACATATTTAAAGTTTCTACATTTATTAATCGTCCTCCAAGGCAATGCTGATTTTGCTGTTCCTAGGCTATCACAGATTATGTTCCACATTGTTCAAAGTGATATCTGTCTTCAAAACATTTGTAAATAAATGATTCTATCTCATGAATAGCGAGACCATTTGACATGTGCGTATAAGGCTGCATTCATCTTTGACAGAGAGAAAATGGGTATAAATAGTGAAAACATTTGTAAAGTTGTTTATTTTCTCGGTCACTGCCGGGTGTTTAGGCAGAGATTTGAAATCCTTAGCCATTGGTTTTGTGGGTTATGACTTATGATAGATGCTTTCCATTGCTCTTGCACATCATTGTTAAAACCAGAGAACTTATATGACAGGTATATACTGTTGGCCCAGAATATGCGCATGCTGAAGCACGGAAATCTCCTGTTGTTGATGGTGTTGTTATGAGGAATCCTGATGGCAAAGAGGTAACCTCTCCTTTTATTATCATATACACTTGAAAAGCTCTACTTTTTTTCTTTGCTGAAAAATGTTGGTCTTTCAATATAAATTGGTTTCTTATAATTTATTTTTTCAATCGCATCGGCATTTTTGTTTATTGATGTTATTATTTTGGGATTCTCAACGTTGTGGGTTAGATTTAGCTTCCTCCTAAATTACGGCAGGGGGAGGGGGGTGTTGGTTAAAAAAACAAGGAAGGCGACAGTCTGCAACATATTAATGTACAACAAACTACCGTACATTCTCAGCTGCTGATTGGGGTAGTTTCTGAACAAATTAAAACAAAATTTTATGTTGTTGCTTACACTTCCCCACATATAAACTCATCAGTTACCAAAACCCATGGTTGAATGCATGAATAGAATCTTGTAAATCACGCAGTGGCAATAGTGATACGTCTGACTTCTTTATGCCTCTTTTCCACTTTATTCCCCATTTACCGAGGTGGTGTCTTGTTCATTCACAATCACAAAACTGACCCGTTTCCAATTCACAACCCCCTCTGCTGCCACGAGCAAGACCACTGCTGCCATTGACATCTCCATGGCCCTCATTGCCTCCCTCCCCCTTCACTTCCTCCGCGGTCTAAGATCCACCATCACCCATCCTCCTCACCACTGGCATCCCCTTGCATCATCATCGTGATATGGTTAGGACCCTAGAAAGCACATGAGCTTTAAAAATTGGACTTGTGTCCATGTCTCGTCGTGTCTGATAGGACACTCCAAAATGCACAAGGATGCTAAAATCAGTCATGTTTCCTGGTGGAAGGGTCCATATTATGTAATGTCGTATTGGTGTCCATGCGGCATAGGTTAGCACTAATTGGAGGACATTTTAGTCTTTTACCATCTCTGGTTAGTGCTTACCCATTAAGCTTACTTTTCCATATATGGAGGCAAACAATGTTCTCATAACTACTACCAACAGCACAATAGCATACAATTTATTGTTGGGTAGCATCAGAGCAAGTAATGAGATTTTTGGGAACCTAAGTACATATCAACAGGATTTAGGGGACTCGGATAAATAACTACTCTTTTATTCGTAATCTCTGTAGGAAACTGTTATAAAATGTTCATAAACCTTGTTATTTTATCTTGCAAGGACGAGCTTGAACGATGGTCATATTTTCTCCTCGGTATGTGGATGTTACACCTTGTCAGCATTCATATTTCCTGGTGTTTATAAGTTGTCAGATTTATGCAAGAATGAGCTTGATTTAGTGGCCCCCCTTTCTTTCATTTTTATGCATCTTCTCAAAAGTTGGTGCTTATTGCAGGTTAGGTATCCTGTATTGTTGACTCCTGCCGAGAAACAAATGGCAAGGGATGTCTGTATTGCCTTCAGCCAGGGGGTACGTAAAATCATCCACACGTATCTTCTGCTTGAGATCCTTTAATCCTTCAAGTTGGTACACCAAGTGATTCAACTAACCAACCTGTGAATCTTAGAAGTTTAGGGGGTATTTATCTGATATCTTGTATCTAACACATATCTAACTCAGTATGTGCTTAATATGGGCTTTGAGTCTCACAAGCCTTGTGACTAAATGACACTTATTGAGTAATACTGCAAGTAATATCTTCCTTTACAAGTTCTGGTCAACTCTGATCTAAAAGGAACATCATGGCAAGATATTCATTGGAAACTTATTGTTTAATTTAAGTTCTATTTGCTAAGGGGCTGTATGACCTTAAATATCTTCATGTACCACATAAATATCATTATTTCTTGTAACATACTTGTAGCATGTCAGTATTCTGAATTATGTGTCTTTTATATAGGAATCGCTGTTAAGTTTGTGCACTGTCTATTTGTGGTAATCCTTGCTAAGTGGCATCTTCTCTCAAATATAATGTTCTTTGCAGGTCTGCGGATTTGATCTGTTAAGGTGTGAGAGAAGATCTTATGTGTGTGATGTCAATGGATGGAGTTTTGTGAAGAACTCTCACAAGTAATTGTGTATATTGTCGTTACTTAAGCATTTGATGATTGTAATGCAGCTGTGTTTTTCATTGAAAATATCTAGTTCCTTCGTGCATGTCATGTTTGTGTTTCTAATTTACTCTCAATATAGGTATTATGATGATGCAGCTTGTGTATTGAGAAAAATGTTCCTTGATGCCAAAGCTCCTCATCTCTCATCAACAATACCACCAAATCTTCCTTGGAAAGAAAATGAACCAACCCAAACTTGTGAGGGGATAACACGCCAGGGAAGTGGAATTATTGGCACATTTGGACAGTCCGAGGAATTGCGTTGTGTTATAGCTGTTATTCGCCAGTAAGTTCAATGATTTTCTTTTCCTCTGGTTGTGTTTGCATGTCTCTATTTGGTTGTGGTGAGTAACATGGGGTGGCTATGCAAGTTATATCAGAAATATTAGCCCGTTATCTGAATACATCATCGTCCATATCCCTTATGCAAAATTCATTTAATGAACTGAACTGCTTCAAGCTTATGAGGACCTTAAAACAAATGGTTTCGTTGGTAATATCTAACTGCCCATGGAGCATGGGTAGTCCATCTACGGAGGTGTACCCATACCAGGTAATTAATGGGTATTGGTACTCCTTGATTACTCCTGGATAGTTACCACAGGAGTACCCAAAATTATATTTATTTTATTTTCAATTTTAGTTTTGGGTACTTCTGGGACTTTTCAGTACAGTCATTAGATATTTTTTTTTTAAAATATAGCTTTTGTACTTTTGTTTCAAAAATCAAACAAACTTTATTTTTAAACATGGACTACATAGTTTTTAGACAATGGTTCATTTGGCGACTATAATGAAGAAAGTTGACTCCTTGTTTTTACTCTTATGAAGTCACGAAGATGAATTACTAAATTGCAAAAAAATCTTCGTTAGATTTCCGCCTTTTGCATAGAAAGACCTATTAGCCAAAATTAGCAAATAAAGACCCCCGCAATATACGACTTGCTCAAAAAGGCTCCTACAGTCTGATGGACGTTAGAAATGGCCGTTAATGAAGTTTTTTAAAAAAACTAAACTACCCTCCCACCTTCCCTACCAGCCCCCCCCTTCCCTATCCTCCCCCCTTCCGCCGGCCAGCCCCCCCTCCTCCCTCCGGCCATGCCCCCCTCCGTCTCCTCCCTGCCCCCTCTTCCCCGCACCACCGGAGAGACAATACATAACTACTCTACCGTCTACCTTCTCATGTCTGTAGAGCAGCGCGTTAAAATATCCTATAACGACCAGAGGAAGTCCGTATTGGGCATCCGCCATTCTGCTCAGCCAGTCGAGATCATGCCATAAGCCCTTCCTCATTCGTCTGTCATTGTGCCCATATGCAGCGTCCAGAATAAACTTGAAGCCACTCTTATTAGCAAAATATACCGCAACCAATTGGTCAGACAAGTGCAACACTTGTCCATTCCAACTCCGAAAATTCCACCTAACCCAAATACGGGCCACGTCGCAAAGATGCAAGTTATCGACCTGACTCCAGTTGGTAGGTGTCCTCCGCGCCAACATTCTGTCCATCTTGATTTTAGTCTTCAACATGGCACTAATACAACAATTTTTCTTCCTCATCACATATCTCTTTCCATCTTGTCCAGGACACAAGCCCCCCTTACGTTCCATGCGATCCCTAACATTAAATTAGTGATTCAGGCCCATGCATATCATCCGAGTCGTTAATTGGGTAATTAACGTCCTCGTTCTGACTATCCTCCTGTACTGTCTCCTCAGCAGTTGTCTGGTGTACTTCCTTCCATCGTGGGTTGTCAATGCATAATACCTCCTCACCCCTCTGCGAATACTGTGCACTACGTCCAGTGTCATCCTGCAAAGGCCCTGCGTGTCTTTTCATGCTCTCATTATCCGGAGCAACGTTGTCTCCTCTCCCCTTCGATCGACCGCTTGCTACTTCTGTTCTTCTGAGCTCCTCTAGTATAATGCCTCGTCGGTACCATTCTTCCTCCGTCCCAACCCGCCACACCCCTGTCCGGTGTAGTATTTTGTGCCTGTAACACAACCAAGCTTTGATCCCCTCCAGTCCCTCCTTCTCCTACTCTATACAGGCTATCCTCAGTAGATGTACGTCGAGCATTGGACAAAACCAACGCTCTATCAAGCCCAGTATCGATCTCAATTTCTATCTCCCGTTCGTTCGACGTAGTAATTGTCGTCCTCTCTGCCACTCCTACATCACTGCTCTGGACGTTCCTTCCATGACTGCTAGGGGTGCCTGTCCCGGATATGTCTGTCACCATACCATCATGTCCATTTCCATTGATGTTGTCAGCTGCGTCACCTGGCTGATACGTCACAACCGCTTTGCAATCTCTAGCTGGATGGCCAAAACACTTACAATGCTGACAAACTGGCGGGAGCCATTCATACTCACCTCCTGCAGGCACCCCTCCCCCGAAGGTAGCTCATACTCGACGGTCTGTGATAAAACCCTCCCCGTCTTAGTCTCAACAAAGATTCGAGCATAACCCAGTCTGGTTTTCTTTGTAGTCATTCGTCCGCCTTGATGGGTGAGCCAACTGTGCTTGCTACCATCATCATCATGTCTATGCTCTAATAGTTGATCGGCCATTCAGGACTGGAACCGACTTCAATACTTTGGCACTTCGATTCTTGACTCCAGGCCTTCATGATGATTAGCCTGCCATCAAACGTTCACGGACCCTCCTGTAGGATTTTGTCCATGTCTTCATCCCGAACCGAACATAATAGAAGCTGTTCTCGCACGAGAATATTTCTATGCTCCCTTTTGTTCGTCGTACCTGGGCAGTATATGCACGAATCTGTCCGTAGAACGGACGGTTGCCAAGGACGTACAACACGACAGTGTTCTTTCAGTACTTTGTCGTCTCCGCGAGATGCGCCTCCATGAACATAGCCCGGACCTTATCTCCTACACGTTTGGCGGCGACAAACCTCATCTGCCCCGACATCTGAGCATCGTCCTTCTGGAAAAACGAAGCCCACGATTTACCCCGTACCTGACCATCCGCCGGTTGTTTTTCTTTCTCCGTCGCCATGAAACGTCTAGAATCCACTCGTCCAGGAGCATCTCCATTGCCCAAGTTCGGGTTGGTCTCCGGATTACCGTGTCCCGTCGGCCCTGTCGACGACATCCCTTGTCGCGGTTGATCACCGGTTGGACATCGCGTCCTACACCATGCCTCACCGAACCCCGCCGTCGATCGTGTCTCTGTTTTCCTAGTCGCCATGGCCGTAGGCGGTCTCTAATTGCTAATCTCCTTCCACTGCGAACGCTTCCTTCGGACAACTGTTGTCCAGCCACCTCCCTCCACCTTCCCACCTGGCTGCGCCGGTCCCCCCACCACCTCCGGGTGCTCCCCTGGTCGGGTTCCCTCCTTGGATCCCAAGCAATCGCGGGTGTTGGCTGATCGCCAAACCCTAGTGGGACGTTAGGGTTTCCATTATATATATATATATATATATATATATATATATATATATATATATATAGTTCAAGTGGCTAGTGTGGAGACATAAGATCCGAGTGGGCGATGTTCGATTCCGAGTGAGAGCGATCATGGATAATTAGTAATTACCTTCTTTTATATACACACACATACACAAACTAGCCCTTCCCGTAACTCTTACCGGTACCTATGCTTCATAGTTGTTAAAAGAGCAACTACGAGTAGGGGAAAGCCTGAATGAACTTGGGTTCGGATTGTAAAGAAGATTATATTTTATTGTTTAATAGAGATATGACCCTTAATAAAGCTGAAAGGAATCACAATTGAACTGGCTACTCCAATTTAAGGATTAAGGCTTTGTTGTCTAAACATTTAATTATTGTGACAACTTTTGGGTAAGTTGGAGGTTCTAAAATTTGATGAATGATTTTTAAGGTCATATAAACATTTAAAGTTGGGTTTACTTCATGAGTAGGTTGGAGGTTCTAAAAGTTTGTTTCTTTAATACCACTTGGGCTTTAAGATGTGGTCATGCTGGACGGTGCAAACCGTAGGTTTTGAAGACATTTGGCTTCTCAAATTATGTGCATAGACTCACAATAAATATTGTATCATATATATTGTATCTATATGTATGTATGTTTGTTATAAAAAAAATGTATGTATGTTTGTAAGATTTATTTTGCAAGTATATCCTTATATTAATATTTGTTATTACTTTCTAGTGGCGATCGGACACCCAAGCAGAAAGTGAAGTTGAAAGTTACAGAAGAGAAGCTATTGAACTTAATGTTAAAATATAATGGTGGGAGGGCTAGAGCTGAGGTGCTTCTTTAATCTTAAACTGACATTTATGTCATCAATTGAGTTTTGTTTTCAAATGAATTATTTCGTGGATGATACCCTCTGATATTAGTTTTATCCTATCTCTGCTGCAGACCAAGCTCAAAAGTGCTATACAGTTACAAGATCTATTAGATGCTACCCGAATGCTAGTGCCTCGTTCTTGGTATCCTTTGCAATTTTTTTCTTTCTACTTTATAGATGTACTCATAATCTCATGTTGACCTTTTACGATTTTATCATAATCTTTAACAGTCATGACCAAGTATCGGGACAATCATGCTTACTAGAACATACATGCTTATGTGAACTATTGATCATTTACCTACCACTCTAACTAGGTAGATTATTGCATTTCTTGAATTGGTCTGGGCAGTCATTTTGCAAACAGTTGATTTTTTGTTGGTACTTTGAACCTCGAGTATATCTTGATTTCATGAGTAAAGTAAATTCACATGATTACTGTTATCAAACCTGACGCTGGTAGTAGCTCCCAGAATATTCTACTTCCAGCTCCCAGAATATTCTACTTCTATAATTTCTTTTGGGTTCCATCTATATTACATGGACACTATAATACAAAGGCTGTTTTAAGAAGAGGCATAAGAGACGTTATTTTTAGTTATACAATATCTGTCTTCTTGCAATTGTATACTCATCTGTCTCCACAGCAGCACTAATTTGATGACAGCAAATCTTTTTACTTTATTACTCGCCACATAAGTTGTCCAAATTCAGATTACTCTACCACCTAATTAGAGGGCCCATTCGTCCAGCAAGCTTCTAATCTCACTTATCAAAACTTCCAAAAAGAACCTGTAAATAGATATAGGAGAAAGGAATGCATATAGTTCAGCCTCCAATTTGCAAAGGACAGAAAGGCCATTTACTACCATGCCAATCATCACCATACAAGGACCCCATTAGGACATACTATATATATGCAGCAAGCAATGTTAGTAGGAAATTCATGCTGAAACAATATCAAACCATGCAAAAGTTCAAATATATGGTTGTTTGTGATGGCACCTTTGACCCATAGGAAATTCTAGATCTTAGTGCAGATGAATTCTAGATCATAGAAGGTGACAGTCGGTCATAAAAACTTAGTCAAATTTTTGATGGATCTTTGTTCCATAGCTGACCCCATTCTGATGGGAGAAGGCTTGGATGATGATGATGCTATTAAGATTTCCTTCTTATTTATTATGAGTAATAATTTTTTTTTTATCATAATGATGTCTGTAGCATAATATTGGTTGTGTATGTATTAGGTCGGGCCGTGAAAGTGATAGTGATGCAGAAGATATTGAACATGCTGAAAAACTTCGCCAAGTTAAAGCAGTTCTCGAGGAGGTATATTTGTTCGACTTAAAGAAGTAGGTGCTCACTTATTATATGTTTATATTGCAGCTATAGTTTGTGATAATCTACTAATATTAAAAGGCATTTCCTTTGTCTTTTATGTTTTGCACATCTGGCTATACTATCTGTTATAATCTAACATTTTATTGAAGTGGTTAGCATTTTATTTAGGGTAATTATACATAAATACCCCTCTCCAGGGTTAAAGGAACTCCCACATCTTTGTTTTCGAACAAATATAACCCTCTTTCTTTTTGCGAGATACAAACCATGAGAGAAATATGAAACCATGCTCTTTTTTGTTTTCTGTAAAAAAATGACATTTTTACCCCTGTAACCCTGTTACGTATCTAAATTCCTAAACTTACTCCACTCCTTCCTTCAACCTAACAACCCATCTCCTTCCTTCCCTTCCTGTTTCCTCGTTCTGTTTGTTGTAATCAACCAACTTTATGTTATTTGTTAGTGACTTAATTATGAATTAATCTTCTCTTCTTTCTCCTTCACTTTACTGTTACATGTTTTTTACGGATTGATATTTTGTTGAAGTTGTTTGTTAGACTAGGCCCTGTGTAGGAAACGATCTAGGGCTGTGCTTAAATATACTGAAGCAGATGTAGAAGGTGGTGGTCTCTTAAGATACTCTGCCAGAAAGTGAACCAATGGCAAGAGATGCAGTCCAGTAGCACTCTGTTCCTCTGTTTCCTTCCTTCCCCTCCTGTTTCCTCTCCTTTTCCCTGCCTCTTGTCACCCCTCTCTTCCATGTTTCTGCAAATGCTGGCCGCTCAGAATTTTAACACCTAAAGTTGTATTATGTTCTCCCTTCTTTCTACGTACAATATAATTGGTCATTACGAGTTAAGTCTCTCTCTCTCTCTCCCCCCAATCCAAGGCTATCCTTGTATTTTTATTGAGCAGAATATCATTTTTTCCCCTCTATATTGACTCATGCTATATTAATTGTTGTAAGGTTTCAACCAGTAGACTCCTAATGCAGGGAGGGTCTGGATTCATGCTGTCTTATTCATATTCTGCAGTGACGGGTTTTCTTAACTGTTATCCGCATCCTCCAAGAAGCAAGGCTCAAGTTTAGCATCCTATTGAGCAATACCCTCTAAAGATCACCTTGTATATATAGTTCATGTACATATAGATAACATGAATGTTTTTATATGGTTGAGTTCATTTCTTAATATTATACTGAAATATTACAGTATTTCTGATAAGAGCTATAACAATTTTCACGTTGTGTATATTTTATAAGGTTGCAGAGGCTGACGGTATTTTTTCTTATTATCTACAATTGAATGTTTGAACATAGATGGACATGTTTCTCGTGTCGGACCCGGACATATGTGAGTTTATTAGAAATTGTCGTACATATCAAAGGGTGAAAGATTGCATGTTTTATCTCATTTCTTGTGAATGCTGGTGGTTTGCTAGGCTTGAAGCTTGGCCATTAACATCTCCATGTGTGGTGGGGGAGAGAAAAGGGGAAGAGGGGGGGGGGGGTGTCGCCGTTGTGCAAGCTGTGGTGGGTGAGCGGGGTGCTCTCTTTTTCTTTTTAAAGGGAAAAAAATGTAAAAGTCATAATTTATCTCCGAGTTAGTTATTTTGTCATATTCTTATCTGTACCCTCATATGTTCAAGGAACAAAACACATAATATGAGCAACTGAATAAAAATGATTAATTCAACCATCCTACAGTTGTATTGGTTATGCAACTTATATTAATTAGAGGAAAACTAGATTGCTGTTATATGTGAAGTGTATCGCTTAAGCTATCTCCAATTATGGAGATATGTTCATAGAGTGAAACTTTTCTTTTGATATTAGTTTTGATGATATGTTCTAGGAAATTACTATTGTTTCATGTTTCTCTTGTGATCATGATTTTATTGTACCCAGGGTGGGCATTTTTCAGGAATTTATAGGAAAGTACAACTAAAACCTTTGAAATGGGTTAAAGTTCCTAAAAGCAATGGTGAGGGTGAGGAAGAACGGCCTATCGAAGCTCTGATGGTTCTTAAATACGGTGGTGTTCTTACACATGCTGGAAGAAAGCAGGTAGTTTCAATCAGGTTCTACTTTTCTTTTCATTTGTATTTCGATTGAAGATATTTATTTAGTTACTCTGCAGAATGCAGATCTGTTGATTTGCAATATATGGATCAAACAGATTCTGCTAAATATATAATTACTTTATCAATTGATTTGGTATCAGCTGCCTTTCTTTTGCTAATTATCATCTAAAACCCTCTGATAGTCATTTGGATGATATCATATATGTTGTCCTAGCTGTATGTCTTGCTAGAACATGATCTCGATTTCATGATAATTAATTTTCATGCCCTTCTGATTTTCTTACATGTTCTTATTCATGCTTCCTTAGGCAGAGGAGTTGGGAAGATACTTTCGGAACAATATGTATCCAGGTTTTCTCTAAGCCATTTCCCCATAGTTCTAGAATTAATATGTATTGTTTCCCTTGTTCTCGAGATCCCTCTGCTGTTCATGCTATGTTATTTTATTTCTTAATGTTCCTCCAGTAGTTACTCAATTGAATTAAATTGCGGTATTAGTTACTCAGTTGAAAGTAAGGTAGTTACTCTGATTGATTTGTATATTGTTTGTTGATGATATTATACATTTGAGGAGAGTAGATAAGGTTAGATTCTAAAATAGAATTGTGGTGAGAAACTATGGAATCCAAAGGTTTTAAAGTTAGTAGAACGAAAACATAGTATATGAATGTAACTTTAACCAAAGGTCAAAAAGAAAAAAGAAAAAAAGAAAAAAAGAAAAAGAAAACACATATTGATGGACAAGAGAGACCTAGGACAGATAGTATTCGGTGTTTACGATCATTCATCGTGATTGAGAGATTGAGAAAGATGTTCATAGAATGAAAATGCATGGTTGAAATGGAAGAATGTTTCTGGATTGCTTTTTGATTGCAAGATGCCAGCTAAGCTTTATGGATGGGAATGTTGGACAATTAAAAACATCATGTCTAGAAAATAAGTGTAGCTAAGATGAGAATGCTAAGGTTGATGGATGACAACACATTCAAAGGTGGGATAAGAAATGCTAAGGTTGTGGAAGTTGGAGGTGACACCAATTGAGGATGAGAAAAAGTCGTCTATTGTGGTTTGGACATGTGAAAAATAGCCCTATAGATGCACTTGGGTTAGGAGCGCTAAGATATTAGTCAACGGAGCTTCTAGAAATAGGTGTAGGCTTAAACAAACTTGTATTGTGGATGTTTCGAAGGTATGGTTTTTGTTCATGTTATGGAGGACGACCCGTAATGCAACGGAAGATAAGGACTCAAATAGCCGAGCCAAATTGAGATAGTGGCTTTTCAGCTTTTATAATAAGATTGCTCAGGTCTCTTTAGTCTTTAACGATGTACTAAACTAGCAATCTCTTACTGGTGCAATTTTAGAATGTACAGCATGTTGTTGAAGTAGTATTTTATATAGTTTACTAGGATATGATGCCAAACCAATATATCTTTAAAGTCTGACTCTGAGATGGTTCCCTTGGTGGTGGCGTCAGTTAATTGGTCGCTTTCTGGAGATTACGAGAGATAAAAGAAGACAGGAGAGGAGAAATGGAGATGCTAGGCTATCTGCTCTTTTTTCAGGGATTCAGGGGTTAGATAATGGTTCACCACAGGCAAGCCTTACTGTGCTGACCTATTATGGTTAATGAACCCATGAAGCCGACTTTTGTAAACATCAATTAGTTTTTACTATATATCAAGGACATGACCCTTAACAGAGTTAATGGAAGAAAATGATTCAAACGGCCGACACCAAAAGTTTGGATACTGTCTTTGTTGTCGTTGTCGTTCTTCTTGTTATTATATCAAATATCAGCTTATATTGTGGCTGGAGCTCGATATCCTAGCCAACATATTCCAAAATAACATAAATGCTGAAAGCTGCATTGTGGTGTTGTTTTCCTCCTCCAACAAACGACGTGTCAGCTGACTTTTATGGCTCTGCAGAATACTGAGGGTCTACTTGGATTGAGGGTTACGAGAGCTAAGTGAGGGGAAGTTAAGTAAGGGGGAAATAAAATCATGCTTGGTTTGAGGGTGGAGGTTTAGGAGGGAGGGTTCTAGAGGGTGAAGTGAGGGTTTATTTCACCCTCTTTTGTCTATTTTTTAACCCCCAAAATCGGAGGGTTAACGAGGGGATTGGGGGTTTTTGTTTAAAAAGTCATAAATACTCCTTATTTGTTCTATAAAATATTATAATTTTTTTTTCCGTTTTTTCTTGTTTTCAACATGTTGCTCCGTACCTTCCTAATTTGTGAAGATATTTTGACAAGTTCTAATTAAAATTTCAATCAAATTTAAATATATGACATATGTAATAAGGTTATTTTGGTGTCATAATTTTATTAATCTTCCTCTTACTCAAAACCTCCAATCCAAGTAAGAGTTCTTAAACACCCCCCACTTAAGTCTCCCTCCAATCCAAACAAGATTCTATGTATTGACTCTACTCCCCCTCACTTAACTCCCCCTCATTTAACTCCACTTAACTCTGCGTATCTTTTTTTTTTACCTCAACCCAAGCAGACCCTGAAGGTTTACTAAGATGGTATTCCACCTTGAAATTTACCTAGAAAATGTATGAGGTTGGACATAACAAAATCAAGTCATGTTTCTGTGCTGGTGCTACTTTCCTCAAAGGAAGATAGGACATTGCCATAAAACATAGAAGGTCAGGTTGCAGATAGTTGTCTTAAATCTTTTGTTATGCTGTTTAAGCTCACACAACCAAAGAGCACCCTTCATGTTCCCACACTAAAAAAAGTCCAGAGAAGAGTTAAGTTGATCTGTTTTCTACACAAATGCATTCATTTCTATGACACAAGGAAAAGACAGGAGTGACATTCCCACATGGATGCAGACATGGTTTGGTAAAATAGCTCTATAGTTGCCTTTTCTAGAATTTGTGCCATTGCCTGCAATCATCATCATCCAAGCCTTCTCCCATAAAAATATGGTCGGCTATGAAGCATAAGCATCTCCATAAGAGATTTGACAAAGTTTCTATGACCGGATGTCGACATGACGTCAACTCTATATGTTGATGCCAACTTCCTAGCCAAGTTAGCTATATGAGCATGAGAGGGTCATGCCATAAAACCTAGGTAGGCAGGTGGCTAGACCTACCTTTTGGATATGTTGTTTAAGCGAAGTTGATGTCAACCCTATACGTTGGTGCCAAATTCCTCACTAAGGTAGCTATATGAGCACAAGAGGGTTACGCCATAGAATCTAGTTGACCAGTTGGATAGGTGGCTAGACCTACCTTTTGGATACACAATTTAAGCTCATGACGTCAACCCTCTATGTTGGGTTTACTCTGTTGCCTACAATAAAGAAATATAACCTAAAACATTTTCGTAAGGATAAATAGTTCTTTCCCCATGGAATGTTGCATTTACTTTTGTATTTTATTTACAGTGTTGAACGGAAGAAAAGGTTTCAAATAGCCAACCCCAAAATTTTAGGACAAAGGTCTTTGTTATTTGTGTTGTTTCACCTCCTTCCAACTTTGAGTTCCACGAAGTCTGTTGTACTCTTGACACTATCACTAACAGGTGATATTTCAATTTGTGTTCACCAAGTTCACAAAATTAGTTTTAGTCTTTTACATGATGAAGCGATTGATGTTCTTTTAGGTGTAACGAACTAAGTATGAACAGCTTTTAACCATTGCTATAGATGTTTTCTCTTACTCGAGATTAAGATAAGGAGAGTAGACTTTGTATTCCGTTGAAGAATATATGTAAGAGCTTGGAGTTATTGCTGCAAGGATAAATTCACAAGTAGTCATAAATGGTAGAGTAGGATTCTTGTAAGGAAACATAAAGAATTTGTATACTAAATATATGTTTAATGGTTTCAAGCAATTGTTATCATACTGATTTTGTTAATAAATGCTTTCTTAAAATTTCTGTCTCAATCTTTAGGTGAAGGAACTGGCTTGCTTCGGCTTCATAGCACTTACCGGCATGATTTGAAGATATACAGTTCAGATGAGGGACGTGTTCAGGTGGGACCAACGAAGTTTGTTTTTGGCTTTAAAGTTTGTAGATTTGTACGCTCTTTACTGTTTAGTTTCCCTTCTCCGGCATACTCGTGTTTAGTCTTGGAAATTACTTTTCACTATAGCACGCCCACAAGGAACACCAAATATTTGATGTTTTTGTAATCTTCAGATGTCGGCAGCAGCATTTGCCAAAGGCCTTCTTGATTTGGAGGGGCAACTAACTCCAATCCTGGTAAGTCCAACATGTATTTTTGTCTTTTTCTTAGATGTTTCTGATGCTAAGTTTACCAATGTACATTTCCAGGTTTCTCTTGTTAGTAAGGATTCTTCTATGTTGGACGGATTGGAAAATGCAAGTTTTGAGATGGAAGAAGCAAAGGTTTGTTTTCCATTAACTGCTATCTATTTCTTAATTTAGTATTCTCGATTAACTGTAGTTCAAGACATTTATTTTTTCAATGATTCATGTTTTTGACACCAACACAAAGAAGCACTTGCACTCTAAAGGTGGTTCCATATCTGTGTCACACATTCGCCTTCTTGTGCTTTTTCATCATAGTATGCGGTATCGGCTGATACCAAAACCACCTAAACTGCCGAAACTACCAAAACCAACCGATTCAAAACCACTTAAACCCTCTGAAACTTCTAATTAAGAAGGGTCTGATTCCTATACTGTGAACCATGGTTCTTATTGCCATTGTTCACGTCGAGTCATGTCTGCATTAGTTAAATATAGCAGTGAGGTCTTTGTATGATTTTAAACTATGAAATTTTCTTATTATGCCAGCAATCTTTGCCAAATAACAGTATCTACTCCGGTTATGTTTAGTTTTAGTGTTCAATTTGGAAATTTTCGTGATCATTCATATTGTAAGAGTTGGCAAAGAACTTCAAAACGAAACTTCCTGAACATTCTGTGAAGGAACATGCACATTGGAAACACATACACAGGAATTTTCAGCCTATATGAAATTGGAAACAGGTTATCTCAATGCATGAACACCTGTGCGCGTGCTCTCTACAGGTTATGGTCTGTGTTAGTGTTATGTACTCTTGGAAGCACTACGATAAGAGAGATTTATTTATAGATCAGCTTTGGGTTAGGTTGGTCTACGAGTGCTGCAAGGTGAACATGAAGTGGCTTCGGGCAACAAGCTCAGCTACAACTCTGCAGAGAGAAATATTTACTTTGGCAGTTGGTTTTCATATCATAAATTGAAATTTATTTGAAAGCAAGCTTTTAACTTGTGTCTGGACCTGTCCAAGTGGGGAGATTTCCCCGAGAAAAGAGTGCATGTTGGTAATGATTCGTAAAAACAATACATTAGTTCACATAGTTGGGGTGCTTTTCAGTAATACTTAAAGAAGCATCAGAAGCTGAACTGTAAGCTCAACAGACAAAGAAATCTGCATGCTGAGCCAGTATTCAAAGTGTTTACTCATGAGGGAAGGGATATGTTAGGGCCCTCTTCTCATCCATTAAATGGAATGCAAGTCTTTCTAGTTCATATATAAAAGTAATGATAAGATAATATGTGTTGATATCCCTTTTGTGATATTGTAGACGGACTAGTTGGTTGTTGATGACATGTTTCTTGGTCTGTAAGTTAATGAACCTGTATGTATCAAAGACTTTGGCTTGAGGATGCATTTCATTGTCATATATATCAGTGGAACCCGCTTTGACCCGTTTTGCCCCCTCGACTGACTCTTTGATCTCTTCAATAAACAAGCAAGACGATGTGGCTAATAGAAGTAATAATGTTAGCTAGGTTGCCCGGACTCAAATATGACACGACACTAGAGGGACACTGACGCAACAATTAGCCTTTCCTTCAGGAAAAATGAGTGAGAACCTTATAATGGCCCAGTCGTTCGTCCAAACCAACTATTGACACACTATGGTCATCATTGGATCTGTACAACATCAATGTCATATGGCCTGAACAGCTCCAACTATGTATCTAGTTGCCCCAATCTAATTTTAAGGCAAATAAAAACAATCCATTGAGTGAAGAACTAGACATGTGACAGCATGACAAACATGGGAATACTGATATAAGAACTTTTAGTTGTGTGCCCTTTTGCCATTCATCATTATGTACATTGCTTTTACTGGTGCCATCATAGTGCCAGTTATGTGACGTTGCTGCGTTAGTCCCAATAAATTGAATCAGGATTACGTTGCTGTAAGACTATTGTATACCTGAAGAAATATAAAAAAGAACAAAGAAAAAAAAAGGTGGTTAGAGGAGGATAAAATTTTCGTGACTATTAAGCTACATCCATCAAGGGTAGGGCTGCAAACGAGCCGAGCCGAGCCGAGCCGAGCCGAGCCAAGCTTTTGTAAGCTTGAGCTTGGCTTGACTAGAATTATTCGAGCTCGAGCTCGAGCTTGATAAGTTTTTTATTTTGAAGCTTGGGCTTGGCTCGAGCTTGTTTATATTAAGCTTGAGCTTGACTTGATAAGGAAGCTTGATTCAAGCTTGAAATCAAGCTTGTGGCTCAACTTTATTTCAAGCTCATTAAGCTTGATTTCAAGCTTAACGAGGTTGATTTCAAGCTAGTTAGGTTTAAATTCAAGTATCTGAAACATTAACAATTTATTTATAAAAAAAATAATTAAAAAAGTTCCTTAATATCACTTATTAAGAACATAAATATATAATACAGAACCATATATATATATATATATATATATATATATATATATATATATATAAAATTCAATAAAGAACAAACGAGCTTCTAAACGAGCTCCTAAACGAGCTTCTAAACGAGGCAGCTCGCAAGCTCATAAACGAGCCAGCTCGCGAGCTCATTCGAGCCGAGTACTTCTAAGTTTGAGCTTGGCTCGTTTATTAAACGAGCTCAAAAATAAAGCTTGAGCTCAGCTTGTTTACTAGACGAACCGAGCTCAAACGAGCTTTTATCAAGCCGAGCTTCGAGCAGCTCGCAAACGGCTTGGCTCATTTGCAGCCCTAATCAAGGGTAATTGGCTACATGATCTGATCCAGGTTGATGATTGACTGGGTGCTCAATTAAATTAATTGAAGTTGGGGATATAGCTTGGTACTGGAACTAGTAATACGATCCATTTGATTCATATAGGTTTGAAGAATGTCTATACTTGGGGAGGAGCAACATGTAATGGAGCATTTAATCATTGAAAAATTTCTTGTGCCAAACGAGAAGGGTCTCTAACCAAGCTCAATTTTCTGCCTGCGACAACAACTACCATGACTCAAGTGATCACAAAAACTAATATGATTACCAAGATATTTGGGGGACTTTGTACATAAACTAGTTAATGAGATAAACATCAAGAATGCATCCTTCATGTTCATTTGGAGGGACAATGGGAATTGAAGCAGATAGTCATCTTGTCTATATGGGCAAAAGTCTAATAGTAATGAACTCCATGTTCCCTAAGGCTGTGTTTGGTTTCTAAAAGAGTGTGGGAAAGGAAAGGAAAATGAAACTTGACTTGTAAATGTGGTCAAGTTTCTAAACGAGACACTTCCATTCTCTTTTCCTTTCCCTCACTATCCACCTAACCAAACCAAGCCTAAGTCTTGACCCTATTGAATTGCTAGCAGAATCTTTTGATCTAGTCTCGACCTTCCTGACATTCTTGCAGCTGATAGGATATTATTCCTAGGTAAGACTGTAAGAGATTGAAGATTCAATTTGTGAGTGCACTTCATGAACTGAACCAACTTCCGAATTTGGTCTCCATTCGTGGTATTGCGTTCTTCAAGTTATTTTTATGTCCTTGATATGAATAAATGTCTTGAGACAAGATCCTAGACTCATGAGGTAATTCTTATTGTCTAGCCTTTATCTTGTACCCGAGCTACACAAATAAGAAAAGTTCTGTTGGCCTTGTGAATTGGGAAGCACTGAGAATCCAAACCTCGGAGAGGAAAATGACTGTATTGCGTTTTTCAAGTTATTTTTATGTCCTTGATATGAATAAATGTGCGAGACAAGATCCTAGACACGTGAGGTAATTCTTATTGTCTAGTCTTTATCTTATATCCGAGCTACACAAATAAGAAAAGTTCTTTTGACCTTGTAAATAGGGAAGCACTAAGAAACCAAAACATGGAGGAAAATGAGTGTGCTCACTAGCGAAGTAAAATAATATTTTTGTTGAATAAATTAACTAGATTAGTAACCCTGATTCCTCACCGACAGTATGGAGTTTTGGTACACTGGCAGTGACTTTATTAACATGGTATCTGATGAACCGAGGTTCAATCTCCCTAGTGCACATTTTGAGCGGAGTATAAAAAATTTATATTATAAAGCTACTTGAATCCAGCTCTCAACACATAAAATGGGTCTTTGACCTACGGAGACCCGCTCTGAATAATACAAGCATATATCTTCATTCCTCACCAATTCTTTAGAGTTCAGTGCACTGACGGGGACTTTAACAGTATTAAAAGAAAACATTGGATTGAGCAATAAATATAAGGATCATTAGGCTCTGAACGAACATAAACTCTAGTAATGGGAAGGCAATTAGTGGCACAAGAGGTTTTCTGGGGTTAGATGACTGCTCCAACATGGCTGATATAGCAATTTTAATTTTAGCACAATTCCTTTGGTGGTGCAACCTTGCTTCTATGGTTTTTAAGAACTTACCTTAAAACTTCTATTTACTATGGTATTGTATATTGGTATCCATTTCTTTGATAACAACAAAAGCTTTATATATTTGGTCACCCATTTTGAATCCTTTCCCTCCATTTAGCAGTGCTCTGCTGGCCATGTTCTCACTAATATTACCAGAAGCCGCATCCTTCTTACAGCTTGTATCCATGTTTGTTAAGACCTTACCCTAATTCGAGCTCTTTAAGTAATTTTCTAAAAAAAAATTATATACTTCTTTGGATACTGAATTCATCTAGATCCTTTACTAAGATCTTCATCATGTTAACTAGTGCATCTATTAGTCTTGGTTGCACATAGACAAACCACCTTAGCCAACTTTCTCTCGACATATCGTCAATTGTCCTCCACGGATATAATCATTTCTTATCATTTCAACCTATTGCCACTCATCTATTTTAGCATTATAGTTCATTTTCCAGACATCTTAGTTAGTTGCACGACACTCTAGTCCTCTTATAGTTGTGTTATAGAAGTTTTCTTTCAAAGTCAGATTGGGGTGTTCACTATAGTGAAGGATCATTACATAGTATTTTAAATTCAATCAGACACAATTTCAATCTCACACATATAGATGAAAATAGCCTATTCGAGTAGTTTTCGTGGGTTGGATTACATTTTTTCTATTCACTTCAATAAGAAAACTCTCCAGACTACATCTCAACCTGTTGAAGTAATATAAATATTTAATCCTCAACCCTTAATAAATCTAGAGTTTTAGTGTATTGGTAGGGACTTTTGGTATTAGAGCAACCTAGTTTCGAATCTTCTGACTCCCATTTTAAGTGGATTTTATAAAATGTTATACCGCCACGTGAATCTAGCTCTATGTCTAAAATGATGTTGGACCTGCGAAGGCATGTTGAAATAATATAAATATTGAACTCTCTACCCTCATCTTAACTCAGAGTTTTGGTGTCGTGAGCATGGAGTTTACCACAACCAATCCATTTTAATTTATTGAGTAGCATCCTTCTCAATCTCTCCATGATGATGAATGATTTATCCTAAATAACGAATCTCCCACTTAGAGGTATCTCTTGGCCGTCAATATGGACTACTGACTCCTTTTTTCTTTTTTTTATTTGATTAAATTTACATTTCATATACTTCGTTTCTTCTAACTAATTTGAAAACCCTTAGATTTCGAAATCTCCCCACACTTAATTTTTAAGTTAAAGCTTCTTTACTCTAATCAGTTAGCTTATTGTCATCATCAGTCATTGTACATCATGGAATATCCCTAGTAATTCTATCCATAACTAGTGCAAAAGTTAAGAAGTTAATGTTGATTCTACACCTAAGTCAATACTGATGGGTAATAATGCGATGTCTTATCCAATTATCTGTATTATAGTGTAACTCCGTGATAAATATTCTTCTATCATTAAAATATGTTACTAGTGATTTTGTTTCTTCAATATGTTTCTATATTACTCTAAGTTCTCGCTAAATAACTTGTCAAAATAATTCCTTTCACCTCTCCTTAATATCATCTTCTTTTACTAATATTTTTTGGTCTGCTCCTGAATCATGATACATTTGATATTGACCACATTTACTCATCCTTTTCCTACTCTTAGCATGTCTTCAGATATCTTTTTCTCCCCTTTTAGTTTATGACCTACTATACAATAATAATAGGTCTTAAAATTATCTTCGCTAAGTTACATGGTAGGAGGTTTACATGTATGTTACAATGCATGCATATGATGTGGCTTCATTTATATCTTTTTCACTTTTAATGTGCTAGTTATTTTTTTGTCGGTGCACTAATATTCAACATTTTTTCCTTGAAATACCTCCATTTCAAGATAACTTTGTTTTCACGTACTTGGTTTTCCTTGTACAAATTACAAACAAGTGAGTTAGCTATAATATTTTAATCAAGGTTCACAGTATCGGTATCGGACTATTCCTATGAGTATTGGTATCGGCATATCGGTAGTATCGGCGATATCGGTAGTATCGGATCGGAGTATCGGAAAACAAATAATTATTAATAAATTATTTACATTTAAAAACATATATTTTATACATTTAGGCATAATTTTAAGTATTTTCAGTGTTATTTCTTAGTAGTTTTGAAATTAAATGAAATAGTAGTCACCCTTACCGATTGGTTTACATACAATAGATTGATTTTCTTCTTTTGCATGCTTTTACAACCTTATTATGCTTTAAATCCTTGTTGATTTGTCTTTTTCATTTAATTTTCTTTGCCAAATTGACCGGAAAAGAGATCCCCAATGTCATTATCGGTCAGTATCGGGTATCGGTCGGTGTCGGATCGTGACATGCCAAACCGTATCGGTATCGGCCGTATCGGATCGGTATCGGCCGATACTTTAAACCATGATTTTAATAAATTAGTATTATGATGGAGTCTTCTAGTAAACCTTTAGTGGAATATGTAAAATAATTTCTGCTGGTTGTATCAATTCAACTGTCAAGTATTTTCCTGCGTAGATATAAAATCTACATCTCATATATTTGATCAGTGTAAAAATGTTGGGATCCTCTATGTACTAGTTTCACATTTATTACCTACATCAATTTTCTGACTTCTATTGGTTATCTTAAGCAGGCTAGGTTACATGAGATGATCACCTCTGAAGCTAAGGCAATACAAAATAATAGTAATGAAGAGTATCCCTGGATGGTTGATGGTGCTGGCCTGCCTGATGATGCTTCAGAGCTTCTTCCCAAAGTGGTAGTTACAATGTTTCTATTGCTCTTCCCATTGTGACATATTTCTTTCCCTCCTAACTACTTGATTTGGCCACCATACCTATATATTTTTTTCTTATATATATATATATATATATATATATATATATATATATATATATATATATATATTCTTTTTTTTCTTTTTTTTATAAAACCAAAGCCGGTGGACGACTCCACCCGACCTTGGCCTGGAGGCCGTGGCCACCGCCATATATATATATATATATATATATATATATATATATATATATATTGGAAAAAGGATAAATTTTATTCTAAAGCAATGCAATAATCGTACAACATACAATCAATGTGGGACTCCCACTCTTCAAATCCCCATAGCATTTACATCAAATTCGATGTTATGTAGAATGTCCACCGGAGAGGTGACCAGTCCCTCAAATATCCGACGGTTTCGCTCCCGCCAGACATGCCAAACTGAAGCAGCCAGACGAACTCTGGCGGTCCGGAACCAGTCCTCCCCTCGACCCTCTACTATCCCGGATCACCGTGATGATGTCCCCAATATCCTTCCCGGAGTCGCATCCTCCCAACACTCTACTCTGCTCCTTCCAGATCTGCCAAGTCAGGTCACACTCGAAGAAGATGTGTCTAATAGATTCTTGCTCCAGACTGCAAAGCACACACTTGGGATCTGGGACCGGCACTCCAAATGAACGCAAACGATCCCTAGTCAAAAGACGACCCAGAAGAAGCTTGTAGATACAAAGCTGCATCTTCCTGGCCAGACCCTTGCACCATACGAACTCGTAGTCAGGACTCTGAGGAAAGGTGCGCCGGATGAGATTGTAGCAACTCCTGAATTGGAACTCCCCAGTTCCGGGAGACGCTCCAGTCGGCTCCCAAATCCACCGATCAGCAGGCAAATCCGGATCAATGGCAATAGTACTAATGATCCCATCCAGCTCCATGGTAAATCGATAAGACTCCGGCCTCCACTCCTCGTCGCGAATGATCCGACTACACATCAGACCCCGCCTGTCCTCCTGATGTGTCTGGGCCCCCCCGATGTCCAATAGCGAGCGCCGTTCTATCCAAGGATCCCGCCAGAGCTCCGTTCCAGACCCATCCTTCATGACCTTCCTGATAGCAGATTTAAGAATCCTCATGTGTCTCAAGACAGTCTTGAACGTGACGGAGTGATTGTTGTCAGTAGCACACGTCCAAAAGTTGTCCTACTTCACGTATCTGCATCCAGTCAGCCCAGAGAGACCCCGTTGATGAATCTCCATGCCAGCTTAAGCGCGAAGGCCTCCCTAATCTCCAGCAACGGCCTAAGCTCCACTCCTCCCTCCTTCCTGGGACGACAGAGCTGCTCCCAGGAGATCGCATGCATACCCCCCCTTCCCGTCAAATGAAATCTGCACAGATCCGATCCACTTTCCTAACAGTGGCAATAGGAAGGATGATGGATTGCAGCAAAAAATGAGCTACAGCCGTAATCACCGATCTGACCAGCTCGATACGTCCTCCAAATGACAATCCAGCGGCTTGCCAACCTTCCACTCTCCTCTGGACGTACTCAACCAAACTATGGCAGTCCTGATTCCGCGTATAGTTGACCGTGAGAGGTACTCCTAAGTAGCGCACCGGAAGATCACTCCTCTCGATACCCAGCACGTCAGCCCGCTCCTCCTTCTGGGGACATAGGGAGCTGAAGTACACCCGACTCTTCTTCCTGTTCAACTGAAGGCCCGAGAGGGAATATAACTCTCCCATAATCATATTCCCTCCCATAATCTCTGCAAGCGTCTGTATACCCTCCGTCGATGGCTGGATGAACACCAAGAGATCATTAGCATATATGAGGTGGGTGACTGGGGGATCCACCCTCCGGAACAATGGGACCAGCATCCCTCGGTGCACTGCTAAATCCATCAGGCAAGTGAAGTATTCCATAACAAGCGTGAACAGATAAGGAGACAGGGTTCACCTTGCCTAAGTCCACGATTGCTCTGGAAGTATCCATAGGGAATGTCCTGGATAAGGACAGAGAAAGTGGGGGACGTGATGCACTCCCGGATCAGTGCAACCCAGTGGTCCCCAAAATTCGTGGCGGACATCAGATGGCAGAGGAAGTCTCGGTTGACCATGTCATACGCCTTCCTCAGGTCCAGTTTCATGCATGCCTTCTCCCCTCCGAATTTGCTAAAGCCCCTCACCATCTTATGAGCCAGAAGACTGTGCTCAGCAATCGACCTCCCCTTGATAAACGCAGCCTGGTTCGGAGATACCAAGTCCTGCATGATCCCCTCCATCCGCCGGCACATAAGGTGCGTAATTATCTTATAAAGATAATTACAGCACGCAATAGGTCTGAATTCCGCCAGCGCTGTCGCTCCCTCCTTGGGCACCAGGGTCAGGAATGTGTGGTTCAGCTTTTTCAGCAGCTTCCCTTTGGTGAAGAATTTCTGTACCACCTCCAAGATCTGATGCTTCAGAGTGTCCCAGTGGCGTTTGTAGAACCCACTGCTAAAACCATCCGGTCCGGGAGCCTTGTTGGGATCCGCCAGCTTGACAATAGCTTCCACCTCCTCCAAAGTAACAGGGGCAAGAAGAATGTTATTCCTATACTGAGTCACCAATCTCTTCGTAACTATCTCTGGGAACACAGACAGGTAGTCAGTCTGGAAATATAGCTCAGAGTAGTACCTGACCGTCTCGCCCTGGATCGCAGCCGGCTCCCCCACAAGATTGCCATCCACATCCAGAAGCTGGGAGATGTGATTCCTATGCTGTCTGGTCCGGATGACATCATAGAAGAACTTGGAGCAACGGTCACCGTCCTTGAGCCAGGAGCATTTGGCACGCTGAGCCGTGCTAATCTCCTTCTGCAGCCGCAATATGTTGACTTGTTCGATCAGCTCCTTCTCTCTTGCCGCCAGGTCCCCATTGAGCATGTCAGCTTGCATGTCTTGCTGGATAGCCTGCAACTCCACCTCTTTTTCTTCTAAGGAAGACTTAGGCAACCCCTTCACCCATCTCCGAAGAACCTTCTTCGTGGCCTTGAGACGACGTACCAAGTGGAACTGAGCCGTCCCCTCCTGTCCGCTAGTAAGCCCCTCTGAGACAGCCTCCAGGTAGCCCTCCGAGAGATACCAACTGTTGTTGTACCTAAAAGGACGGGACTTCCCAGGAGACCGAGAAGTGAAGCCAACTCGGATGGGGGAATGATCGCTCGTCCCAGCAGCCAGGCCCTCCGTCGAAGTGTTGGAAAAATGACGGAACCATTCCCCATTACCCAGAGCTCGATCAAGCTGGCACGCAACCCTGTTCCGGATCGCTTTGTTATGCCAAGTCCAGATGAAGCCTGAGCGAGACAATCCCTAGAGCCCCGCCTGGAGGAGGCATCTCTGAAAATCATATAGGATAGAGTCTGGAACTGGACGACCGTCCACCTTCTCCTCTCGGTGCAGAAGGGCATTGAAGTCCCCGATCATAAGAAGAGGGAGGGACGACGAATCTGCAGCAGCTGCGACACGGGAGATGTCGCTCCACAGGGACTCCCTTCTCCGTCTGTCGTTGTGGCCGTAGACCGCCCCCAGTAAGAACCGAAAGCCACCATTGTTCGAGAAGGAGATGGCAATCAACTGCTCCGTCATCAAGATCAAGTCTCCATCCCAGCTCTTCAAGTTCCATCTAACCCAGATCCTGGCCATGTCACACAGAGCCAGGTTGTACAGTTGGGCCCAATGGGATGGGGTCCGCCGAGCAAGAGTTTTTTCACCTTTAATCTTGGTTTCTAATAGAACAGAGATGTCACATTTCTCTCTGAGCAGCATCCCACAAATCTCTATCCACCTTTCTAGCGAACACGCCCCCCTCATATTCCAGGCGATAATAGCCATTAATTAATGAGAGGATGGGTCCCCTGGAAAACACCCGAATCGGCACCTGGGGAATGCGCCACATCCGTCGCTAAAAGATCCTCCTCCATCCCAGTCGGAATGGCCTGCTGGGGAACGACCTGAGAGAGCACCAACGTCCAGGCAGGATTGTCAACACACACCGCCTCCTCTCTGTCAGTAGGATGCCCCCCTCCCTGGAGGGGCTGTCACTCAGCGGCCCGACAGCACGTCTCTTCCTACAGTAAACCTGTTCCTCAGCCGATCCGCCACCCCCTCGCGCCTCGATCCCCGACGCCACCATGCCTCTAGTAACTATACTACTCTGTCCCGGGCAAGTGGACAACGCCCCACTCGTGGGAGCAAGCTGGGTAGAGACAATGAGGCTCATCCCACCCTCACTCACTGGGTGAGTATCCTCTCCCACCAAGACCTCTCCATTGTTAACTCTGAAATCCATGTCACAGGGTGAGTCTGGAGCCTCACTCAGGGGAACAGTAGGCTCCACCTGAGATCCTACCGCCGAACAAGCATTGGCCAGATGCCCGGAACAGGAACAGCGTGAACATGTAGGTGGGATCCATTCGTATTCCACCTTCTGGGTAAGCATCTCTCCAGAAGGAATCTCATATTCCACCACCTTCGGTAGCTCCCCCCAGTCCGAATCTCCACAAAAATTCTGGCGTACATCAATCTCGACCGAAAGACAGTAGCTTCATCTGCCTTGATCGGGGTACCCACCAAGCTCGCCAGACGCATCAGCAATGGTATACTTCAAAACCGGACAGGGAACTCAGGGAAGCGAATCCATACAGGTATGGCATTCAGAACTTCCCTCTCGCATCGAAGTTTCGGGGTCCATTTCTTTAGAATGATAAGCCTGCCGTCGAACGTCCAGGGGCCGCCCTGAAGGATCCTAGAGACATCCTCCGCAAATCCGAACTTCACATAATATAAGTTGTTCTCGTGGGCAAAGAACTCCATACTCTCCTTAGGCTGCCAGACCCGCGCTGCATAACCCCGGATCTGTCCATAGAACGGCTTGTTGCCTAGGACGTACAAAACCAGAGTGTTCTTCCAGTATGTTGTCACCTTCTCTATCTCCTCCGCAGGGAACGAGGCCCGGAAGCCCCTCCATGTCTTGATTGGCGGCACATACTCTATCGAAGTGGGAGTTTTCAGCCCCCCAGGTTTGCAGATGTCTGCCTAAGACCTTCCAGCCGGCCGTGTATTCGCCCCCTGTGGCCTGGGGACCCCCTCCGAGGGGTGAGACCGATGCCCCTGATCACCGAGATCGACCACCGTACTCTTCCCCTTATCCGTCGCAGCCGCCTTTGGCCGCTAGCCCACCGACCTCCTTGCAGACACCACAGGACCACGGGCCGATGGCCGCACCCCTGACCCACCCTGTCGCCTATCAGCAGGATGTCGATCCCTAACATGTCCCTGTCCTCCTCCTACCTTTCCCCCGATCTTCGCCACACGGCGACGCATAACCGTCGTCCAACCTCCTCCCTCCATCCAGCTCTCCTGAGATCCAGATCCTGCTCCAAATTCGAAGTTAGGGGCATTTGAGCTACCCCGCAGGATCCGATCCCCTTCCGATACCGAAACCAACCCCGCCGCCGCCGTAGGGGGGGCTCCGCCGCACGACGCTGGCCCGGGGGGTCCGCCCGACCCCCCATCATTGCTCCCGCCTCCCCCCCACCGCCTAGGGGGCTTCGCCACACGCCGCTGCTCCGGGGGGTCCGCCCGACCCCCCCTCTTTGATCTCCCCCCCCCCACCGCCTGGGTGGGCGCTGTCGTTCGCTGCCGCTCTGGGGGGTCCCCCCCCCCCCCCCCCCCGCCTTTGCTCCCGACACCCCCCCGACGCCTGGGGGGGGGGGGGGGGGGCACCACCGCCGACCACGGAGGGCAGGCCGCCCCCCTTCTTCCCCGAGTTCCTCCCCCCGCCGGCAAGAGGGTCAGGCAGCCGCGGGGGAGGAACCCTAGCCGCGCGCACAAGATCGCCCGAGCCTTTTTCTCCCGCAGCCATATATATATATATATATATATATATATATATATATATATATATATATATATACAGATGGAGAACTCGTGCGATCTGGGCGACCTGGGCGACCGAGACGGAACAACTAGGGTTCCTCCCCGCGGGCGAGCGGTATATATATATATATATATATATATATATATATATATATATATATATATACAGATGGAGAACTCGTGCGATCTGGGCGACCGAGACGGAACAACTAGGGTTCCTCCCCCGCGGCCGCCTGATCCGCTCGCCGACGGGGGGAGGACCTCCGGCAAGATCGTAACCGCCCCCCGAGGCGGTGGGGGGGGTTTGGGAACAGAGGCGGGGGGGTCAGGCGGACCCCCCGATCAGTGTGTGAGGGGCAGTGCCCCCCAGGCGGAGGGGGGGGGGGCCCTGGCTTGGCGGCGAACAGCCCTAGGCTGACGGCGGGCGATGGCGCCCCCCCAGGCGTTGGGGGGGGGGGGCGACAGCAGGGAAACAGGGGGGGTCGGGCGGACCCCTCGTGTCGGGGTCGAGCGCCCCCCCCCCCCCCCCCCCAGGCGTAGGGGGGGACGACAACGAAGGTAGGAGGGTCGGGTGGCCTTCCTAAGGTTGCGGAGGGGTTTGCTCCGTTGATGGAAGGGGATCGAACTCTACGGGGCGGTACGGGTAGTGGTCCTATGGGTGTTGACAATCGAGCGGAAGGTACGGTAGATCCTCAGACTCCGCTACGATATTTGGCCATAAATCAGTAGGGTCAACTGATGGAACTGGGGATTCCCAGGACCCTTCCTTTGGTGTGCGTATTGATCGATAGAAAGTTAAACAGATCTAATACGTGTTCTAACCCTTCATAGGCGGAAACTAGGGTTCACGAATTATACCTGCGGCGGAAAGAAGACAAGTAATTCCTGACAATCTCGAGCGGACGACCCCAAGATCTTCTGCACGTATTCCTTCCTCGAGTTGGACGTCGTGTGGGCGACGATCTCCCAACCTTTTCTTCTCCTTGGCAGCCCTCTCTTTCTCTCCTTACGTGAATCACGAATTTAGAGAAAGTTTCAGATTTCTGATCGGTAATATGGCGGCCAGAGAATAGAGGATATATATAGGCTACGGCAGGGACCATGAGGAAAAATTAGGGTTAGGCCTCCTAACGGATCTGGATATCCCATGTTCAGCCTGAACACACAATCCAGGCCCATTAACAATAGCTTGGTCCACTAATGAGCTATTGTTGCACTACCTCCCTAATCCCAAATTATGTTTGTGGGCTCCTTTTATTATATGCTCGTTTGGCTACCCATGTTAAGATATCGTATGTCCGTCGATCAAATTAAGTTACTGACAACTATATTGATTCGACATCTTTTATCCTTAAGTAGTACCGCTCAACTTTATTTGTCATGTCGGATATAATCCACGTGCAGGATTTACATGATATTCCTTATGAGCTCCTTAAGGGGACATCATCAACCCGATGTATCGGGACATGGATTCCATTTATAATCAACAGCCCATCATACATACAATGTTATTATCCAATTCATAGAAATTGTTGATCCATAATGAATCTCACTCTTTTATGAGTCAAAATAATGCACACTGCATATACATATCCGTTATTATATCCGGGTTAAGAGCACAAGCATCCTTAATAACAGAGGTGTTTGTTCTCTTATGTAGTCAGTACAAAGAGAACAACCTCAAGTGGTCCTGTTCAATACACACAAAGTGTACTAGTGTAAACCTATAGTCAAGATAGACTAATACCAGATTACACTACAACCTTTCCAATAGATTGTCCAAGTCCATCTAGGTTGTGAACTATTTATATACTCCATAGGGAACTGATAATATGATCTTCTGTGTGACACCACACACCATATTATCTACAATATAGAATATCAGACATTTGCATTAACACTTGCAACAAATACAATATGCAAACATTTGCCCATATGATTCTCATTCAAAATTTAAGGAAATAAGGTTACTAAGAAAAGTGATGCTTTTAGTATATAACCCTAACAATCCACATAAAAAAAGTTCAACATGGAAAGCTCTATAGTATATATCTACATTGTCATTTTCCGTTCCCGATATCCGTATTTATACATGTATTTATTATGTATCTTGTATTTCGTAATTTTCTGTATCTAGTATCGATACGATATCCTACACTTGTATTGCTAGTACCTATATCAAATAGTGAACCAATGTATCGTGTTATTTGATTTCCTGTGTGTGTTTGATAGCCATATGGATGGATCATCCGTAAGGTAATCAACCTATTTAAAATCAATTAACTGACTTATGTATTTATATTTCTATTTTAATAAGATAATTTTATGTGAGACTACCCTAGACCTCTAGATAACCTATCGTCATTATCATAGACCCGTACTAGGTCCTTTGGATGGATTGGCGTACCCTTGGATTTCCTAGAATAGGAAATTTTCCATCTAGCCGGTACGCCGTGACATACCGTCGTTATACCATCGCGGTACTTGTGATTATAGTCAGTAGTTGTTGACTGGGCTAAGCTATTGTTTCATTGGGCAATTCGTTTTTTTTTTTTTCCAATGTCTATGATTGGGTGAGGGGGCATGGATTGGTATATTTAGTAGAAATATGAAAATTGTTAGAGTGCTCCAACACGTGAAAGATAAACAATAGTGTAATAAGGATACCCTCGTACAAGGCACGGGTACATTCGCGGTCATACCATTCATTTATTAACTAAAACGAATCATGCTTGAACAATAAATATATAAGGAATCCAAGAGAAGTAAATAAGAGATCCGTATCGAGAAGAATTTTCATATTTCCTACGGAATCAGAAACACCTAAAATGGGAGATCCGACCGTTCGATTCCTTTGAAAATTCATCCACATTTTAGGTCATCGGCATTCAGATCGATATGAAAACGAATCGATGAAAATCTGGAAAAAAATATTGCATTACTGCACTGATAGTATACTGGGCAGTATACTTGGCAATATATTGTCCAATATACTGTCCTGGGACAGAGAGCATTATATATAGAAACTAAACTAACAGTATACTGGAGTATACTGTTCGAGGACAGAGAGCAATTATGTATAAAAAATTGTGCATGCAGTAAACTGTCTACACAGTACATGGATAGTTTTGGGCCTGAACCTATATCGTAACGCAAGAAATTGTTCGTTGGTCGACAATTCACAACCAAATCTAAATTCGAAAAGTACGCTATGCTCGTAATCACGTGTTGGTGTTGTGGAGAAAAATCCATGACTCCCGTTATGATAAAACGGGTTGTCGACAAAACCAAGAAATTCAATAGAACGACTGATATTCGATTGATTTGAGTTTTATCAAGGACAGCAGAATTGGTATGCCGAGTCTTCCAACTGCGGACAATGACAATCGAAATCAAAGATAAATTCCAAGGGTTCACATGAAACCATATCAAAACCAATCCGAAATCAATGTTCAATGTCAAGAGCAAGGTGTACTTGCCTACAGGCAGGTGATGCGACCGATTCGGTGTCTAAGATGTGTGCTCGTGTCAATGTGCTCCTCCATGTCGGCTCAAAAGCACAAGTCTCACTCCTTCGATGTTCGTGAGCCTGCGGGAAGTAGAGAAGAGAGTGTGAGAGAGAGGGGAATGAAAGTTCTCTTCCTTGGTTCTCAAGAGAAAACCAAGAGAGAAAAATAAATAAAGGAATGGAAGGGGTGATTAGCCATATATCAGACCCTAGAACATATCTCAACCATTGGATCGAGATAATCAACCTGGATAGCCTCTTTTTCCACTCACAGCAAGAAAATAATAATTGGGCAGTATACTGTCCAGTATACTCTCAAGCAGGGAAATTGAAAAAAAAAACCTAATTTCAAGGGTTAGATTATACGTGTGGGTACTAGTAGGGATACATGGCCATTCAATGGGTCTCTACAAGTCTCTGGAAGTATGTGGTTGAGGTTCTCAATGAACTCAAGAATACATTAAGTTGTATAAGTTATTAATAGATTTTATTGAAAACTAAAGTATCGCACAAGACTTCTTGTATGATCCTCAATGCACGCGAAACGAAAAAATCTCGAAAATAAGTAAGACCATCAATAACCAAATTCAATACTGCTATCATGGTACGATACCAATAATCAAGGGAACGCCCCCCGAAAATCCATTGTCCTTGATTACGATACCTAAATCATGAAACCGAGAAAATACAATATACAATTGTGTATCCGTATACGAATATCGATGTGAGACGAGCCTCACAGGTAAGGAGGACATGATCACTGGTCATAAAGCTGAACCCCCCCCCCCCCCCCCCCCCCCCCCTCCTCTTCCCCCCTTCTCGTGTATGCATGACCATAGTTTTCTATGAAAGCCAACAACGAAAGTGCAATCAACGAAAAGCCAATAGCCAAAGCCAACATTGAAAAGGACAAGGAATGAACTCTTATATGACATACTATTCAAAGTATCTGGACTTGATTTCCAGCCAAAGCCAATCGAAAGATAAGAACCTCAACTCATTTGTCCCGATCACATAGATACCGGAAGGATATCTACGCACAAACCTAGTCCGACTGGGCTATTCAAGCTACAAGTCAACACAATGCCACAACCAGGAGCGGGACATCTGTTAGGGTTTACTAATTATAAAGTTCTAAGAGTTATATTGTTGCCTTTGATTGGTTGGATCTGTGTGTATATTTGTTAAGTATTTCAGAACTAGATGGAAAGTCTAATCAATAATATATCCTATGAACACATCACATGGAGAAATTAAGTTGCATATATATGCTATATTTAGCTATTAATGCGACTTACGAAACGTATTGTGGAAAATGCTTTTGTGAGACATCTAACTCATGTAACTACTTTGTTGGGCTTGTAGAGAAGAATAATTGGATTGATTTATTGATATTGAGAGAGACATATATATAGGAGATGCTAGCCCCTCTCCTATTGTTCTAAGCAATGTGGGATTAAAGTCCACTAACTAATAGTTATAATATAACACTTAACACCCTCCATCAAGCTGGAGCATAGATATCAATCATGTCCAGCTTGTTATATAGAAATTGAACTCGAGGACCCAAAAGAGGGTTTGTGAAGATATCAGCCATCTGGTCGCTAGTCCTCACATGCTGAAATTTTATCACTCCCTTTGTATACTCATCACGAACAAAGTGTATATCAATTTTAATATGCTTCGTCCTTTCATGAAATACAGGGTTGGTGGCAATATAGATAGCAAATTGGTTATCACACCATAGATCTGCCGCTTGAGATCCTGCGTCTTCTCATAGTTCTTATGGTTCATATATAATACCTCTGATGTGCCATGAGCAATGGCTCGATATTCTGTTTCTGAGCTTGAGCATGCTATCACACTTTGTTTCTTGCTCTTCCATGACACTAGTTTTCTGCCAATAAATACTGAGTAGCCAGATGTAGATCGTCTATCTGTCAGGCTTGCTCCCCAGTCAGTATCAGTAAAACACTCAATACGAGTATGTCCATGATTCTCCATCTGAATTTTTTTTCTGAATTTTTGACTAGATAACACAGGATTCTGACAACTGTCTGCCAGTGTGGAACTCTTGGAGAAGTCATACATCTACTTGCAACACTCACTGCGAAAAAAATGTTTGGACGAGTTATGACCGCAAAGTAGTTGAGTTTTTCAACTACTCGACGATACTGCTCTGGATTGGTCATCGTGACCCCTTCGTCTGGAAGTAACTTTACCCCTAGATTCATAGGTGAGGTTGCTCCCTTAGCTTACATCATGCATGCATCATTTAGTATGTCCAGCACATACTTTCTCTGGAACATTACAATGTTCCGCTTACTTCGTGTGACCTCAATATCCAAGAAATAGTTCAGGGATCCCATATCCTTGGTTTGAAATTGTTCTCCCAGAAACTTCTTGAGGCCTGCAATATCCTGGCTGTCGTCTCCCATGATTACAATATTATCAACATAGACATCAAGTAGTATTCTTCCAGCTGATGTCTATCGGTAGAATACTGAATGATCATTCTTTGATTGACAAAGACCAAACTGAGTAACCACATGTGTAAATCGACTAAACCATGCACGAGGAAAGCAAGTGACAATTTACCCTCCCTTGCAACAAACCCGGAAGGTTGCATCACATATACTTCTTCATCAAGATTCCTGTGGAGGAAAGCAATTTTAATATCCAGCTGAAACAATGGTCAATCATAGCGAATCGCCAAGGCCAACAGTACATGAACATATGTCATTTTGGCAATTTGAGAGAAGATCTCAAAATATCCTCACCATAGGTCTGAAAATATTATTTGGCCACCAGACGAGTCTTTAGGCGACCAAGAGAGCCATAATGTTTCATCTTGATAGCGAAAATCTATTTGTAACCTACTGCCTGTTTACCGGGAGGTAAATCAACTAAGTCCCACGTATGGTTCTTCCGGAGAGCTTTCATCTTTTCGTTCATAGCAGCACACTAACCGGAATGTTTGAGACCCTTCTCAGCGCTTTTGGGAATCTGAATCCTATTAATAGTAGCTACCAGAGACTGAGTGTGACTTGTAAGTCCTTTGTAGCTGTTAACATACAAGGGATGATTACGACATGCACGACGATGACGAGCTGCTGGCGGAACAGGCGGAGCTGCTGGTGGAATAGGCGGAGGTGAACCAGTAGAGCTGACTCTGTGGGCACCATTGGCGATGTGTGTGCGGGTGACGTAGGCAAAGACTGAATCGGTGTCTCCGGACCATCGGATCGGGAAACTGGCTCGGTAAGGGAGGACACCCGTATGGGGGCTGTTGTGTTTGATCAGAAAATATCAAGAAATTCTCTTCTGGATAAACTTGTGGAAACGGATCCGTTGTTTGTGGAAGTGAAGGAAATTCGGTTTCAACAAAGGTAACATCCTGAGTGAAAATTATATCTATTTAAGATGGAAAAAATACCTATACCCTTTCTGATCTTTAGGATACCCAAGGAAAATACATGGTATTGCCTTAGGATTTAATTTAGAGAGTCGGTCGAGTATCTCGTACATAGCATAAGCAGCCAAAAATTCTGAGAGGCAGAGGAAATGGCTCTCGTCTTGGATATAGCCTAGAAAAGGGAGTATTATCATTGAAAACTGACGATGACATACGATTAATAAGATAACAAGCGGTAAGAACCGTATCCGAACAAAATTTCTTGGGAGTACGTGCTTGAAACATAAGAGCACGTGTTGTTTCCAAGAGATGACGATTCTTACGCTCGGTCACACCATTCTGTTGTGGTGTGTAAGGATAAAGTTTGGTGGATGATGCCATTGTGGGCCAGATGACTATCGAGCTCACGAGACAAGTACTCACGACTATTGTTACTCCGAAAATTTTTAATTGAAACACCAAATTGTGTTTTGATTTCAGCATAAAAATTTAACCAAATATTAAATAACTCGGAACGATTTTTTATCAGATAAACAAAAGTGACACGTGAGTAATCATCAACAAATGTAACAAACTACTTAAAAACCTATTATTCATTCAACTGGACAAGGTCCACATATATCAGAATGCACTAACTCGAAAGGACCAGATGCAATTTTATTATGACTCGTCGGATAGAGAACCCAGTGATGCTTAGCCAAACTATACGACTCAAAATGAAAGGAAGCAGGAATATCTAAAGAGGGATACATTTTCTGAATTGCTTGAATTGATGGATGGCATAATTGATAATGCAACTCGAAAGGATTGAGTTTCATGTCGGCACAGACAACAGAAGAGGGTACGTCAAACAGGTGCAAGCCTCCAGCCACATGTCCCTTACCGATAGTCTTTCCAGCCTTTAGATTCTGAAAAACACAACTATCAGGAAAAATATTACCGAGCAATGCATGTCTCGAGTAATCTGACTAATTAAAAGTAAACTGAACGGGTTTCCAGGTGTATGTAAGACAAAATTGAGTGACAATCCGGAAGAAAGACGAGCACTTCCACGTCCACGGACTGCTAATGAACCACCATTGGCAACAGTAAAATTGACAACACGACCTACCGAGACATGATTGTTAATTATACCTGCGTCTTCAATCATGTGAGCAGACGCAGCAGAGTCAAGCACCCATTGCTTCGACTTGATTATACATGCTGCCGAGTACCTGGTTGTAGATACTTCACCATGATATGGAGCTTGAAATTCAAGAAAATCTATATGACTCTGCAGTCATCTGAACAGATCTAATGCCATCATCAGGAGCATTTGATGTAACATTGGTGACATGAGCTTTAGGACACTGCCACAAGAAGTGGCCATGCTGACTGCAGTTGAAGCTGTGCACAGTCTTCCTCCATCACGACTGCCATTGCCTCGTCCCCCATCATGACTAGTATTTCGATCACTATGTCGTCCACCACGACCACTACGAAATCCACCACGAGCAGCACCAAGAGAAGATCGATTAGCAGGAGCATCATCCGTAGTGGTCTCAACGACTTTCTCTGCTCGAAGTACATGATAATGTGCTTTCATTAAAGATGGAACGTCAGATCCAGCAATGATCTGAGAGAGCGAGCAGAGTCCGCATCATGACGTAGAGAGACAAGATATGTCATAACATGAAGCTGCTCACGTTGAGCTATGGCTTCATTGATATCTGTTGTAAGAGACAATATACGATCAATCTCATCAGTCATAGCCTTAAAGGCCCTGAAGTCATCCTTATGTGATTTCTCTCCTTGATTAGCTCTGTATATATGCCAACGACCGAGTCGTAGATACGAGACAAATCGTGTTTGCCATCAAATGCTAGTGCTAGGACTTCCCATATTTTCTTAACGAAGTTCGTATTCTGAACCATGTTTTCCATCGATGGTTCCATGGAGTTATTCAACTGTGTAAACAGTCGACTATTATATGTCTCGCATTGCTTAAATATGGGATCAGTCATTGCTGGGGGATTGTCGTTCAAATGTTTGGACAACTTCATCCCTCGAAGTGTCTTTTCGACCTTCTTTCGCCAGGTTGAGTAGCCTTCTGGTTCGTCTAACCGTCGATCGACAAGTCAAATCGAGAAAATCGTTATGCCAGTGTCCGTTGGTCCCGCTATTACGTTTTCGACACTAGTGTCCGTAGCATTACTATCCGCCCCAGTGTTAGTCATCTTGCAATATTGTCGATTCGACCGTCGATTTGATCTTGTGAACTTGATAATCACATCAACTCTACAAATATGTTATTAACGTAGCCAGAACCGACACGCGCATAGAAAGTAGAGATGAAAGTGGATCATACAAGCCCTGACAAAGAGGTAGCCCAAGTTATCCTCTGGTAGATCCTGATGTGAAGATCAAGTAAGGAAAGAAATAAAGATTCACGCAAGACAAGCACCTTGTCTGCTCTTTGTTAAATTTCTGATATCAACGTTGGAAGTCAGAGGTTCCAGCAAACACCATCGATGATGTTTATCCTCTGAGTATCTCAAGTCAATGTTTAGGGCAAAGGTTCCTGCAAACAAACTCGTTAGTTACCCTCTGTGAATCCCAAAAGGTTAATGTTGGAAAGTCAAAGGTTCCTGCAAACAATTCATTGTTTATCCTCTGAGGATCGCAACCTTTTTTTTGGGAACTAGGTTAGGGTTTAGAGGGGTTGTGCGGCGGCTGGAGGAAAGAAGCAAGGGTTAGGGTTAGGGTTAGGGTTTTGCTCATGATCTATGTAGGGGGGAGGCCGCAGGGGAGGGGGGGTTTCCCGGGGGGGACTGGGGGTGGCAGGGGGGGTAGCAGCAGCAGGGGTGGGGGGGTTGGAGGGGGGCCGACATCAGCAGCGGGGGGGGGGGGGCAGGGGGAGGGGGGTGCCGCGGCAGCAGCGGTAGTGAGCGAGGGGAGGGGGGCAGTAGTGGGGGGGGGGGCACCGGGGGCGGCAGTGACGCAGGAGGGTTAGGGGTACGTTTTTTTTTGTGGCGAGGGTTGGATGGGTTAAGGCTCTGATACCATGTTGAGAAGAATAATTGGATGATTTTATTTATATTAAGCGACACATATATAGGAGAGGCTAGCCCCTCTGCTATTGTTCTAAGCAATGTGGGACTAAGGCCCACTAACTAATAGTCCTATTATAACGCTCAAGAGTGCTTAATGTCTAATGTTCTTAATTCTCGTCTAAACCTTCGGATGGGGGGGGTTGCCATGTTAGCTTATCTTGACCATTAGGGCTTGTTTGGTAAATGGTAATTTGATTTGGATTTGGATTTGGAAATCCAAAATTCAAATTCAAATCCAAATCTTAAATTTTCCAAATCCAATTTACCAAATACATTGTTTGGTTTGTCCATTGGATTTGGTTGAAATCCAAATTCAATTTTTGGATTAAGAAAAATAAAATTTGCCATTAGATTGTAATAAAATATTAATTAATTAAAATTATAATTAATTTATTAATTATTTAAGATTAGAATAAAACATAACTAAATTAATTAATTATTAAGATTATAATTAGGATTAATAAGTTAATAATTATGATTATAATAAAACAATTTGTTAATAAAATAATAAAATAATTATTAATTAGATATTATAATTATTATTATAGTTAGAATTAATAATTAAATAATTATTACAATTATGGTAATAGTTATGATTAATAAATTGTTAATTAAGACTATATTCATGATTAATAAATTATTAATTAAAATTATTGTAATATATTATTATTAAATTATTAACTATGATTATAATTGTGATTAAAATATTATTAATTAAGATTATAATAAAAATAGTTTATTAATTAAGATTATAATATGACATAAATTTTTAGTTATGATTATAATTGGATATTAATTATAAATTATTAATTAGATTATAGTTATGATTAATAAATGATTATAACTATGATTAATAAAGTTATAAATTATTAATTAAGATTACTATAAAATATTAAATAATAAAATTATTAGTTAATAAATTATTAATTTAGATTATAATTATGATAACTAACTTATTAGTTAATTTTTTTACAAAAGTAATAACTAACTATTAGTTATACAAAAATAATTTTTTAAATAAAAATAATGACTAATTTTTATTAGCTATTAGTTAATTTTTAGTTAATTATAAATTAACTATAAATTTAATAATTTTAAAAAATTAATTATAAAAAATTAATTTATAAAAAAAACTAATTATTAAATATTAATTAGTATTAACTAAATATTTAATAGAACAACGAAACTATTAAAAAATAATTAAGTTTTTCCTCCCAAATCTAACTTTTTTTTTTAAATCCAAATTTTGGATTTGGTCATACTTTCTATATCCAAATCCATCTCTAACCAAACATAGGATTCCCATGAATTTGGCTCCAAATCCATAAAATTCTAAAATGCAACTCCAAATACAATTTACCAAACGGGCCCTTATTGGATCTCTATGAAATGAATCTGTACACAATACTTGTTTATCTAACTCGTATGATCCTAACAAGGGGTGAATATAACCGTATAAGTCACTTTCTTTGCAGAGGGTCATTTGGATTTTGGTATACTTGTCCTACTTTGAAAACTAACAGAATCCATAAATATACAGATCAAATTGACAAAGAAGATAACTGCACAAGTGAAACTACTTGCCAAAGATGAAGATGAGAAACTCGCAATGACAAGCTCATACGAAGTGTTGCCTCCATATGACCAAGCAAGGGCTCTTGGAAAGACAACTATTGATGTAGCACGGATTGCTGCTGGATTGCCTTGTGGTAGTGAAGGCTTCCTCTTAATGTTTGCTCGGTGGAAGAAACTTGAGAGGGACTTATATAACGAACGCAAAGAGTATGTCTGTTTTATAAGCATAAGGGCTGCCAAGATATTTTATATGCATCTTTCTTCATTAGATAATTTTTATTATGTTATAACTCCCTTTAAAATATGCAGTCAGCTTTTATGGTTTAACTTATGACTGATTTATTGTGCAGCCGGTTTGATATCACACAAATACCAGATGTCTACGATTCATGCAAGTAAGATCTGGAGACTAGTCATCAATTATCTTCTGCATTATACTTCTAATCCTAGCTACTCAATTGGACTATTAGGTGGTTATAGGCGTCGTAGATTTTTCTTCTTCTTCCTTTTGTTGAAGGTTGTGAGTACAGTTTTGAACATTGTAGTAGTCTTTCTAGGCCATAAGATTGATGAGATGTTTTTAAAAAGTTTTCTTATTGATTTTTGAGATGACCATTGTCTAAGTAATCACCAAGTATAATGATGCATTAGCAGGCGTCTGTCAAGTACCATAAAACTAAATTATTGCCTATGTAGTTTTTTTTTTTTTTCAAATGCTTTTTTTTAGCTAATTCCACTACAAGGAAAATGCTCAATAGCTGAAAAGGACGTTAATGATTTCAGCATTGGTCAATAGGGGATGTGATTTCTTTGAATATTGTGGAATAAATGTGCTAATGCAAAATGTACTGCTTGGTATTGCTTTAGAAAAATAATCTTAATATGTGTAGTTGTCTTCACGGCATGAGAAACATAGCACACATTGCAGGATTCAGCATTGAACTATATCCGAATGGCATCTCAACTGAAGTACTACACCCACCCCCATCCACTAACTCTACATTCACCCCACCCATCAGTATTTTTAACTTAATAGCCCTGCACACCACCCCATAAACAAAAAAACTGTTAGAACTATAGATATCTCAGTGTGCCCATAATTGTACGGTGAACCGTCAGGCTCAACTAATTACGAATTTGTCACCGGATAAAGTTACTGGAAAGTTATCTCCTGAATTTTTACTGCATAGTTAATAAAATTACAAAAGCAAAAATGCTAAACTCTGTGAACTGCTCGAATCTGGATCCTTCTTGACCCAAACCGTAGTAAACACACTTGCACACGCTAAATCAATTATTCCTGCATCATATATAAAAAACAAGAGAAAATTTGAGTTGTACCCCACTTTATTTATCCATATTCACGGTGCACCACACTGTTTTACCATAAAGCACGAATCCTCCCATTTTTGACGGAAATCGTCCATAGCTGACAGTCAACTCCTTTGACCGACATTTTTTGACGAAAATATCCCTTTGCTTGCCCCCTCTCCTTCATCTGCCTGCTCTCTCTCTCCAAATCCAAACCCTAATCCCTCCTCCTCCTCCCACAACAGCTACATCACCACCGCCCTCCTCCCCTCAGCCGCCTTCCTCCTCTCCCTCGGCGGCTCCCCCGTCCTCCTAACCCTAACGTTCGACAACATTTGAGGACGAAAATGGTCAAAGTAAAGGAGATTACCCAAGGATTTCGCACCGAGAACTGGTAGGTCTCACTGGAGAATTCTCATACTCTAATCTGATCGGCTCGGGCACCCAAAGAGCGGTTTCAGGGAGATCTCGACCAGCTTCAAGAGACAATGTGATGTCCTCAAGAGAACGAGGCATCGGAACTTGATCAGGATTATTACAACTTGCAGCAAACCAGACTTCATAGCCATAGTCCTTCCTCTGATGCCAAATGGAAACCTTGACAGCCATCTTTATCCTCCGGAGGGATCGTAAAATGTTCTGAGCTTAGTCCAGTTGGTGAACATAGCAAGCAATATGAGCTGGTGAACATACTACGTTGTGCTGCGGGGAACGCGCGGCGAGGCGGGAAGGGGGGGAGGTACGGGGGCGCAGCTGCGGCCGCGTAGCGAGGCAGGAAGGGGGGAGGGGGAGGTGCGGGGGCGCAACCGCGCGGCGAGGCCCGAGGGGGGAGGTGCGGGGGTGGACGGCGACCATGGCGCAGGGGGTGGGCGATGGTCATGGCGCTCCGGGGGGTGCTGTTGGGGGGTGTTGCGGGGGAGGGGGGTCGTGCTTTACGAAAGGGGTATTTTTGTCAAAAAATGTCGGTCAAAGGGGTTGACCGTCAGCTATGGACGGTTTCCGTCAAAAGTTGGGGGATTCGTGCTTTATGGTAAAGCAGTGGGGTGCACCGTAAATATGGATAAATTAAGTGGGGTACAACTCAAATTTTCTCAAAAAACAATTGTTGAGCTATGTTCACAACGTGCAGAATATGTTAGACACTTGAGGACTTTTAAAACCCAATAACAATGCACTAACATATATTAATTAAAATTTCAAAGGTATTTGTTTTTTCCTAACAAATTTTATGATAAGTGCTTCTATAAATATTTTCTGGTTGAAATTATGGGTTGTGCAAGATGATGACCCAGAAAACATTGATCACTTTCCATAATCACTGAGCTTATAATCCCTTCTCCTGTATCTTAAAATCTTTTAAAACCAGAACTTGTATGATTGTCACTTTTGTGCATTTTTGTTTTTTTTAGTCAGGTCGGTTGATTCTCTCCCTTTAACCGACTACTGTAATCTCAGCAGTGAATCTTGTCTCAGTTATTCTTAGAATCCAAGAGATGGTATTATTAATTAAAGTAAATACCGAATTTCCAACACCTGATACAATTAATATAATATGATACTAAATATTCAAACTTTGTAGATGTTGTGTTTTAAAACAGTAAGATTTCATGTTTTATAAGAAGAAAAGAAAAGTACTATCTAGCTTGAAGAAAAAAGCTTTTCCATAACTTATTCTTAATTTATGCTCTTTCATGTTTTCCTTTGTTACATGGACACAAATACAACACTGTATGATCTGACATGGAGACACACACAACACCAATTTTTGCATTGCCCTAGTGCATTTTGGACTGTCCAGGTTGTGTCTAGGCACATATTTGGACTCCCATTGAAAGTCAATGATACCACCCCAATAGGCAGGCTGAAGAGGGTTGTAAGCTAATAATAGGCAAATGATAGTTTTCCTAACAATTCAAACTGAACATGGGCTTTGTTGGCTGCTGCCTCTTTGAGCCTTGATCACTGCTGTGGTGATTACTAGCCGTTATTCACTGTGTGAAGCTGGGAGATGACATTGCTACCTCAGGTTGTGATTACAACCCATGCTGTCTCTCATTTGTAATAAAAAGGGGTTTTCAGCAAAGACAACTGCTCTAAGGGACGATTGCCACTGCCTAGTTGTCACGCCCCAGAACCAGAATACTGGAGAGCGGGGGCAGACATAGCCAGCTACGTATAATGAAATGGAATCCATCTCACCATACGGTCACGGCTGTCTAGATATGTGAGGGTTTATCTACAAGCCATCAGTCTCTTAAGGTCATAAATTATCCTATTGTCTCAATCTCAACCAACTAATAATAATCACAAGATATCAGATCACCAAATATACAATTGTAAGGCGTCCCAAACATTACATATCTAGATGATCATGAAGCTAGTCGTACAAAACGTAAGGACTAGCAAGAGTTTAAGTCATACATGATCAACCTCGAGTTGCCAATCATGCTTACAGCCCGTAGGCAGACAGTAAATAAAGTTGCAAACGAGCTAACACTTGCTCGGCGGCTAAACGCCTCAAAAGAATAATTTTTACAATAAAGTGGGAGAGCCAAAAATAACCCACTCGTTGCCCTGGTTACGCCTGGTGGTCACCATCGGGCTGGAAGACAGGTAGATCCTTTGCTGCTGCTCCGGTATCTGGCCATACAAAACCAGCTGGGTCAGACCCCAGAAAGAGCAAGTGCCACAAAGGAGGCCACAAAATGAGAACAAAAGCCAGCAAATTAGCACAATAATATAATTACATAATAAGAGACAGTAATTAAGAAAAAACAGGATAAGTGAATATAAAAGTTAACCTTGTACAGAATCGATAAAAGACAGAATCATATGGAAGAGCATGACAGGATGATATACGATGAGATGACCATAGGACTATTCAGATAGCTAGGTTACAACCCGTAAACCAAACAAGGACCGGGGTTGTAACCCTTCGTCTGAACCGAACTTGGTCTCTCTCACCATTTATCGGCAAGATAAATATAAGAAATCTGGTCATGCAACTATTCATGATGTAGAATTATGATAACGCATGAGTAAGCATGTCATGTCAGAAATAGTACAGGATCAGGACAGGACAAGCGGGACTAGACTCCATCCAATCAATCACGGCCAAGCAATAATTACGGCTTGCTACTTTAACTAACTAGGGTTATCGCAGGCCTAGTTACTAGCAAGATGCAATGAGAATTCCAAGTCCGGTTACCTGTTTGTTACTACCTGAGTGATCCCAGCAAGAAAAGGAAAAGATAGCAGGATATAGCAGACACACTGTAGTAAGATACATGTGTCCTAAGGTACCACGCTCGACGGCGGGCTGGAAGTGCGCTCATCTCGACGGATAGCAACAAATCCCAAGTGTATATATATATATATATATATATATAAGGCCGGGACCAAAGGGGCAACGGGTAACTGGGAAATTCTCCATGAGCTATTTGATCAATCAGTTCATTAATCCTAGCCATATTCAGTATGAATCCCTGACCGTGGGAAACCAGGGATTCATGTCCTAGACATGATGCAAGACAAGACAGGTTCATTTGTACAAACACATTCACCCACGGTGTCCAGGCTATTTATTCTTGTCGAGTCGTGTTAGCCGTCGCAACAGCATTAAGATAAATCATGTCAGGGTACTTGTCAGGAGTGCGCCACGACGGGCCACTATCATGTCAGGTTGGTCATGTCAGGAGTGCACCACTACGGGTCACTGTCGTGTTATGATAGTTCCTTGCCATACCATGCCATGTACAATAGTCATTCCAAACATATTAAGTAAAAATCAAGTTCATGACAAAAGGCGTAAGGATATAAAATGGGCGTAAAATATCTAATAAAATATCAATATACAGGACAATAGAAGAGCCAAGCTTAAAGAAATAAGACCAACTCCAAGAGCCTGGGTTAAGCAAGGGGGTCAGGGGAGCAGCGTACGAAAAGTCACGCATGCTACAGGGAGCAGCTGCGTGAAAGTCACGCACGCTCAAGGGAGCAGCTGCGTGAAAAGTCACGCACGCTACAGGGAGCAGCTGCGTGAAAAGTCACGCACGCTCAAGGAAGCAGCTGCGTGAAAAGTCACGCACGCTACAGGGAGCAGCTGCGTGAAAAGTCACGCACGCTCAAAGAAGCAGCTGCGTGAAAAGTCACGCACGCTACAGGGAGCAGCTGCGTGAAAAGTCACGCACGCTCAAGGAAGCAGCTGCGTGAAAAGTCACGCACACTCAAGGAAGCAGCTGCGTGAAAAGTCACGCACGCTACAGGGAGCAGCTGCGTACGTACAAAAGCACGCAAGCAGAGAGTTGCGTACACGTAAAAACACGCACGCAGGGGCTGGGTCTTCTTCTCCATGGTTGAGAAGAAGCTCTCATGGCTCCAAAACTTCAACACCTCATAACTTGGCCATCCGAACTCCAAATCCAGATTTCCAAAGTTCCAACTGGAGTGAAACTGAATGCTCTACCACATGGAAACATCAAAAACCCATAAAATCCAACTTAAGAAGTTCAAACCATGCAAAATTCGAAAATGGAAATAACTTTAGATCTATCATAATGGAGGCTCCAAATCACAAGAACCCAAGTTCTAATATTGATCACCATGTCCTAATCTATCAAATGGACAAAGAAAAGAGGGTTCTCATGTGGTGGCAAGGTCCACTTGCCTAGGGTTAGGAGAGTTGTGGAGGAAGGAGAAGAAGAAGAAGAAGGAATTTAATGGTGGAAGTTATGTGGAGAGAGAGTGGTAGGTGGGGATATAAAGAGGGGGAGTTGTGGTGGGGATGAGGGTGTAGCATAGGCTAAGGTGATCCAATACCCATTAAACCAACCAAACCCAATCCAATTAAAACCGAACCGAACCAATTAAAATCGAGCCATGCCAAAACCCAAAATACAAGAAATACCGAAATTCCACAAGCTTGAGAAAAAAATAAAATACATGCCAAAATCCAGATACGAGTATAAATACGAAATACGAAAAATACGGGAAATGAGGGTGACACTAGTAGGGGTGAGGAACGTGGTTCAAACCGAACCGAATATATAAAAACCGAAATAACCGTAAACCGTATTTCTCAAAACCGAAAACCAAACCGTTTTCATAAAAACCGAACAAAACCGAACCGAACTAATTCGGTTCGGTTCTCGGTCGGTTCGGTTTCATGGACCAATGGGTCGGGCCTTCACATTTTAGCAAATGAGCCAATTTAAATAATAAATATTCAAAAAAAAAACTCTACATTGTTGCATTTTATGAATTATTACAATTACAAAGAGAAAAAAAATATTAGTATATATAGATTGAAGGTAGAGAGAGAGCGCTCAAAGAAGCGGTGGCAAGTGTCAACAGAGAATGGAAGGAGAGAGTGCGCTTATATAGGGTTAGCGAAAACATTACTATATATAAATTGAGGTAGTTTGGTAAATTATTGAATGTAAATCGGTTTTCGATTCGGCTCTTTATTTGGACCAAGAACCGAAAACCAAACCGATATTTCAAATTTTCAAATCTCCAAACCGAACCTATAACCGAAAAACCGAACCGGTTGTTATATTTCGGTTCGGTTTTCGGTTTCCTACCGTTATATGCTCACCCCTTACCCCTACCACCTACGGTGTATGAATCTTGTGGTAGCAACATTGTTATAATACCTGACAGTGTTGTGACGACCGCCCGATATTGCAGGAGAGGTAACAACTGTTAGTGTGAACAGTAACACTTTTCCAGCATGTCAATTTTGACTTTATCATGATCACACCTTTATATGATGAGAATTAAAGAAAATTTTCTATATACAAATGTAGCCTTGGAAGTCTACTTTCAAAGTATTACATGAACACCTAATACTAATAGTTCTAGCTTCAGTTAAGGTTGAAATAATGAAAGCTGTTAGATTGACTGAACTAAATAATTAGAGGGGGAAAATGTGTGGGGTGGAGGTTAAGATTTGATCAATAGGCAACATAATAGTAGTTCAAGACTAGAATAGATATATGGGTTCTCTCATTTGATATAAATAAATTCATCAGAGAAGCTATGAGACAAAAATATGAGATCTCAATTCTTCATATCAATATTCAATGTGTTTGGCCTTAGAAGTTTTATATTATAAAGCCTTCATATAAATAATACAAAGTACAAACATGGGTCACTAAACCAAAACTACGTGCAAACATATGATTGAATTCTTAGGTTTTAGGTATAAATTACTTTGCCGATGAAGTACAACTACTTCTGTAATAATGCTATATTGCTATTGGACCATATCCTATATTTATAAATTCTAGAGAGATCAATGATTTGTTTAAAAAATACAACGATTTAGAAACCTTAGATTTAATGAAACTTGTTTTTTAGGCCTATATATAGGTCTAGAGATTTTATATGGAGTATTTGGAAATACTGGATTCATGGACCCTTGAGTCAATTTGAAGACTCTTTAGCTATATGAGATATGCAAACTATCATTTATCTAGTTGTCCCCAATTCCAAGTGTTCCACTATATTCTACTTCCCTCGCATTTCCAAATACACTCCAAAAGAGAGATTCAAATTATGGTGTACTTTTGCTTAATTTATATAATTTTTGGTGCTCGAATATTGTTGTTTCTATCTTTGAGCTTGATGTGGGAAGCTTTGCTTAATTTTGCACTTTCTTTCCTTGACTTGTAGCTTTCTTTACTCAACTTGTAGCTTTCTTTCCCATCTAAATACACTGAGAGAATATAAACTTTCTCAGTAGTATGTATATTTATTGGAGTGGCCAAACATCAAAATTCGTCATTAAGCAAACCATTTTAGATGGTATATTGGGAGTTCCATCCATGCTTTTACTTGCTTTCCTTCTCACATACTTGCTTTAAAATTCTTTTGAAATTGAACTTTTTATGAGTTATAATTTGAGTGTTATTGTCTTACAGATATGACCTCCTACACAATGCGCATCTCAATCTTGATGGCTTAGCTGAGCTTTTCAAAGTTGCTCAGGTAGTCCATCTTTACACTTTGCTTCAAAGCTGAATTTAAGTTGAGCTGATCTAATTATGTGGTCTAGGGTAGTGAAAGTATTTACCAACTTTTAGATATTAATGTACATGTAACCTATTGTAATGGATTTGTAAACTGTGGTCGCTAGACGTGATTTTGTGTTTAGTACAAAATTTATAAATAAGAACAAGGCCCATTACTGTTTTCCCCTGTGCACGTCAAAACTTCCACACCATAAATGAAAAGAATGGGATTCAAATTTCAAATCTGGACTTCTTTTCTCCAGGAAGTCAATCTACCTCCCTCAAGCTTCCACCCAGCTTCTATATTGATATTTGTAGTTAGTGCATCCTTATTTATTGGATACCTTTTTTTTCGTGCATATTGTAGTGGTTCTTATGCTTTTCTATTTAAAGTTATAGTTTCATACATCAAGTCTTTTCCATCTTTACAGTTGCTAGCAGATGGCGTTATTCCAAATGAGTATGGGATAAATCCAAAGCAGAAACTCAAAATTGGCTCTAAGGTATGAATCCATAGAACTTTTCTCGGATAGATGTTTCTTAACTAATTTATTTAACCCTTCAAATACGTCTGATTCTATTGAGAGCTTAGGGCATCTCCTTAGTTATTTAGTTGTGGTAAGATTAATAGTCCACAGTGGTAACATGGAACTCTGTAGCCATAACCCAAAGACATCGTATAAACAACATGTACCAATCAACTCCTTTTTCATCTTTGAATTTAATAGCTGTAGTTTCTTTCGTGATATTATGTTAGTTGATGAGAGCTGGGATGCTGTCGAAACGAACTTTATCTGTAAACAAGTCACTGTTTTTAGTCTTACAATTTGTTCTTTCACAAAACAGCTGTCTTATGTGCTTATATATACTTCATGCTTGTTATCTAGCGAATAAAGAAATTGGGCCTAGTTCAGTACTTCAGTTACAATATCTGCTGAATACATTTTTATAATCCAGCAAGGCAAGAGTCTTGTAAATTTCATTTATGTACTTATAACTATTCAGTTACAGTTTACCAACTTTGAGATATATCCAGTGACTGCATTGAGACGTAAGTAACACCTTCAGAAAAAGATGACTTTTAGTTGCTAAAAAAGTTTATTTTATTATTCTGCTTCATATTGTCCTTAAAAGTTCATTTAATTATGTTCTCTGCTTCAGATTGCCCGGCGTCTATTAGGTAAGATATTGATTGATCTCCATAACACTCGTGAGGAGGCAATCAGTGTTGCTGAACTGAAGGCTAATCCAGACCAGACTTCAATGTTTATTAAGCTAAAGAAAGAAGAGATGGATATCCCAAGGCATTTGAACAAGAATGAAGAAAGACGAGCTAGTTCTACTAGTGAAAAATCATTGGATCAAGAGGACGACGATGATAAAGAAACCAAATACCGCTTAGATCCAAAGTTTCTATCTTACTTTAATTCTTTCATATATCGTTCTTTACTAAGTCTGTTGGTAGCATTTAGCACATGGCTTATTTCCTTTCAGGTATGCCAATGTAAAAACACCCGAGCGGCATGTTCGTACCAGGCTTTATTTCACCTCGGTACATATAAATTGCTCATTTATTTCATTTTAGTAGTCCATTGATTGTCCATATTCTTTGTTTTAAGTATTAATTATTCATATAATTTCCACTTGTAACTGCTAATATCTGTAGCGTATTTTGTAGATGTGCATGATGTGGGAATTCTTACGGACAGGGTTTTGCTATATGTGCGACATTTTAAGTAACAAGTAGCTAAAAACTTGTTATAATCCACCAAGTTGTCACCAGTTTAGATGAAATTACTGTACCAGTTCAGCTTTAGAATATGTTAATTATAACTGTCCATTTAGAGATGCAAAATTCGTAACTATTAAGTTCTCGTGCTTATCTATCAACTTCTTGATTTGAGTGGTCTACAAGAATCATCAGTTCATCACACAATGATGTAAGATGTTTAGGTGGTGTTACTATTGCAAGGGTTTATACTTCCTAATATTATATGTGTTGGTGTGTTTTTTCATCCTCGGCAGTCTGCATGCTTATTAGCCAAGTGATGTATCAGAAATGATTGTTACCATCAAAAAACACATGATGCTAGGAAGTATAGAACTTCTTATTTACTCGTCACGGCCAAGTCAAAAGTACTAAAAAGTTAAAACCAGTAAACCTTGATGTACCCATAATGCAGCTGTAGTGACGACACTTCAAATATGATGCTCATTTCCAGGAACCTTCTTTCTCCTCACAGGGAACATGGTTGCGAAACTTCCTTGCAATGGAAGACATGGTTACAAACTTCTTTTTCCTTTTCAATGTGTGGGTTGTCTTTGGGACTGTTGCTACTTATCCAAAAAATTTAAGTGCTCTCACTTTGTTATTCCAAATAGCTTATATGCCAAGAAACCCATCAACATAAACTCTCAAAGCATGTATGGAAGTTCTTTAAGCAATTTTTTTTAATTCTCTTTCAGAGTACACAAGCTCAACCTTTTATTTGTTTGTATGTCAGGAATCACATATACACTCACTAATGAATGTTTTGCGCTACTGTAACCTTGATGAATCCTTACAAGGAGAGGAAAGCCTTGTTTGCAACAGTGCTTTGGAGAGACTACTTAAAACTAGAGAACTAGACTACATGAGCTATATTGTTCTAAGGATGTTTGAAAATGTTGAGGTAAGAAAGTTTGAAGCATTCGGTGCTTAGTACTTTGTCTTTTTTGCCTTGTTTTTCCGTAAACCAGTAATTTTCTCCAGTAGTTATTTTATTGATCCAATCTTTTCATAGTTGTTATTTCCATTTTCCTTCCCTTGTTTCATATTGCATACTTATAATTTCCTGTTGCACTGATTCCCGTTTATCGGGTGTGCAACGATAATGCAGGTTCCACTGGAAGACCCAAAGAGGTTTCGCATTGAGTTGACATTCAGTCGTGGTGCAGATTTAAGTCCTCTTGAGGTAATCTATAGATTGATGTAAATTTTTAGGCCAACAATATCTTACAGATTAGTTTGAAAGGATGGCCATTTATGATCTATGTGCTGGCATTATGAAACAGAATGACGATGGAGAGGCTTCTTTATTGCATCAAGAACACACGCTTCCGATAAATGGACCCGAAAGGCTTCAAGAAGCGGTCTCGTATCTCACATTAGACAAAATGGAGAAGATGGTTCGGCCATTTGCTATGCCGGCGGAGGATTTTCCCCCTCCAGCTACACCCCAAGCATTCTCAGGATACTTCTCCAAAAGTGTACTAGAACGTTTGGTCAATCTCTGGCCTTTCAACAAGCACACCGATGCCAAGGCAAAATGAATAACTAACTTCCCTATTCGTTCTTTTTTTTCACATACCTCGAGTCCAACTCGGACTAGATGTTACAAACTTGTATATGTGGGGAACATTGAATGAGAAGCTCCAAGTGAAGCTTCCTTCTGAAATTTTGACTTTCATGAGGATGTCATCCTAAAATTGTTCGTCCAAACAAAAAGTTTCACCTTAATTTTCCAAGGAATTTCACTACAATTGCGTCTTGGCAAACATTCAATTTTGCGGCTGCAATGTCCGAGGAAAATCTTGCATTTAATGCTTGTTATCTGAACTTCCATTACTGCAATTTCAATCTCATGATAGTTAGGTTCTTTAGTTATACATGGATATGAATCACAAGAATGCAGCTTTTTGTGGTTTGGTTTACAGTCGTAGCTTGCTTTGTTTATTTCCCCGTTTCTCCAGGAGAACGTAGAAGGTCAAAGTGAGAAACTTGACACCTTATTGGATATCATGAAATCCTCTCTCTTTATATATATACATGATTCTTGTCTTCGGTCGGCTGCCCCCTCCTCTCCCCTCCCCACCTCCTCTTCTCCTCCCCTCCTATGCTGGGTTCTGGATCCAGCTCCAGACCCGCGGGAGCCTGTGTCTTAGTGTCTGCGGCCAGCCCTCGGTGATGCCGCAGTGGACAGTCCCTCAGCAAGTTCCGATCGTCTCCAGTGATGGATGGACGACAGTGACTCTACGATGTGGGAAAGGTGTTAAAGCCTCTGTCTCGTCTCCCGCATCTAGGTGCGTTCCTCCGTCGGTGGCGCGACATACACCTCAGGTGGGTCCCCTTTGGACGGGGAAGGGAGGCTGCTCTCGCCTTCTGGCTTCGACCAATCATTTTCGAGTTTACGACCCCTCCTAGGACCTTTCAAATTCTGCGACGAGACACGCACCCCAGGTATTTGACAAAATGCCGGATAGGTCTCTAATACATTTAGGACTTCGGGAGTGGCTCCTATCACCTGGGCAGAATCGTTGCAGGCCCAACCTGGCGAGAAGACATCGAGATGCACTACGTGGCGTTCATTCTCAAAGGAGGAAGGGTCATCTCTATCACTAAAGAGGACATTGTCGAAATAGAAGTGTTCTGGAAGAACACTATTGTCCTCTAAGTTATGGGAGCACGACCATACTTCGGTCAGCTAAATGGATTCGCTTGCAAATGTGGAGACCTAAAGTGAGCATGGACATATACTCTAGAGAGAATAGCTTCTATTTCATCAAGTTTGGGATGTCGGAGGATTTAGAAAAAGTGATTGAAAATGGCCCGTGGACTTTTGGTGGTAGATTGGTGGTCCTGAGAAGATGGGATCCGGCTACTAACTTTCAACGGGATCAACTGGCTTTCGTCCATATCTGGATTAGGTTTCCTTGGCTTTCACCCCAACTGTGGAGTGTCCCGGCTATTATGAAGCGACTATTATGAAGCTGGCTAGCGGAGTTGGAATCCCCCTAAAGCCAGATAAATACACGAGTGTAGAGATCGATTATCCTTTGCTAGAGTGTTTGTTGAGATCAGTGCGGCTGACAAGCTTCCTGACAAGCTGGAGGTTGATCTTCCGATAGGCGACACCATCTTCCAAAAAGTTGAATACGAATGGGTTCCGCCTTGTTGTAACTCCTGTCGTAGCTTTGGACACACCATAGCCCAGTCTCCATATGCTAGAGTCTACCCGGAGGTCACTAATCAGGTCTCCTTCTATAATAAAGAGTTGCCTACGCCTCCTAGAGATATTGGAGCCAGTTCAGCTATCCCTAGTTTGCGGGGAGAGGAAGTGGATTTAAGGGCGAAGCAAAGGAGCATGGACACAGATGAGCCTGTTTTACAAGAGGCTTCCCAATCTTCTCTATTGGGGAAGAGAATGGGAGTGGAGAAAGAGAAAGAAGGGAGAGGGGGAGGAAACGAGGAGGCACAACATGCGATGGTGGTGTTCGCTGCAGACAAGCAGCAGGGGGAAGATAACTCTAGCCTGGTCACGTTTAATGCTATGGCTGTTAACCAAGAAAATAATCATGGCAGATTTATGAGGAGACTATCAAGTGGAGGAGCGCTCTGTATAGTTCCGCATGTGGTCAAATCTCCTAAGACCTCAGGTAAAGACGACAGACAACAACCTACTCAGGAACCGTTGACGTATCCGAACCCCACTTGGCAGGAAAAAGTGGTTCTTAAAGCAGGAGATGACAAAGCTCATAATCGATAGCAGGATGTACTCTCTCCACCCCTTAAAGATAGCTCATGTATCAACAAGGGGACCCATCATCGTAATTTATGACTATATTCACATGGAATGTGAGAGGGGCGAATTCGATTGGTAGGTGGAGGAATATTTTACAGTATGGCAAGAAGTCCAAGTGCTCTATCATCAACATTTTGGAATCCAAAGAAAGATCGAAAATTTTGATTAATAGGTGTACACCGACACACTGGTCCTCCGTTCACAATCTTGATTGTAGCTATATAGCTCGCTTGTCATGCGGGACACCAGGAACTGGCAGAGAGATGTGATCCAACGATCTGACCAACTTCTCACCATTAAATTCACCAACAAATAGGGGCTTCAGATCGTGATTGGAGTGGTGTACGGACATAATGATAGAATCAAGCGTCTTGGATTGGGGAACGACATTACTATGACCAGCACGCTTATTGGAGATAGAAGGTCGTTAGTTGTGGTGGGCGACTTCAATGATACTTTATTCACCCATGAAAAGAATCGGAGGCCATTCAGTACAACAAGCGGTTCTCCCGGAATTTCAATATTGTCGCTTATCCTCTAGGCTGAGATGTATGGATAAGACTGGACATATATGGACGTGGAACAACATGGCGATAACTACTCGGATTGTCGTTCAACTTGACCATGCTCTCTATAACGGGAGATGGTTGGAAGTGCTCCAGTCGTGTAGGGCGGAATGCTTAACACCTGGAGCTAGTGATCACTTTTCTATTGTTATAAGACTGGCAGAAGTGCCGGTTATCAAAGGAGGCCTTTCAGATTCAACAACGCATAGATTCATATGGAAGGCTATGAGGAGGTAGTTCAGTAAGGTTGGGAGTCTGGGTCAACTGGAACTGCTAAGTTTAAGATTGTTCAAAAGTTGAAAGCTATTAAATGCCTCCTCAAGACCTGGAATAAAGGCAGACCTCCTCCTCCACTCCAATAACTGGAGGACAAGCTGGCTGACATTCAACTGAGGGTTCAGGTAGACCCGCTTAACCCTGTCCTCACGGAAGAGGAGGTACCCTCCAAGATCGTCGTCTGCGTAAGGATACTTTCTTAGACGAGGTCCAGATCAGACAAAGAGCTAAATGTAGTTGGCTTAGAGATGGTGATAGGTGTTCTAAATTCTTTCACGCTACTGTTAAGGCTAGATATAGTCGGAATACCATAGATGGATTGCTTGATCCTTATGGAATTCTCATTACTGGGGATGATGGTATCTAGAAAGAGGCAGTACGATATTTTTGGGATCTCTACAACCAGAACTCCTACCCGAATGTCTTTCCACACATTGACTTCAAGAAGATGGTCTCTCGACGAAGGAATGCTGTCTTACGGGTAACGGTGTCGACGAAGGAGATACCAAAAATATTAATGCAAACCCTATCAAATCGCCAGGATATGATGGCTTTAGGGCGACCTTCTTCAAGAAACATTGGGAGATGATTAAGATATACGTCTTGGATGCGGTGATAGAGTTTTTTTTAATCTCTGGTAAACTGCTTAAGGAGCTTAGCCACAGTTTGTGGTCTTAATTTCTAAAGTGGAGGGTACGATTTCGCTAGAAGACTTCCGGCCGATAGCGTACTGTAATTTCTTATACAAGATTATAAATCACTTGGTGTATGACCGGATGAGGGACGTTATGAAAGAGCTTATCTCCCTTAATCAGATGTCCTTCATCAAAGGGCGATCCATCTCGAATAATTGTCTGCTGGCTCATGAGCTTGTTAGGGATTTCAATAAGCAGGGAGGTAAGTGTGCCTTAAGCTGGATCTCAGAAAAGCCTATGATATGGTGAACCAGGATTTTATTTGCAACATCATGATATGTATGGTATTTGACAAATGGTGGGTGGACAGGATTGGGGAGTGTGTATGCTGAGCATATTTCTCAATTATGGTTAAGGGCCAGCCGGATGGCTTTTTCGGAGGCAACAGAGGCCTGAGACAAGGGGATCCCCTTTCTCCCTACCTCTTTGTGATGGTTATGGAATTCCTCACTTGTCTCTTGGATGATACGATGCTAGATGGACTGATTACCCCTATATTTCGAAAGGTGAACCCTGTGGTGTCTCATCTTATTTATGCTGATGACCTGCTGGTATTCGTAGAGCCGACTGACAGATCCCTTAACACTCTTAAGCGTATATTTGATACCATGGAAAATGGATGGGTTTGCAGCTAAACAAGAACAATAGCCAAATGTTCCTGAATCGTACTTGTCAGAATAAGAAGGCATGGCTGGCCAAAGTAGCATTGTGGAAGGAATGCTTCATGTGAGATACTTGGGTCGTCCCCTTCTAATCAATTGTGCTGCTAATGCGGAGTGTGAAGGTCTCCTCAACTATACACAATCGAGACTAGAGGGATGGCAGACGTAGATGCTCTCCTTTGAAGGGAGGATTGAAATTAAAGTCGTAATTTAAGCGGTTGTCCTTTTCTGGCTACAGGCCATTATGCTACCCAAGGGTACGATAAAGAAAATTGAAAGCATGTGTGCGGACTTCTTGTGGAAAGGAGACATACATACTATTAGTTGGGAGGAGTTGTGTCGGCCTAAGAAGGAAGGTGGAGTTGGACTGCGATCTTTGGGCCTTCTCCGAGAAAATGCTTATCTCAAACTATTCTGGAGATTCATCAATGGAAAGTCCGTTTGGGCTGAATGGATCAAGGAAATGTACTTTTCGAAATGGGACTTCTAGTTAGCTAGTAGCAACAACAATTTCTCGGTCACCATTAAAGCCTTGTTGTAGACGAGAAGCAAAGCCAAGGGTAATTTGACTAGAGTCATAGGCTCAGGGGCCCCAACCAGCATTTGGCATAACCCTTGGATTGGACACACTGATTGAGAGGGAGGGATGTCATGTTTATGAGTTGATGGGCTCTACGAAAACTGTTAGCAACCTTATCCAGGAAGGAGAGTGGAAGATCTAGAGCCATGTGATCGAGGCGGCCCATGCGGAAGATATTCAGGTAGAAGAGATTGATAGACAAGCGGTGGAGGATTACTGGACCTTAGCATACATGGAGAAATGCACTTTCATGTTCATTACTGCCGTGAATGAGATACGGGCTGATCATGAGGAGGTTGATTGGGGGAGATGGTTTCGACCAAAGGGGTTGCAGTCAAGATGTCGATGTACTTATACAAATTAATCAGGAATATGCTTCTTATTCAAGATAGGTTGAGCAATTTTGGCATCCCCTGTGAGGACATGAGGTATTGTTTATGCAGTAAACAAGATGAGACCATGGATTATCTGTTCTTCGCTTGTGACGTCACTTGGGAGATTTGGTGTGCGCAGAGACGAAAAGAGGAAAAACCCATGGTCAGTATAGAGAGCTTGCTGCGATAAATGATATTAAAGCTCAGAAGGGGAATGGAGCGAGAGGTTATCGCCATCTTATAATTATATTTGGGACGGTGGTATAGCACGTCTGGAGGGAATGAAATCGACGTATCTTTGAGAGCCGATCCCTTAGTATTTTTGTTGTACAAAAAATGTAGATGCTGACATAGATATCTTAGACCCCAGATGACTCATTTTGTAATTTGGGATAGTACTAAGTTGTAATTATCGTTGATCAATATAAAGTTTACCTTCATTTACACACACACACACACACACACACACACACACACACACACACAGATATATATATATATATATATATATATATATATATATATATATATATATATATATATATATATATACTTTTGATTTGCGGAAAGGAAAGAAAATGAAAACAATTCTTTGATCTTATATTTTCTTTGGAAAATTATAATTTTCATTAAAAAAAACGATGTTTGGTATGGCTCTGAAAATTAGAAGAAAAAAATTGAATAATTGGGGATGGAAAAATGAATCCATGTAATGGGTGGAGGTTCTCCTTTTTTTTTTCTTCTTTTTTTCTTGAGAATTATTATTTTTTCATGCTAGATTTTAGCATCCAAACACAAAAAATAAATACTTTTTTTTCATAAAGTCCTCATTTCCCAAACACCAAACAGCCTTCATGTTTTGTTATTACTATTATTATTCAGTTTAGATTGGTTTTAACCTTTCTTATTGTTTTCTTTTACCTTTTCGAACTATTCTTATCAAAATTTTCTGAGAACCGTATATTTTAGGCTATCATATACCTTCCATATGGAAAATATTCAATCCATGCCGAGTTTGGATCCCTTATGTCAACAGTGTGAATTCGAATTCATCGTACAAGATGAGAGGCGGGTCTTTGTTATTCCTTACACTCAAATATTTTAAATTTTGATTTAAATTGTACAAATTATCCTCTACCGACATTTGAATCAAAAGATAATTTAGATCCAAACCCAACCAAACTCGACTAAAACCATTTGGATCTCACTCAAATCCAACTAGACGTCTATACCCAAACCTATTCCTCCTCAACTTAAACTCTATCGGACATGATTATATTATCTTTTATATAATTATGTAAGACGAATTTTTTTTTTAAAAAATGCTCAAAAATATTGTATTTTAGTAATTAAAAAAAAAATTAAATATAATACTGAATGTAGAAATACAACATTTTCAGAAATACTGTATATTATATCAGAGCCAATGGGAATATTTTGTTCTCTTTTCCGCACGTGGATGGAAAAGTTTATTTGCCAGCGACTTTCAGTTGAAAAGTAATAGAGAGACTAACCCCATTTTAATTAAGGCTAATTCTAAGGCACATCACATTTTGCTAAGGGCTAGCTCAAATTTCTTTAAAAAAAATTTAACAAGTTTGCCATTCCCGTTCTTTTTTTGGGGCTAGTCCATTTTTTTTTCAGCAAGTAGGACTGCAACTAAGTTGGCAGTCCTACATTATGTTAGGACGGCCAACTTAGTTACAGTCCTAGGAGTGCCAACTTGTTGGCAGTTCTAACATAAAGTAGTACTGTCATGTCTTCAGGAAATCAAGGTCTTATATTTCACTCACTCCCCCTTTTCTTCTTCTTCCTCCTCCTCTTCCTCTTTTTGGTCTTATATTTCGAAAATCCTTAATTTTACTTCTTTCCTTTCTTTCCTCTTCTATAGACCTATACTCGCTACCATGTCTTCAGGAAATCAAGGTCGGTAGATCTGCTTCCTCTTCTTGCCTCTGTTGCTGGACTTGTGGATCTGACTTTTTTTTTTTCCTTTTTCCAGATGACAAATTGAGTTCCGTGAAGAACAAGAACACCAAACCCGAGGCGTCGTAGCAGTCGGGACGTCGACCGGCCGTCCCAGCCGCTGTCGGGAACACGCAGGAGAACGCGCTCCGCCTCCGCCAAGCCACCTCGCAGGCAACGCCTCTCCCGCACGCGTCCGCCAACGGCCGCCTGCAGAAAAATCCTAATTTTGGGGGGTGGGGTAGCCCCAAGTAAAATTTGGACTATCTTCAGTAAAAGTTTCACTTTTATGGAACAAAATGTTGTGTGTCCTTAGAATTAGCCTTAATTAATATGCCGAGTCATATTTAAAACCGCCACGACCACCCTATAGTATAATATATTTTGGTGGGCCCGGGGAGCGTAATTCCCACGCCAATAAAAGCCGAACCGAAACGACTTCAACGACACAAAAAACGAAAGAGGAAAAAAAAACAGAAGAAAAAAGGAAAGACAAAAATGGGATCTTTCTTCTCTTCGTTGGTGACCCCTCCTCCCGCCGACGCCTCCACCGGCGGCGACTCCGCCGTTGTCTCCGTCCACTCCAAGACCGAATGGGACCGCCACTGGTCCTCCCTGTCCCAAACCCCCAACAAATTGGTACCGATTCTTTTCTCAATCCATGAAATTTAGGGTTTTTTTTTCCCTTCCTTTTGGACTTGGGGTTTTGATTCTGACTGGTGTTTTTTTTTGAATCGGAAAAGGTGGTGATCGACTTCTCCGCCTCCTGGTGCGGTCCCTGCCGGTTCATCGAGCCGGCCTTCAAGGCGCTCTCCTCCAAGTACGCCGACGCCGCGTTCGTCAAGATCGACGTCGACGAATTGTCGGTAAGACGTCCGTCCCGGTGGAATTAGGGTTACGGCTAGGGTTAAGGGGGTTGATATTTTTATTTCGGGTGCAGGAGGTGTCGCGGAGGTGGAACGTGTCGTCCATGCCGACGTTCGTGCTGGCCAAGGGGGGTAAGGAGGTCGGGAGGGTCGTCGGCGCAAGGAAGGACGAGCTCGAGGCCAAGATCCAGCAGCACGTCGCCCTCTGAGTAATTTTAGGGAGGGTTTTGTGTGTGTGTGCTTGCTTTCTATTCATGATGCAACTATTATGATGATGATGTGATCAATGGATTGCTTATAAAATTTTAGGTGTTTGAGTACTGATATCTCATCTTGACCATGTCGTGTCCGTGTCATAAGTATCAGATAACAATCCGAGATACACTAGGGCACGACAAAGTTATTCTAAGAATTTGTATCGAACCTGGAGATAGATTAGGATCCCGTTTGATTCACTGCAATGTAATCGTAATCACAATGTAATCAAATGATTTTTGTTTTTATTTTTTTTTCATGTGATTACATTACGATTACATTACAGTGTGCCAACGAGGCCCTACTGATAGCATTAGTAGAAGTTTGAGTACTCAGTATTGCACTGGGGAGTCATCGGAGTTCAAAAACTCTAATAGCAGTTGTCAAACACATGATTCATTCATTAATAGGATATTATGCTTCGAAGGTGTAGAAAATATATTGAGAAACCATTCAAAGGAAGTTAAGAAGTATGTCTCGAGTCTCCTCAGCTGGTTCTAACTTCTTGGAGACGCTATCTACGAATTAAACTATGTTTTGCTAAACTTTAGTTGTTTGTTATCTGATATATCATCTCTCAATTGACCGTGTCGTGTCGTGTCAAATAAGTGTTAGATGCGTATCAGGCACGCCGATCAAAAATACGTTAAAATTTTTCTTGAATGATTTCATAGTTGGATTTGCCTATGGATTGCTTGTAAACTTGAATCCCTAGCATTTAGGTGTTTTCTTCTGATATGCCACTGCATCCCTCTGGACTTGCTTATGGATTGCTTGCAAACTTTTGCAATCCCTAGAATTTAGGTGTTTTCTTCTGATATGCCACTGCATCCCTCTAGATTTGCTTATGGATTGCTAAGTAACACTGACTTTCCATTCGATGTATTACTGTGTCCGTGTCAGACACGTATGAGTCATGATGCCGATTATCGCTAACTCCAAAATACAATAGGATACTCTGAAGTTGTTGACTGAGTGGAGAATAAGAACGTCTAGTTGTTAGCTACTCATAATGTCTCTGAAAAAGCACCTAAGCTTGCACTTCTTGCTAGCCTGTACGCGTATTAAACCTTCCTCGGATCCTGTTGGTTTTTTTGGTTAGCTTTACTTAACGCATTATCTCACATTTCTTGTGCCGTACTAGCTTGCAAAAGTATTCTCGTGTTAAAGCTGACCGCAATTCAAGGTGTTGATTGTTCGGGTGAGCATTGTTCGGTTTTGGGCCGCGAATCCGAAGATTTGATTCGGTTAGAAAGAAGAAAAAAAAATTAGGTTCGGTTTCGATTTTGACTTTCAGTTTCGGTCCAAAATCGGAAACGGATGTAGACTTACATAATTAAGTAAATAACCTCAATTTTATGCATATCTTATGACTAAAAATGTTTATATTTTAAAAACAATTCTAAGTTTGTGTTTTAGAATTCAATTTTGATAATTTAATAACTAGTTTAACTTTGGACACAACTTTGAAATACAATAATGTATGTTTAAAAATTTATCTTCTTAATATAGTCCAACTATAATTTCAATTTTGGGTTCAACTCATTCAATAATAAAAATAATTCAGCCGAACAAAACGTATAAACCGAATTGATTATCGGTTCGTCTTTGCTTATGGTTAATTTCGATTCGGTTTCGATTTTGGATTTTTAGAAGTTCGGTTTATTCGATTTTGATAATTTCCATTGAAACTGAATAAACCGAAAGCCAAATGGCCCAGCCCAGCCTGACCAAAGCAGTGTTGGGCTGCCCCAGGTCCGGTTCCACTATCGGATTGGGCTAGGCGGGCCCCTGAACATCTTGAACCGTAATTGACACCCCTTCTAAAGTGTGCATATGCATATATTCCTTATTCCTCCATCATGTGTTTTATGTTCGCTGTGTTTACAATTTCATGAAAAAGCTACGGTTGCATAGCTACTGCCCTATCTTTATATGGTAAGACATTCGCGCCTTCCACCGTTTAACAGAAAATAGTATCTTTCTGATTGTTTTTCCAGCAGGCCAATTGGTGGTCTGGTCAGTATAAAGGCCAGCCATTATGAAACTGTTTTGATACTCATTATGAAGATCTTTTAGGGCTCGTTTGGATCAAGTTTTTATATTCCTAGGAATAGGTTTTCAATTTCTTTTCCATGGAAAAGGAATTCAACATTCCCATACCCATGTTTGGTTAGGTTGAGAATAGGTAGTTCAAAATTTTAAAAATTTTCATCTCCATGTTTGGTTTACAAAGGGATATAAATATTAATTAATTTAGTTTTCCTTTAATACCCTTTCATTAATTTCATGATGATTCACATGTTTGAGATAGAAGTTGAAAATTTGAAAATAAAGAGAGGGTACACCGTCCAAACAAAATAGCCAAACATCATTTCTAGGAAAGCAAATCTATTCCCAAGGGGGACTTGGGAATAGTTTTCCAAGTCGATGGGAATAGCTTTCCCACCTAAGCCCCTCATATTCCCTCCTCATTCTCAATTCTATACATACCAAACATGGGTAAGGAATTCAAAACTCATTCCCAAACCACCAAAACTTGAACCAAACGCCCCTTTACTGGCAATGGCAATCTTCACCGGCAAGCAGTCAGCTCTAAGGGTGAGCATTGTTCCGTTTTGGACTGAGAAGATCGGTTTGAAACAAATTCAGTTCGAGTTCCGTTTTAAAAATATTAAAAAATCATTCGGCTTTGAATTTGAATTTCGAATTAAAACTAAAAACCGAATAATAATTATGTAAAGAGTTTCAATTATATATATATATATATATATATATATATATATATATATATATATATATTTGTGTTTATATTTTTAAAACAACAATTATATGTATATTTTTTGAAGTCTAATTCAACTTTGGTCTCAACTTTAAAATATGACAATCGTATGTATAAAATTTATATATATATTTTTTATATATATTTAACTAAAAGTCCAACTTTGGGTCAGTCTGTTAAACAATAAAAACAATCCAAGTTAACAAACCAAATAAACTAGACCGATTAGTTTGGTTCAGTTATAACTAATTTCAGTTTAATTTTTTGTAGTTCCGATTTATTTATTTTTGACTCTTTTGTTTTTTGAGGGAAATAACCATTTCATTAATGAACCACAGAATCATTTGAGTTATTACAGAGGACTACATCAATCGAGAGTAGCTGATGGATAGAACAAGAGAAATATGGAAGAAATCCTTCTTTCTGAGATTTAAACATTCTTTGGCCAATTTGTCTGCCACTTGGTTGCAACTGCGTCTGGTGTAGGAGAACTTGGTAGAAGTATCCGTAGCAATAAAATTCCTGGTGAGATATACTAGATCATGCAATTGCCAATGAATGATATCAACTTCTCCTTTAAGGATTCTGACAACCGACAGAGCATCACCATAGGAATAATTAAGATATGAGAGAGCAACTAATATCCTATGGTCCGAGCTCTCTAGCCTAGTGGTATTAGAGTGGACACCTGGAGAGCGGACACCTGGAGGGGCCAACAAGGTTAGAGTCCCCCAATTGTGTGCGTGGGTGGGATTTCAAAAAAACTAATATCCTGTGAATGCAAACCAGAGATTTCTTGAAAATTAAATTACATCTTGTCTTCCAAAATTGCCATGTTATAATAGCACCCAGACGAAAAAGATCCGAAACATCAGAGCTGGATAACCAAGAATTTAGCCGATCCTTAATTTTGTGTCTTTCATCTACTCTTAATCCAATAGGTGAAGCAAACCAAATAGCTTTGGCAGTAGAACAATGAAGGAACAAGTGATCATAAGTTTCTTCAACTAATCCACAGAATGGACATGAGATATCAAATGAAGGTACATGCTTCCCTATTGCAGTTTTCATAGGCAAACCTTCCTGGGCTAATCTCCAAATGAATTGGCAGATCTTAGGGACCAATCCAGAAACTTTCCACAAACGCTTCCAGTTGAAAATATGTTGAACATTAGAAGAAGAGGATGGTGCATTGATGCGAATTGTTTCATATAAATATTTGGCAGAGAAATTACCATTTCGAGCCTTAGTCCACATTAAAGTATTTCACCACCTCCTTCATTGAGCATGATCTTTACTTCATAAGGTTCAAAAAACTGATAAAGTAGATCTTGATTCCAGGTTCCAGTGTTAGTATGAATTCTCAACTATGTATTTTAGACTCTAAAATTAAAATATAAAATAATAATCTAACCGAAACCGAGGCTTGAACTTGGTTCAATGTCCTTGAGACAATATTCGCCCCACACTGGTGCTTACGGTTGAATGGCGATTAGTCTCCTAGGATACAACGGTTCTTCTCCTGCGGTAGCAGCACTTCACACCGCGGAAACTGAACGAAGCAATGTTGGTAGTCCCTCTCTCACTTAGACTTAATGCTAGAAGGATGAATTGAATTATTGAATTATTCAAACACTTATGCTTTTATAGATGATAAAGAGACACAATGGAAATGACACACCTTTCCAATAGATTCGTTGAATAGATTCATTGCATAGATTCGTTGTAAGAAAACAATTATTATTTCAAATATACATTCACTTATCCAACATCTAGTTATAGGATTAATGAGATCCCTAACCATTGTAACTTGTGATTGTTCGGTCCTTGAAGCTATCTTGAAACGAGGGAGAGTAGGTACCCAAGGATCATTCCAAACCCAGCCATCACGAATTCTCCAACAAGCGTCCTGAGCAAGCAGATCTCTACATTCCAGCATGATGTACCCAAATTGGAGAGGCTCCGTGTCTTCTTTAGCACGCCAGAATGAATTATTTTGAATGTATCTCCCTCGCAGTAACCGAACCCAAAGTTGACGTGGGTTAGAGAGAAATCTCCAAGTTAGTTTAGGACTTGTGAATTTGTTCCAAGAGATGAGATGAAGTTTCTTTTCATTCTCCTCATGGCCCCGCCAAAATTCCTTCGCAATTTACTTCTCTCTTATAATGTAGACTTTGGTATCATGTAGCTGGAGAGAGAATAGATGGGAATGGAGCCAAGTGTTCATTGGATGAGAGTAGTTCTACCTGCATGAGAGAGGAGTTTCTTTTTTCCAACCTTTTAATCGAGAATGACATTTATCAATAATAGATTGGAAAATAGAGATTTTGGATTTGGATTTAAGGAGACAATTGTTGGAGTGGGTGGGGTTCCCAACCTATGTGGAGAAGGCCCCGGAGTGCGACGAGCGCCGTTCGATGTCGGAGAAGCTCGGAAAGTAGGCGACGAAGTTGCTGCTGTTGCTGCTGGAGCTGCTGGAAGCAGGGGATCCGAGTTCGGCCCGAACTCGGTCCCAGGCCGAGTTCTGGCCGAACTCGGTCTGGCGCTTCCAGAATGTTGGCGTGAGGTTCTGTTTGCTCGACACAGAGTTCTGGTCGAACTCTGTGTCGTCGAGGGCTGAAGCGGATTTTAGGATGAGTTTTCATCATTGGATCTAATCCAACGGTCCAGGTTTGCTGCGGGATTAGGGAGTAATATTGAGTTTTCTCAACCCTAATTCAGAACGCATCATTATCGCAAGAAACACAAGTTTGAGAGAGGAAGGAGGCAAGAGTGCCATTACAACTTCGGAGAAGAAGACGGAGGATTGAAGGTCGCCATTCGAAGGAGATCGTGTTCGGGTAATCTCTACTCGTCGTTCTCGCTCTTCGTAGCCTTGTAATCATTGTTCTTATCTCTGAGTGTTGTGGGGATCCGATTTGGATCGGGAGGAGTTTGTAGAGGGTGTAATTCTTCTATTCTATTAGTGGAGGCTTCTCAGGGTTGGACTCCGATCGTCCCGTGTTTTTTTCCGCAAGGGTTTTCCACGTCAAAAATTCTCTGTGTCTGCGTGGATTGTTTTGTGTGTTTTGTTTTTGGGTTCGTGCGTTGTATTGCTCGATCCTCTCGCAGGTACTCTTCGGTTTGGGAAAAGGTTTTCGCGTTTCTTTCCCAACAGAGTGGTATCAGAGCTTTGGGTTCAAAGGGTGTCAGGAATTGACAGAGGAACCAGAGAGGAGAGATGGACGCGAAGCCGGTGCGCATGGTGAATCTGAACGGCACAAACTATCATTATTGGCGGAGCAAGATGAAAGATTTGCTATTTGTCAAGAAGCTGCATCTACCCGTGTTTGCATCCGAGAAGCCCAGTGATAAATCCGAGGAGGACTGGAAATTCGAGCATATACAGGTGTGCGGATACATCAGGCAGTTCGTTGACGAGAACGTGTACAACCACGTTGCCAATATTGAGCACGCGAAGACGTTATAGGATAAGCTGGAATCTTTGTATGCGAAGAAGACCGGGGTAAACAAGTTGTTCCTGATCCGGACGATGATGGGTCTGCGGTACAAAGATGGGGCGTCTATTACGGATCACTTGAGTGATTTCCAGGGCGTGGTTGACCAGCTATCTTCTATGGGAGTCAAGTTCGACGACGAAGTTCAGGGACTGTGGCTGTTGTGTACATTGCCAGACTCGTGGGAGACCGTACGAGTATCTATGATCGCTTCTGCTCCAGAGGGCGTGGTCAGTCTGGAGTTTGCCAAGAGCGGGGTGTTGAATGAAGAGATACGGAGACGTTCTCAGGGCACTTCATCCACATCCCACCACTCAGAGGCACTTGTTTCAGAGAGCCGCGGAAGGGGCAAAAGCAGGGGTCCAGGTGGTGGCAGAGACAAGAGCAGGGGGAAGTCCAAGGGTCGTTACGAGGACTCAGAGTGTTACCATTGCGGTAAGAAGGGCCATATCAAGCGGAACTGTTTCGCTTGGAAGAGAGAGAAGAAGGGCGACAAGGGGAAGCAAGAGGAGAACACTACAGCGGCGGCCTCGGTGCATGGAGGCGATGTGATCGTCGTAGGTGATGAGGTCATTACTAACCTCGCCTGCGATGACAATTCTTGGCTGGTGGACTCAGGGGCTTCAGCACATGTATCTCACAATAGGGCACTGTTTGCCACTTACACGACAGGCGACTGTGGCGTGTTGAAGATGGGCAACGGAGATGTGTCGAAGGCGGTTGCCATTGGAGATGTGCATTTGAGAACGAAGACGGGTGCGGTTCTTGTTCTCAAGGATGTTCGTCATGTCCCTGATGTCCGTTTCAACCTGGTGTCGGTTGGAAGGTTGGATGACGAGGGATTCTTCAGTCTCTTCGGGAATAGTCAGTGGAAGCTTTCCAGAGGTTCGATGGTGATTGCCAGAGGAAGCAAGAAGTCCGGTCTCTACTATATGGAGGGGAGCGCAGAGGGGGCACAGGAGGTGAACGCAGTCAGTGATGCGTCTACCGAGTTGTGGCACAGGCGGCTCGGCCATATCAGCGAGAAGGGGATGAGCTACTTGGTGAACAGGAAAGTGATTCCGGGGCTCAAGTCTACAAAGTTGGAGAAATGCACGCACTGTTTAGCTGGGAAGCAAAATAGGGTGTCTTTCCAAAGTCACCCAAGTTCGAGGAAGCCGGCGTTGCTCGAGTTGATTCACTTGGATGTCTGCGGTCCTATGAAGGTAAAATCTCTTGGTGGTGCTTCTTACTTTGTGACTTTTATTGATGACTGTTCCAGGAAGGTTTGGGTCTATGCCTTAAAGACCAAGGATCAGGTGCTGCCTACTTTCAAGGAGTTTCAGGCCTCTGTTGAAAGGGAGACGGGCAAGAAGTTGTGTGTTCGGTCCGACAATGGCGGCGAATACATCGGTCCCTTTGATGCGTATTGTAGAGAGCAAGGGATACGACACCAGAAGACTCCGCTAAAGACACCTCAGCTCAATGGTGTAGCGGAGCGCATGAACAGGACACTGATGGAGAGGGTGCGGTGTTTGCTGTCAGAAGCAAACTTGCCGGGCAGTTATTGGGGTGAGGCTCTTCTCACAGCTGCTTATATTATTAATTTATCTCCTAGTGCTCCTTTGCAGGGTGATGTGCCTGACAAAGTATGGTACGGCAAAGAGCCGTCATACAGTCACCTGCGGGCGTTTGGTTGTAAAGCCTTCGTGCATGTACCGAAGGACGAGAGGACCAAACTTGAGCCGAAGACGAGGCGATGCGTCTTTGTCGGTTATGGTCGGGATGAGTTTGGCTATAGACTCTACGACCCAGTGGAAGGAAAGCTCTACAGAAGCAGGGACGTGGTGTTCGTCGAGGATCAGACCATGACCAACACTCAGGATTCCGAGACGCCTTCTGAGGCTGAGGAATTGCCTGAGTTAGAGTCATTTCGCTTCGAGCAGTTTCCAGAGGACATCGCAGAGGATCCAGTTATGGGGGAGCCGGTACATGGAGTTGCTCCCAACCTTGATCATCAGCCTGCTGATGGTGGTCAGGGTGTCCCTCAGGAGGATGAGCATGCCGGAGAGGTAGTTCCTGAAGGGGCGGAGGCTGTCGGTATACAGCCAGCACCAGTGGCTCCACTGAGAAGGAGTGACAGGGATCGTCGACCATCTACGAGATACTCACCGGATGAGTATGTGCTATTGACTGACGGGGGGAGCCCGAAAGTTTCGCAGAGGCTATGGAAGACGAACACAGGCAGGAGTGGATGGTGGCTATGCAGGAGGAGATGAGTTCCTTGCACACCAATTCCACTTATGATCTGGTGCGGTTGCCAAAGGGCAAGAAGGCTTTGAAGAATCGATGGGTGTTCAGAGTGAAGCAGACGGATGATGCTACTCGCCCTCGATACAAAGCGAGGCTGGTAGTCAAAGGCTACGGTCAGCGGAAAGGCGTGGATTATGATGAGATCTTTTCGCCTGTCGTCAAGCATTCGTCTATTCGGGTGGTGCTAGCATTAGCAGCCAGTTTCGACTTGGAGGTCGAGCAGATGGACGTGAAGACGGCATTCCTCCACGGTGATCTTGAGGAGGAGTTGTACATGGAGCAGCCAGAGGGATTCTGTGAGAAGGGCAAGTCACATTTGGTCTGCCGGTTGAGGAAGAGCTTGTATGGTCTGAAGCAGGCTCCGAGGCAGTGGTACAGGAAGTTCGAGTCGTTTATGGGGGAGCATGGTTATGCCCGGACGACGTCGGATCATTGTGCATTTGTGAGGTATTTTGTCGATGATGATTTCATCATTTTGTTGCTCTATGTTGATGATATGCTATTAGTGGGTCGGAATGCCACTAGGATAGCGGAGTTGAAGCGCCAACTGGACGCGGCCTTCTCTATGAAGGATTTGGGCGCAGCGAAGACTATTCTTGGGATGGAGATCAGCCGAGAGAGAGAGTCCAAGCTGCTACACTTGTCCCAAAAGAAGTACATTCACCGGGTACTTCAGCGTTTCGGGATGGACGGGTCGAAGAAAGTGAGTTCCCCCCTCGCGGCTCACTTTAAGCTCACTGAGGAACAGTGTCCATCTACCGAGGACGAAAAGAAAGATATGGAGCGGGTTCCATATGCCTCAGCTGTGGGAAGCCTGATGTATGCTATGGTGTGTACGAGGCCAGATATTGCTCATGCAGTTGGTACGGTTAGCAGGTATCTTTCAAATCCTGGAAGGGTACATTGGAGTGCGGTCAAGTGGATTCTACGTTATCTTCAGGGCACTGCTGGTTGGAGACTTTCCTTTGGTGGTGATGAGCCGAAGCTGGTTGGGTATACCGACGCTGATATGGCTGGAGATGTAGACACGAGGCGATCGACTTCGGGCTACGTGATGATGTTTGCGGGAGGAGCAGTATCGTGGCAGTCGCGGTTGCAGAAGTGTGTTGCCTTGTCGACGACAGAGGCAGAGTACATTGCGGCGACGGAGGCTTGCAAGGAGCTGTTGTGGATGAAGAAGCTGCTGCAGGAAATGGGACTGAAGCAAGAGCAGTATACTTTGTTTTGCGACAGTCAGAGTGCGATCCACCTTGTGAAGAATCAGACGTTTCATAGCCGGTCCAAGCACATCGAGACCCGGTATCATTGGATACGGGATGTAGTTGAGAAGAAGGATGCGGAGCTTGAGAAGGTGCATACAGATGACAACGGAGCTGATATGTTCACGAAGATTCTACCAAGGAGGAAGTTTGAGTACTGCAGGCAGGTCGTCGGGATGACGACATCCTCCCCATAGTTGTGAAGGAGAAGATTTGTTCGAGTGGGTGGGGTTCCCAACCTATGTGGAGAAGGCCTCGGAGTGCGACGAGCGCCGTCCGATGTCGGAGAAGCTCGGGAAGTAGGCGACGAAGTTGCTGCTGTTGCTGCTGGAGCTGCTGGAAGCAGGGGATCCGAGTTCGGCCCGAACTCGGTCCCAGGCCGAGTTCTGGCCGAACTCGGTCTGGCGCTTCCAGAATGTTGGCGTGAGGTTCTGTTTGCTCGACACAGAGTTCTGGCCGAACTCTGTGTCGTCGGGGGCTGAAGCGGATTTTAGGATGAGTTTTCATCATTGGATCTAATCCAACGGTCCAGGTTTGCTGCGGGATTAGGGAGTTATATTGAGTTTTCTCAACCCTAATTCAGAACGCATCATTATCGCAAGAAACACAAGTTTGAGAGAGGAAGGAGGCAAGAGTGCCATTACAACTTCGGAGAAGAAGACGGAGGATTGAAGGTCGCCATTCGAAGGAGATCGTGTTCGGGTAATCTCTACTCGTCGTTCTCGCTCTTCGTAGCCTTGTAATCATTGTTCTTATCTCTGAGTGTTGTGGGGATCCGATTTGGATCGGGAGGAGTTTGTAGAGGGTGTAATTCTTCTATTCCATTAGTGGAGGCTTCTCAGGGTTGGACTCCGATCGTCCCGTGGTTTTTCCCGCAAGGGTTTTCCACGTCAAAAATTCTCTGTGTCTGCGTGGATTGTTTTGTGTGTTTTGTTTTTGGGTTCGTACGTTGTATTGCTCGGTCCTCTCGCAGGTACTCTCCGGTTTGGGAAAAGGTTTTCGCGTTTCTTTCCCAACAACAATGACTCAGGTATTTGTCATCTATGTAAATTTATTTTCTGACCTGACCGACCAGGAAGAAATGAATTCTGAATATTGAGCACTATGAATGAAAGTATTATTAGCATGACCAAAGATGAGGAGATCGTCTGCAAATAATAAATGTGAGATAGATGGAGAGTACAGGTTCAGACAAATGCTACGAAAAAGTTCATCTCGTTCATAACAGTAGAAAATACGAGATAGGACATCTCTACACAGGATAAAGATGTAAGGGGGGAGTTGACAACCTTGTCTAATACCTCTTACACCAAAGAATTTCCTTTCGGGTTGTCCATTGAAGAGAATGGAAAAGGAAGTGGTAGTAATGTATTGCATGATTAAATCATTGGAGCTAGGGGCGGAGGGATATTGATGCTGCACTGGGATGTAGCAGTGCAAACTCAAAATAATGACCAATTTTTTTTAAATGCCAGGTAGCTGGATGCAAGCAACTGAACCCACCCATTACTCCAACTGAGCAGCTTTGACATAGTCCCAACTCGACTCTACCATGAGGACATATTTATTTCTACAATTTCTCTCTTCTATATGAAATCAAGTCTCAGTTTATATAGTTATCTACTTGAAACCTATTGCAAATGGAATTGATAGATTTATAGGTACTATGCGACAAGCTGATCTTATATATCATTCCAAGTTGCCTGGTTGTTCAAGAAAGCTACTCAGTTGTAACCTGAGGATATACATACTCATATCTCACTTGGTGCCTAACAACTTGGAGTACAAGAGTTCTTTTTTCTCATGGTTTTGTCTTTCCATCTCATATTCTTTCTTCCTTTTTTTCTTTGAAATGCGTAGTATATCTTTGGAACAGATGAAAGCAATTATATTTGGTGAAACATTATCAATAAGTAAAATTACCAAAATTTAGGCATAAATTTACAAAAATTTTTTTGCCAAATCATCAAATTTACAAAGAAAACTATGCTGAATTTTTGGGATAAAATTTTAGAATCTTATAGTAACTATTAGCTAGCCCACCCTACTCCAAAATTCTGGTTCCGCCCCTGATTGGAGCGACCACTGATACCAATCCAATAAAGAGTGCTTTGAATGAAGTCCCATGACAGTCTATCATAAGCCTTGGACATATCAATCTTTAGAGCAAACAAATTATTTTTCTTTAAGGAATATTTCATGGAGTGGAAAACTTCATGTGCAATCACAGTGTTGTTCGTGATTTGTCTCCCATGAACAAAGGCATTTTGAAATGGAAAAATTAGTTTGTCCATCAAAGGTCGAAGTTTGTTAGTGAGCAATTTGGTGATAGCTTCGTATGCCACATTACACACAGATCTTGGACGAAAGTCAGATAGGGTTGAAGGACATTCATTCTGCAGAAAATTTACTGTAGGGTGCTAATATTTAAAGAAATTGGTCGGAGAGTAACATCTTTGGAAAAATTATTTAGAGGGGTCCATTCCGCCAGATTGTCCGGTGGAAATTGGACTCGTCCAATTTCCGCCAGACGGACTGACTGAATTTGCGCAAGGGGGGGTGGGGGTGGGGGGGGTGCTCTCTGCAGCTCCTACATATATAAATATATATATGGAAAGTCTTCTTAACAAACCAGTAGAGCTCTTTAAACCCTTGGTGCTTGCTTATTGAAATTTCATTTTAGTGGGGGAAAAAAATGTAAGTAATACTTCTAATTCTTGCTTTCATGCTGGTAATGAGAACTTTAGTGGTTGAAATTATGGAAAATATTTGTTCATTTCGTGTGTTGTTGTGTTAATTTCACACGGTTACTAACAAATAAATGCTGAACTTGGGTAGAAATTAAATTGAATTAAATTATATTTTTTTTATAAATTGAATTAAATTTTATATATATATATATATATATATATATATATATATATATATATATATATATATATAACACCTTCCCCCCGTGCGCGCAAATTTAGCTAGTTCGTCCGCCAGACAATCTGGCGAAATGGACCCCTTCTAATAATTTCTCTAAACATGTTACTCTCCCACCAATTTCTTCAAATATCAGCACTCTACAGCAAATTTTCTGTTCATTCTTGGGAGTAAGAGCTATGTGTGTATGATTTAAAGAAGGCGGCATAGTAGGAACATAGAAAAATTCTGGATAGTGGTGATCAGATCATTACCTACAATATGCCAAATTTTGTGGAAGAAAATTGCTGGGAAGCCATCTAAGCCAGATGCCTTTGTCGCTCCCATGCTCATTTCTGGAAGTGAGAGACTAACAAGTTGGAGATGTTTTTTGGGTCACTGGTACATGACCCATCAAGTAGTTGGAGAGATCGAATAGCATTTTCCCTTCTTCTATTAGTTGCCATAAGATGGAAATACTTTGTCGACCTGTCCCCCTCTTTGATCCACTGACATCGAGATCGTTGTTTCCAATAGGTCTCCTCTAAGGATAATAAATCATTAAGCTCTTTGGTGATCAATTTTTCTTCTAATAATCTGGCAGTAGAAGGATTTAAGCCTTGGATACACAACAAGCGATTCTTCAGTTTGGATATTTGCTCTTGAATATTACCAAAGGAAGTCCGTCCCCAAGAATGAAGTTTTGGCATGATACTCAGCAACTTGGTGGGAGAATGCTGCCATAAGCTTGCGAAAAAATTGTTGATGTTCTGATTTTGAAGCCAGAAGGGAATGGGAACATGATCACTGTTAATACATATGGCAGGATCGAAACAGTTGCATGTGGATGGACAACTCTCTAGGTTGAGTCAGCAAATGCTCGATCTAGACGTTCTCTGATCAGTTGCCCAATGTTTCTCCGATTGGACCATGTGTAGGCAGGACCTATGGACTCCAAATCCAGTAGCCCCTGCAGTGATTACTCATAGGCCTCATTTGGTTCGCGGAATGGAAGGGAAAGGAAATCAATACCTGGGCATTTCCTTTCATTTGGGGAATTATAATTTCCATTGATTTTTCTTTCCGATGTTTAAAAATGCCAAGAAATTTGCAAAGAAAAGTAAATACTTCAATGTGGAAAAATGATTCTTTGCTTGGATGGATGAAATCACTTTCCTCCATAATTTTCCTTATATTGAGAATCACTTTTATTTTCTCTTCAATTACTTTGTGTAGAGAATAATAATGGGATAATTTTATTGATAGGCTATTGCCACTACTTATAGAGGGTCCAACTCTTCTTCATAATACATCTTCCGATGTGGGACTAAAGTCCCTTATTGGTTCTCAACACTCCCCCTCAAGATGGGCGATAGATATTAATCATCCCCATCTTGTTACATAACTTTGACAGACTCAATGAACTAAGACCCTTAGTCAGACAGTGTAAGCCCCCTGAATTTCAGGATTTATTTTTATTTTTTCTGAATGAATTATTATCGATAAATATTTTATTTATTTAATTGTTTAGATTATTAATGTACCTTCCCTTGACTTTGACTTCTGGAGCGTCAGGGATGTCAATCTCTGTAAACTCTCTTCATGGATTTTGAAGTAGGCAAGATTATCTTCCTGTTGATATATCGTGTCCCACTTGAACTCGTTCCCTTGTGCTCTTTTTGTATCGCGCAAGTTCGGGTCAACTTAGACCAATTAATCGTTGAATATTATTCCCACTTTTATCTTTGATCATCGTTTGCACGTTACCGTTGCTTTTAATTTAGGAGCACCAGATCAGCCATTTTCTCGAAACCAACTTCTCATAAATGATCTACTCGAGACGCTCTTCACCCATGACCTTCGTGTCCCACTCAGACACTCCATTTTGTGCTCCATTTCTTTCGCACAACTTTCGGGTCAATTTAGGCCGATTTATTATCTACCGTGAAACCTGATTTAAATTCCAATTTAATTTCAGGACCCGACATCGATCCAGCCTGTCAACCCGAAGTATGGACGTGGCCCATATGAAGCCTACTACCCATATGACGTTTGTGTCCCATTTATTGGAGTCCCCGTATATTATTTATTTACCCGTGATTATAAATATGCATTTAATTCAAATATTGTCCCCTGTCCGATTTTGACCCGATCCGGTTCGACCGAACCCGAACCCATGCTCCATGTTGCCCTTTCATAACTGCCCAAATACCCTACATAATTTTCCTATTTATCCTATTTAGAAAATATCTCTCCTTCCCTCTATTTTTACAAATATCTCATTTTTAATTCTTGTATATATATATATACACATATATATATATATATAAATAAATAAATACCTCTCTTTCTCTCTCTTCACTTTACACACCCCCTCACCCTCTCCCATCACAGCAATGACTCCCCCCCTTGGCCGACTACTCTCTCTCCTCCCTCTCTCTATACTTTTCTCTCTCTATCTCTCTTTATATATATATATATATATATATATATATATATATATATATATATATATATATATATATATATATATAAACATACATATATATACATATATAACTCTCTCCCTCTCTCTCTCTCTTTAACACCTACACCTACACCCCCCCATCCCCATCACCAGCTCACACCCCCCCACAAACAGTGGCCGACTTCCCACTCTCTCTCATCTCTCTCTAATAATAATATCTCACTTTCTCTCTCTTTATATTAATACAAACACACACATATAATTCTCTCTCTTTCTCTCAACAAACAACACATACACAGCCACCACCCCCTCCATGCTCGGTCGACCACCGCCACCACCTCCTGGCCGAGCTCCTCCCCGACACAGCCACTCCAGCCAACTCCCTCCTCCTTTCTCACTTCGAACCACCACACATCACCACCATCAACACCATCATCAACTCCATCTCCACCACCATGCACCACCACCCCCACTCCAACACCACCACCGCGCGGCCACCACCCCTGGCCGCCAGCCAGGCCAGTCCCGCCCCACTGCAACGCGCCACCAGCAGCAGCCAGCAGCATCTTTGGCAGCAGCGGCGTAGCAGCATGCACGCGCGCGCGCACGCGCGGATGCGTGCGTGGCCGTGCGCCACTTCGTGGCCGGCCCGCGCCCCCGCGAGCACCCCCTCGTCCCGGCGACCCCCCGACGAACTCTCCCAGGCCACCGCCCGCTTCTCCGGCACGACGCATGGGCTATTCGTGCGTTTTGAACGAAATCCCGTCGGCGCGCGCGAGTTTTGAACTCGAAAATGGCGCTCCGTCGCAGCAAGTTCGCGCGTGTTTTCTGGGAGATCTGATCGTTGGATCGGCGAACTTTTTACTCCGTCGCAATCTCGGTATATCCATCTTCACTCCTGTCAATTTTCGTCCGTTAATTACGTCGTTTGGTACCTCAAAACTGGCCGCCAAGTTGACGTTTTAAATTGAACTGTTTTTGGACAGTTTTGTGGAGCCGACTTCGTCAGCTCGTAACTTCGCCGTCGCAGCTCCGTTTTGCGCACCGCTAGTTCCGGTGCATAGCTGGTATAACCATCTTCCTGTCTCCTTTAGATTTCGTTTCATTTTAAGCACGTTTGGTTGGTTGAATTCGACGCCAAAGTTGGCCGTCCGAATTCTTTAAATCGTACTTGTTAAATTCCATTTTTGAACCCGGGACTCCGGATTCAATTTCTGACACCACCAGTAGACTCGTGGCATCGTTCTGGCATCTTTTCATATAAAGTTAGCTTGATTTGGAGAACGTGGGCCCTGGCACGCATTTCGGTGTAAAGCGGGTCCCACTTTTCGAGTCAACGGGTCACTTTGAGAGCGACTCATCGGAATCCAATTCCGGATGTACCGTTGAGTTCGTATCGTCATTCTGGACTCGTTGACATATAATTTGCTGAGTTTTGAAGACATTTGCTCCGGCACGCATTTCTGTGCAAACCGGATACCAAGTGTCGCGTCAACGTATCATTTTGAGATCGGCACATCGGAATCCTATTTCGGACATACCGTTGGGTTCGTATCATCATTCTGAATTCGTGGACATATAATTTGCTAGGTTTTGTAGACTTCTATCCCGACACGTTTTTCGGTGCAAAGTGTGTCCAACGGTGGACATCATTTTGACCCGAAATTACCGTTTTGCCTCTGTGTCCAAATTAGACTTATGGGTAGGCTATCCTAGCTGATTTGACCGTTCTGGACACGTTGGTGATATTTATTTTATCATCCGACAACATCTGTAGATTTTGATTATGTATTATCCTTAATTTATAATTAATTATTTTTTCATAAATTGTTACTTTCTGGTTTTGAATTTTTATATATATTTTAATTGCTGTAAAATCTTAGAAAAATGGTATTTAAATATTATGTTAATTTAGCTAATTTATTATAATTTTTCTAGCATTTATTAAGTGCTTTTTGGTATTTTATAAAAATAGGAAAACAGAACTCATTTTCAGTATATTTATGTTTGCTGATTTTTAATAAATATTTATGAGGGTTTATAAATCCCAGAAAAATTAGTATAAATTTCTATAATTAACAAGGATTATTTTTGTACTTTATTTTATATATATTTAAGCTTTTTGTCTATCTCTAAAATTGTTGGAACTTAGTGTACCGTTTGATTTATTTATTGAGTAGTTACAACTTGCAAGTTTTGCGTTGATTTGAGTTGTTATAGTATTGGACCTCACCCCGCACTAGTGTATAGATCCTAGGAAGTTAGTTTGTGTATAGTGGCACTCCATATTAGACTTTTATTCTAGGTCCCCACTTGGCTAGTATCCAGTCAGGAGTCGTGTCACACCACTAGTGTATTATTGAATATAGCTTAGAACTGAGTTTGTATATCATTATTGACAGGACACCGGATGTAGTGCCCCGTCCCGCAAAGTCAATCGGAGGAATCGAAGCGCCGACGGCGTTCGGCCTTAGCCTTGCAACGGCTTTCTCGGAGACATCGCTCAGGTGGGGTAGTTTCGGTGAACTTGCCTCATCTTTGCCTTCACATAATAAATCGTGTTTTCAACTTGCACAAGTTAGGCTTGATAATAAAAGCTACGCATCCACATAGCTAAGGGAATAATCCCGTCGGGTCAAAATGAGTTAGAACATGGAAAACGTCCCACGGTCGGCTTAGAGTTGGTGTACGGTGTGCTTTGAAAATGACACTCGGTCCTTCGTTCCGTGGCTTGGGAGAAAGAAAGTTGGTCTTCGGTGCAAAAGCTGAGAGTTAGCCTAAGTCATAGGCGTCGCCCGCATGAATGCTTGCTAAAGCATGCACGATCCTGTCCCGCAAGGCTTGGCATAGCCTTTGCTCGTCCCTTGGGTTAAGTTGTAGGCTTGAGTGAGTTAGGCAAAGTTATGCCGGTCGACCTAAGTTATTCTATGTGCTGTCCCGCTCATTCTGCGGTTGTCAAGATAAATGGTCCCACGACCCCAAGGCCCGTCATATGAAGTATGACTTGGGCGACAGCGTTGCGTAGAACACGAGTTGGTTTAGAGGCACGAGCCACGGTTGGTTCAGTGGAAAGTTAGCCACGGTCGGTCGATACTTAAGGAAACACGTTATGTTCAAGTTAAGTTGGAAGGCTATGCAGTAGCCGTTCCCTGAGTTCAAAGAATGTTAAGTCTAAGCGATGGTTAGTCGCCGAGAGGAAATATGTCGGGACTGTGGTTCAGTCGCCGAGGCAACCCTGGTTTGGGCTCTACAAAGGAAGTATGAAAAGAGTAAAGCAAAGTAGCTAAATGATGATGATGTGACCATGCATTACGTTAAGTCTAGAAGTTAGCGTAGGCGCGTGGTCATGGACAACTTGTCGATAAGGGCGATGGTTCTTCGAGCGGCAGCCCTGGGCCATGGGCACCGACTCGGCCTAGGAAGAACAGATTATAGCCGAGCTGGGTATGAAGCAACCGGTAGGTCGGGGACTTGCATCGGGGATCGCCACCTGCGGTGCAAGGGTCCCGAATACCAGGCTATGTCCACGATGGCTAGTCAATGCCAGTGACCATTCATATAGATGTGTCGGCACGGACGGCAATCCGCGTAGGTGCCTTTGGATTGAGTTGAATATATATGAGTTAAAAAGACACAATGTCTGAGCCTAAGATTTGGCTACAGCGAGGAGGCGGCGTGTTTCGGCACTAGATGTGGCGTCGAGTGTTAAGTTGATGGCATAGAGTTGCATGAGTTAGGCTTGAGCTGTTGCGAGTTAAGTCAAAAAGGGCCGTAGGGCTAGTTGTGTGAAGTTACGTTGAGTTATTGGGCACGGCCTCGAAATATGAGGCACGGCCGCGTTGTCACAACACAAGTGTAGGCGAGACTAAGCGAGGAGGCACTGCCTCGGTAATATTGAAGCACGAATCGAGTATGGCACGACCGAGTCGTTACGTCCCAGATTTTGGCACGAAAGATAAGTATACGTCGGTGCGTCGACAATGCAAGCACGAGAAAGGTCTAGAGGCAAGGAAATGGAGTCCTTCGTGTAGTTGCGTCTCTGATTATGGCCGTAAGGCGAACACGACTTGATAGGTTAACGTTGTTGGCACGAGGAGTGGTCCAGTGACAAGTATGAGTTAACGTTGACATTGCAAGCACGAGATGGTTTCGATACACAAGTTGCGCTAAGGCGCCGGTCCTAAAACTGATCCTAAGGCAAGAATAGAAAGACAATCGTAAAAGGGTTTATGTTGCACAAAGTAAATGAAACGTGTAGGTTTTGTATGGGTGGGCGAGGAGCTCACTCCACCAGTACAGTGGTACTGACACCCACACAGTGTTTCATGTGCAGGCGCAGGTAGAAGCTCGTGGTGCGGAGCTCGCTTGGATGCGTCGAGGCACGGAGTTCCTTGGCGAGTCAAAGCGTACAGCTGCGTGATCTGAAGACTTATACAGGACATAATGTATGGACATCGCCTTCCGAAGCTTCCGCAGGATTCAAGTATTGTATCGAGAGATGAGAGAGAGCAGAGTGACTTGTAAATGAGAGAAAAGTGAGCACGAGAGATACTGTAATTTGGCCTTGCGCCCACAAATGTAATCTTGTATTCAATATCAATAAAGAGATTCTTTTGAATGACTTGTGTTCATGTGTTCTTCTTTAAATTCCGCTGTAATGTATTCAATGTTTCTGCTTGGGACTTCTGTGCGACGACCCCGTCGCCGCCGATGTAATCGGCCGTTATGAAACTGCCTTGCACGAGCGCAATCTAGGCTCGTGCGGCATCACGCCTTAGCGAGGACGATCGCTCCTACGGGAGCGGGGCGTGACACCGGACATCTATATCTTCGTACTAGTATTCTTGCTTTGCTCGAGGCAAGTACATCTACAAACTCATTTACTGTCTTTTAATGCTAGAACATGTATTAACCGAGGTAGCAAGTTAAATCTTCACATGTTACATTAATTTAGTCCCTACCATGCTTAGGACAGTTATCATATCTTCACATGCTTTTACTGGTTTCCCGTACATGTTTCACTATGCTTATATCTGCCCGAGTATTCACATGTTTTACTGCTCTCAGTACTTTCACCTGTTTTACTGCTATTAGTACCTACCGTGCTTTATACCGATCCCAGTATCTCTCACATATTTTTACTGTTCTCGTATCTCTCACATGTTAGAATATGGGTTATGGGGAAACTGATAGTTGAGTACGTGATCATGCCCCCTCTACAGTACCGAGCAAGGTTTCATTTTACATGTTACTGCGCCGTAGGCCTTTATCTCAAAGCTGTATTTGTACGTATGTACATCTATCGCCTTTACACTTGTACGGAAGTATATTTCATTATGTGCCCCTGCACATTGTACACCTATTGACGATCACGTACCTGCTACAGTTTTAAATATTACATATACATCTGTCTCTATGACATATGTATCCTTGCCATGATAGATTATGAGATATACCATGATTCCAGATATGCCATGTTTCCTGTGTTACTATGATACTGTGATCCCAGTTGTACCATGAGGCCATGTTTCCAGTATTTCTTATTTTACAGACTTATCACACCATGTTTCTTGTTGTACATCTCTTTCATTATGTTTAGTACTTTAGTTGTAGAGGTTGTATTTGCTCCCGTCCTGACAGGATAACGTTGTAGGTATACTTTTCGAGAAGGAATTGCTATGTGTTACATATTACGGTACTGCATTGAGGACCTGGCCTTAGCTCCAGAAGAGGCCCCAGCGGGGAACCTTGCTTAGTTATCTTTCTTGTGTTTTGAGACTTAAACTTTGTCTGTACTTATATTTGGTTACTGGACTTTGTCTCCAGTTAGATACTTTGGTTATGTATTATTAAGTCTGTGCTCATGTTACCTTCGCTTATAGATGCTGTGTTGTGATGAACTTTAAATGTGATTTTAGAACTGTTAGTAGCTTAGATCATTTATTGTCTATTCTTAGAATAGCTTACTGCGCTTTAACCAAGCGTAGGCTGGACATGGCTCGGCCCGGCCCAACAATTTGGGTATCGGGTCGTGACATGTTTTTTTTGGTGGCCCATGCAGGTCTCGACTTAAGTTGTTTGGTTACGTTATTGTACCAAGCATGCCTGCAATTAGGATCTAGGACAACTTGTTAACACTAGGGATAAACATTTAGAACACCTAGAGGATTTCTAGGATTGTAACATAGGGAGAACTCATCACAGCATAGGACCGTTAGCTATAATTAGCCTCTTGTTTGTATTTCAGTGGGTCAATTTAGACCAAGTTTGTACCTTCGGGATGACCCCTGAGGATCTCACTCTAATCTCACTCTCATCTTACCTAGAAATCAGTTTCCACTTATTTCCATTTGCTCTTCTTTAAATTCGTTGTTGAATTTAATTTCTGATTTTCGTTGTTAACTTTGATCTTGCATCGTGATAAATTTTGTGGATTGAATTATGATATATCCTGATAAGGTAAACGTCTGCTTTAGTTATGGAGTTTAGAATTTATCGCAGCCATATTAGCTGGTATGACAAAAACATAGAGCCTGATTTCGGATATACTATCCTATTCATAGATTTTAGATTTTCTCGCAGCCATACCGGTTGGCGTGGCGAGGATTCTAGATAATATGATTATAGGGTGTATACCATAGTTATGACTCTATCGTTTATTGCATATAAGCTTACTGGTGGGGCAAAAATTCTGGCAACATGATTTCAGGAAGACGTATATGGTTATCAGATCATATCTCAGCTTGGTTCACTTCGTTATGATCGATTGAGCAAGAATAAATTCTTATTATCATTCTTTCCAGTCTTGATTAACTCTGTTCTATCTACACTACAACTAGGATTACAGGTTCTCTAGGACTCTCCAATAGGATTGCTTTCGCGTTATCTTTTGGACATAATTATTTTTGTGTTCCATCTTTCCTATGACTTGACTAAATCTTTTTCGTTAACCTCTTGGGTAATTCTTCTCGTTATGTGACTCATTGTCTTTGTACCATTCTTGGAGATATTCCAATAAACTTTTCTGTCTTGCTTGACCATTTAACTTGTTTGAACACTGTTATGGATTGTTTGACCCAGTCTTAGGCCTTGTTACCTTCTACTTGATAGATGACCGAAATAGCCAAACCTTGTTGACTGATCCTGTAGTATAACTATAAATGAATGGTGTGATTATGATAAGTACTTTTCCTAGGGATTGATTAGACTAAGCTTATGGGACAAGTATGAGTGATTGACTGTAGTAGACTTGGAAACTATTAAGAACGACTGTGTTGATAGTATGACTTGATGATAGGGTATCTATGATGGAATCATGAGATAGTATATTGTTGTGACTACAGAATGAGGATCCGAATCATGTATTTACGAATTGAGAATTTAGCATTTGTAGAATTTTGGGTGGATTATCTATAGCTAATTACATGTGATTAGAGGGTAGATCGATATGTGGAATGATATAGAATAAGTTAGAATGGGATATAATGTTGCATACGAGATCGAAAAGATATCAGTTAAAAGACATGGAACAAGACAAAGACATATGTACATTGGTAATTAATAAATCGGGAGTTTGAAATCGAGGATTTATATTCGGAGGACTTGTTGAGTAAAAAGAAAAATGCTCTACGCCAAGGATAAGAATTGAACGTATAATTTCAAGGAGAAACTGTAGGAAAGGATTGGCGATAAATGATGCTAAGGAACTGTGGATTGATAGAATATGGATACTTAGAATACGATAAGGAAATCCAGTAATTACGATTGAGGTTGAAAATACGGTTGATGATTAAGCATTTTAGGCTTATAGACATGTCCAGAGAATGACCTATATTGTAGAGTATACATAAATGTTCCATGTTAGTATGGAAGATTTTAAAGGATATATGACGTAGTTTATGATAGAAGGACTTTGTTGAACCTGAACCAAAAAGATTGTAAGGAGAAACAGAAGAGATGATTTCAAGGGTAGCAGATTGAGTATCGTAGCCAGGGCAGCTACATGTTATAGTTTGACCGGTTGGATGATTTTTAATTTCGAGGACGAAATTTTTGTAAGGTGGGTAGGATGTAAGCCCCCTGAATTTCAGGGTTTATTTTTATTTTTTCTGAATGAATTATTATCGATAATTATTTTATTTATTTAATTGTTTAGATTATTAATGTACCTTCCCTTGACTTTGACTTTTGGAGCGTCAGGGATGCCAATCTCTGTAAACTCTCTTCATGGATTTTGAAGTAGGCAAGATTATCTTCCTGTTGATATATCGTGTCCCACTTGAACTCGTTCCCTTGTGCTCTTTTTGTATCGCGCAAGTTCGGGTCAACTTAGACCAATTAATCGTTGAATATTATTCTCACTTTTATCTTTGATCATCGTTTGCACGTTACCGTTGCTTTTAATTTAGGAGCACCAGATCAGCCATTTTCTCGAAACCAACTTCTCATAAATGATCTACTCGAGACGCTCTTCACCCATGACCTTCGTGTCCCACTCAGACACTCCATTTTGTGCTCCATTTCTTTCGCACAACTTTCGGGTCAATTTAGGCCGATTTATTATCTACCGTGAAACCTGATTTAAATTCCAATTTAATTTCAGGACCCGACATCGATCCAGCCTGTCAACCCGAAGTATGGACGTGGCCCATATGAAGCCTACTACCCATATGACATTTGTGTCCCATTTATTGGAGTTCCCGTATATTATTTATTTACCCGTGATTATAAATACGCATTTAATTCGAATATTGCCCCCTGTCCGATTTTGACCCGACCCGGTTCGACCGAACCCGAACCCATGCTCCATGTTGCCCTTTCATGACTGCCCAAATACCCTACATAATTTTCCTATTTATCCTATTTAGAAAATATCTCTCCTTCCCTCTATTTTTACAAATATCTCATTTTTAATTCATGTATATATATATACACATATATATATATAAATAAATAAATACCTCTCTTTCTCTCTCTTCACTTTACACACCCCCTCACCCTCTCCCATCACAGCAATGACTCCCCCCCCTTGGCCAACTACTCTCTCTCCTCCCTCTCTCTATACTTTTCTCTCTCTATCTCTCTTTATATATATATACCTATATATATATATATATATATATATATATATATATATATATATATATATATATATATAAACATACATATATATACATATATAACTCTCTCCCTCTCTCTCTCTTTAACACCTACACCTACACCCCCCATCCCCATCACCAGCTCACACCCCCCCACAAACAGTGGCCGACTTCCCACTCTCTCTCATCTCTCTCTAATAATAATATCTCACTTTCTCTCTCTTTATATTAATACAAACACACACATATAATTCTCTATCTTTCTCTCAACAAACAACACATACACAGCCACCACCCCCTCCATGCTCGGCCGACCACCGCCACCACCTCCTGGTCGAGCTCCTCTCCGACACAGCCACTCCAGCCAACTCCCTCCTCCTTTCTCACTTCGAACCACCACACATCACCACCATCAACACCATCATCAACTCCATCTCCACCACCATGCACCACCACCCCCACTCCAACACCACCACCGCGCGGCCACCACCCCCGTCCGCCAGCCAGGCCAGCCCCGCCCTACTGTAGCGCGCCACCAATAGCAGCCAGCAGCATCTTTGGCAGCAGCGGCGTAGCAGCATGCACGCGCGCGCGCACGCACGGATGCGTGCGTGGCCGTGCGCCACTTCGTGGCCGGCCCGCGCCCCCGCGAGCACCCCCTCGTCCCGGCGACCCCCCGGTGAACTCTCCCAGGCCACCGCCTGCTTCCCCGGCGCGACGCATGGGCTATTCGTGCGTTTTGAACGAAATCCCGTCGGCGCGCGCGAGTTTTGAACTCGAAAATGGCGCTCCGTCGCAGCAAGTTCGCACGTGTTTTTTGGGAGATCCGACCATTGGATCGGCGAACTTTTTGCTCCGTCGCAATCTCGGTATATCCATCTTCACTCCTGGCCGCCAAGTTGACGTTTTAAATTGAACTGTTTTTGGACAGTTTCGTGGAGCCGACTTCGTCAGCTCGTAACTTCGTCGTCGCAGCTCCGTTTTGGCACCGTCAGTTCCGGTGCATAGCTGGTATAACCATCTTCCTGTCTCCTTTAGATTTTGTTTCATTTTAAGCACGTTTGGTTGGTTGAATTCGACGCCAAAGTTGGTCGTCCGAATTCTTTAAATCGCACTTGTTAAATTTTATTTTTGAACCCGGGACTCCGGATTCAATTTCTGACACCACCAGTAGACTCGTGGCGTCGTTCTGGCATGTTTTCATATAAAGTTTGCTTGATTTGGAGAACGTGGGCCCTGGCACGCATTTCGGTGCAAAGCGGGTCCTACTTTTCGAGTCAACGGGTCACTTTGAGATCGGCTCATCGGAATCCAATTCCGGATGTACCGTTGAGTTCGTATCGTCATTCTGGACTCGTTGACATATAATTTGCTGAGTTTTGAAGACATTTGCTCCGGCACGCATTTCCGTGCAAATCGGATACCAAGTGTCGCGTCAACGTATCATTTTGAGATCGGCACATCGGAATCCTATTTCGGACATACCGTTGGGTTCGTATCATCATTCTGAATTCGTGGACATATAATTTGCTAGGTTTTGTAGACTTCTATCCCGACACGTTTTTCGGTGCAAAGTGTGTCCAACGGCGGACATCATTTTGACCCGAAATTATCATTTTGCCCCTGTATCCAAATTGGACTTATGGGTAGGCTATCCTAGCTGATTTGACCGTTCTGGACACGTTGGTGATATTTATTTTATCATCCGACAACATCTGTAGATTTTGATTATGTATTATCCTTAATTTATAATTAATTATTTTTTCATAAATTGTTACTTTCTGGTTTTGAATTTTTATATATATTTTAATTGCTGTAAAATCTTGAAAAAATGGTATTTAAATATTATGTTAATTTAGCTAATTTATTATAATTTTTCTAGAATTTATTAAGTGCTTTTGATATTTTATAAAAATAGGAAAATAGAACTCATTTTCAGTATATTTATGTTTGCTGATTTTTAATAAATATTTATGAGGGTTTATAAATCCCAGAAAAATTAGTATAAATTTCTATAATTAACAAGGATTATTTTTGTACTTTATTTTATATATATTTAAGCTTTTTGTCTATCTCTAAAATTGTTGGAACTTAGTGTACCGTTTGATTTATTTATTGAGTAGTTACAACTTGCAAGTTTTGCGTTGATTTGAGTTGTTATAGTATTGGACCTCACCCCGCACTAGTGTATAGATCCTAGGAAGTTAGTTTGTGTATAGTGGCACTCCACATTAGACTTTTATGCTAGGTCCCCACTTGGCTAGTATCCAGTCAGGAGTCGTGTCACACCACTAGTGTATTATTGAACATAGCTTAGAACTGAGTTTGTATATCATTATTGACAGGACATCGGACATCTATATCTTCGTACTAGTATTCTTGCTTTTCTCGAGGCAAGTACATCTACAAACTCATTTACTGTCTTTTAATGCTAGAACATGTATTAACCGAGGTAGCAAGTTAAATCTTCACATGTTACATTAATTTAGTCCCTACCATGCTTAGGACAGTTATCATATCTTCACATGCTTTTACTGGTTCTCAGTACATGTTTCACTATGCTTATATCTGCCCGAGTATTCACATGTTTTACTGCTCTCAGTACTTTCACCTGTTTTACTGCTATTAGTACCTACCGTGCTTTATACCGATCCCAGTATCTCTCACATATTTTTACTGTTCTTGTATCTCTCACATGTTAGAATATGGGTTATGGGGAAACTGATAGTTGAGTATGTGATCATGCCCCCTCTACAGTACCGTGCAAGGTTTTATTTTACATGTTACTGCGCCGTAGGCCTTTATCTCAAAGCTGTATTTGTACGTATGTACATCTATCGCCTTTACACTTGTACGGAAGTACATTTCATTATGTGCCCCTGCACATTGTACACCTATTGACGATCACGTACCTGCTACAGTTTTAAACATTACATATACATCTGTCTCTATGACATATGTATCCTTGCCATGATAGATTATGAGATATACCATGATTTCAAATATGCCATGTTTCCTGTGTTACTATGATACTGTGATCCCAGTTGTACCATGAGGCCATGTTTCCAGTATTTCTTATTTTACAGACTTATCACACCATGTTTCTTGTTGTACATCTCTTTCATTATGTTCAGTACTTTAGTTGCAGAGGTTGTACTTGCTCCCGTCCTGACAGGATAACGTTGTAGGTATACTTTTCGAGAAGGAATTGTTATATGTTACATATTACGGTACTGCATTGAGGACCTGGCCTTAGCTCCAGAAGAGGCCCCAGCGGGGAACCTTGCTTAGTTATCTTTCTTGTGTTTTGAGACTTAGACTTTGTCTGTACTTATATTTGGTTACTGGACTTTGTCTCCAGTTAGATACTTTGGTTATGTATTATTAAGTCTGTGCTCATGTTACCTTCGCTTATAGATGCTGTGTTGTGATGAACTTTAAATGTGATTTTAGAACTGTTAGTAGCTTAGATCATTTATTGCCTATTCTTAGAACAGCTTACAGCGCTTTAACCAAGCGCAGGCTGGACATGGCTCGGCCCGGCCCAACAATTTGGGTATCGGGTCGTGACAGACAGTCTGCAAATTATTCTTCTGAGCGATCATGGTCAATATTCAGTATCCCTTGTTCCAGCTTCTCCTTGATGAATAATCGATCGATCTCGATGTGCTTTGTTCTGTCGTACTGAACTTGGTTGTTAGCTATACTTATTGCAGTGTCACCCTCATTTCTCGTATTTCCCGTATTTTGTATATATATTCGTATCTGGATTTTGGCATGTATTTTTATTTTTCTTAACTTGTGGAATTTCGGTATTTCTCGTATTTTGGTTTTGGCATGGCTCGATTTTACTGGGGATGGTTCGGTTTGGTTCGGTTTTATGTGTTGGAACACCCTAGCCCTATGCTACACCCTCAACCCACCACAACTCCCCCACTTTATAATACCACCTACCACTCTCTCTCCTCATAACTTCCACCATTAATTCCTTCTTCTTCTTCTTCTCCTTCCTCCACAACTCTCCCAACCCTAGGCAAGTGCACCTTGCCACTTCATGAGAGCCCTATTTTCTTGGTTCATTTGCTAGATTAGGACATGGTGATCAACATTAGGACTTGCTTTTTGGTGATTTGGAGCTTCCTTTGTTCTAGATCTAGGTTTAGCTATTTTTGGATTTTGCATGGTTTGATCTACTTTAGTTGGATTTTATGGGTTTTTGATGCTTCCTTGTGGAAGAGCATTCAGTTTCACCCAAGTTGGAGCTTTGGAAATCCGGATTTGGAGTTCGGATGGCCAAGTTGTGAGCTTTTGAAGCTTTGGGTTCAGCCTTGGTGTTCTTGCTGTCTGGAGAAGATAGTGAGCAGTGTGTGCAGAGCTGTTTAGCTTACGCACCCTGAGCTACGCGCGCTCTTTAGCGCTGCGTACGCAGACTTGAGTACGCTTCCTGTTGGAAGCGTGTCTCCTTGGGCGTGCGTGACTTTTCACCTATGCTGCTCTCTCAGCGTGCGTGACTTTTCACCCACGCTGCTCTCTGTAGCGTGCGTGACTTTTCACGTACACTGCTCCCTTGAGCGTGCGTGACTTTTCACCTACGCTGCTCTCTCAGCGTGCGTGACTTTTCACCCACGCTGCTCTCTGTAGCGTGCGTGACTTTTCACGTACTCTGCTCCCTTGAGCATGCGTGACTTTTCACCTACGCTGCTCTCTCAGCGTGCGTGACTTTCCACGTATACAGCTCTCTGGCGTGCGTGACTTTTCTCGTACGCAGCTCTTTCAGCGTGCGTGACTTTTCGTACGCTGCTCCCCTGACCCTTGCTTAACCCATTGGCTCTTGGAGTTTAGTTTTATTTCTTTAAGCTTGGCTCTTCTATAGCCCTGTTTATTGATATTTTATTAGATATTTTACGCTCATTTTATATCCTTACGCCTTTTGTCATGAACTTGATTTTACTTAATATGTTTGGATCGACTATTGTACATGGCACGGTATGGCAAGGAACTAGCATAACACGATAGTGACCCGTAGTGGTGCACTCCTGACATGACCAACCTGACATGATAGTGGCCCGTCGTGGTGCACTCCTGACAAGTACCCTGACATGATTTATTTTAATGCTGTTACTTGACTTGCCTTGACACCGTAGGTAGTTCTTTCTTGCTTGCTTGTTAAATCCACTTGTCCTGTCTTACATCATGTCTAGGATGGGACTCCTGAGTACCACGGTCAGGAGTACCTACTAAAATGGATTAAGGATAATAACTAGAATAATACAGTAGTCATGAAGAGATGACACAGCTACAGGCAATCCCGTTACCTGGGCGCTCTTGGGATCTGTAGCCTGCCGTCGAGTAGGGCACATTTCCAGCACACCGTCGCGTGTTGCACCCTCTAAGTCAACTAAGGGTACATTTGTCTCCTGGGCGATGTACCCACCTGAATTCAAACCCTAACTTTCGACCTGGGTAACCTGGATGGTCTGCAGGGCTTGTGGCTGTGGAACAATCTCACTGCATCTTGTTAGTAATTAGGCATGTGATAACCCTAGTTAGCTAAAGTAGTAAGCCGTAGTATCTGCTTGGCCGTGATTGATTGAATGAGGTATAACTAGTTTAGCCATGTCTTGATCCAGTACAAGATTGCTTCCTGTCTTAATTTTTTACATTATTATCTTATCGATAAATGGTGGGAAACCAAGTTCTGTTCAGATGAAGGGTTACAACCCCGGTCCTTGTTTGGTTTACGGGTTGTAACCTGGCTATCGGAATAGTTCCATGGTTATCTCGTCGTATATCATCCTGACATGTTTTCATAAATTCTAGTTTTAATATTAAATTTTCTTGTGCTGATTGCTGGCTTTTGTTCTTATTTCGTGGCCCCCTTGTGGCACTTGCTCTTTCTGGGGTTGACCCAGCTGGTTTTGTGTGGCCAGATTTCGGAGCAGCTCCCGAGGATCTACCAAGCTTCCAGCCCAATGGTGGCGACTAGAAGGAACCCGGGCTACGAGTGGGTTTTCTATTTTGTTTCGCTCACTCTATTGTAAAGTTATTCTTTTAAGGCGTTTAGCCAACGAGCACCTGTTAGCTCGATGCACTTTACTTACTGTCTGCCTACGGGCTGTAAACATGATTAACAAATCCTAGGGTTGATCATGTATGACTTAACTCTTGCTAGTCCTAGTATTTTGTACGACTAGCTTCATGATCAGCTGATATGTAATATTTGGGACGCCTTTTATTGTATATTTGGTGGTCAAACATCTTGTAATTATATTACTTGCTTGAGATTGAGACAATAGGCTTGACCATAAGGGACCGTTGGCTTGTAGTAAACCCTCATATTTCTAGACAGCCGTGACCATATATCGAGGTGGTTTCCATTCCAATATACGTAGCTGGCTGTGTCTGCCCCCGCTCTCCAGTATTCTGGTTCGGGGGCGTGACATGCAGCTTGACTATCGTTCAGAAGATGTAACAGTGCTCCCTTGTCCAGCTTCAACTCTGTCAGCAGGGCTTTCACCTACAGCAACTTTGACACTCCTAGAGCCATTGTTCTGTATTCTGCTTCAGCTGACGACCGTGCTACCACTGACTGTTTCTTGCTCCTCCATGAGACCAGGTTTCCTCCTATAAAAACACAGTACCCTGTGGTAGACCTTTTGTCGTCTAGACAGCTTGTCCAGTCTGCATCGCAGTATCTCTCAACTTCTATGCGTCCATTCTTCTTGAACCATAGTCCTTTTCCCGGCGTCCTTTTCAGATATTTCAAGATCTGAAACACTGCTTCCATATGACCCGTTCTTGGATCATGCATGTAGCGACTCACTACACTTACCGTAAATGAGATATCTGGGCGAGTGTGTTCCAGATAAATCAATCTCCCTACAAGTCTTTGATACCTTTCACGATCAACAGGCTCTCCTGATTCTGCTCCCAACTTGCACTTCTGGTCAATTGGAGTGACTGCTGCTTTGTATCCCAGCATCCATGTCTCCTTTAGTAGATCTAATGCGTATTTTTTTTTGTGAGAGAACAATTCCTTGTTCGCCGTCACACACCTCGATACCCAGAAAGTACCTCATTGCTCCTAAATCTTTCACCTCAAACTCTTTTGCGAGTTTTGACTTCAGCTTAGTAATCTCGACTTCATCCTCACATGTAATTACTATATCATCCATATATACAACAAGTATAGTGATGTGGCCTCTTGCATGCTGGAGAAAGACCGTATGATCTGCATTTGTTTGATGGTATTCTATGCCTATAACAGCCTTTCTGAATCTGTCAAACCATGCTCGAGGAGATTGCTTGAGCCCGTATAGCGACTTCTTTAGTTTACACACTTTACCATGCGACGTCCCTCCGTCTGATTCTGTCGCGTAGCACCCTGGCGGGGGTTCCATGTATACTTCTTCTTGCAAGTCCCCATGGAGAAAGACATTCTTCACATCTAACAGATATAGCTTCCACCCATAGTTTGCTGCAATGGAAACCAGAGTTCTCACCGTGCTCATCTTTGCTACTGGGGTAAACGTCTCATCATAGTCGATGCCATATGATTGTGTGTATCATTTTGCAACTAACCTCGCCTTGTACCGCTCTACTTTTCCTTCTGGAGTCTCCTTTACTGTGTACACCCATTTGCATCCCACAGCTTTCTTCCCTTTGGGTAATGAAACCAGCTCCCATGTCTTATTTTTCTCTAGTGCCCCAAGTTCTTCCATCATTGCGGCTTTCCACTTTAGATCTTTCTTTGCTTCCTGCCAATACTTAGGCAAAGAAGTAGAGTCTAACGATGCAATGAAGGCTCGATAATTCAAAAAAATGTTAGAATAAGACAAGAAGTTGGCAATGTCATGTTCATAATCATCATACCGACTAGGAGCCTTATCCGCATTGATGCGAGAAGATCTCCTTAAGGGAGAAATAGGTGGTGGAGAGATCATGCCATCCGAGTCGGAGAGATCCGCATCAGAATCAGAGTATTTCAGTGCGGAGGCAACTTCTTCAAGAGTTGGGACAGGAGTAGACGAGGGACTTGGTACAGTAGGCATTGGGCAGGGACCTGGTATAGTAGGCACTGACGGCACAGTACTGGACTTCTGCAGCTCTTTTTTCCTTGTCTGCTTCTTTCCCTGCGTAACATATGTATCTTCTTCTTCATTCTCCGTATCGGAGTCACTGCTCTTGCCTCCTTGCATCCAATTTTCCACGACCAGGCACGGGATTGATCCGACTACCACGTTTGGACTTATTATCTCCCCCTCACGTCTAACACCCGCTGTGTTAGATGTGTCAACAAACATTGAACCTTCATCTGAACCATAGTATGGTTCCTGCTCTCTGAACGTAACTTCCATGCTTATAAACAGCTTCCGCTCAACTGGGCTCCAATATGCATATCCCTTCTGAGTTACCGTGTATCCGACAAAGACACACTTAACCGCTCTAGGATCCAGTTTGTCAACTCCTGGCCTATTATCTTGGACAAAACACACACACCCGAATACTTTCGGTGGAACAGTGTACGTTGTCGTACCAGTAAGCATCTCCAACGGTGTCTTCCAGTCCAATACCTGGGATGATATTTTGTTGCTGAGATAAGAGGTCGTCAATACAGCCTGCCCCCATAAGTGTTTCGGGACATTCATAGACAGAATCATCGTCCGTGCGACCTCCAGCAGATGCCTGTTCTTCCGTTCGGCCACACCATTTTGTGCCGGTGTATAGGCACATGAAGTTTGATGTAGTACTCCATGAGTGGATAAATACTCAGCAACCCTCTTATTAGTATACTCCGTCCCATTGTCAGACCGTAGACACTTAATTTTGGCGGTATATTGTGTTTCCACCAGGCGATGAAAATCTCGAAAAGCCTCAAAGACGTCACTTTTATTCTTCATAAGGCAGACCCATGTCACGCGGATATAACAGTCAATAAAAGTGACGAACCATCGAAAACCGTTAATACCGGTTGTAGGACAAGGGCCCCATACGTCCGAATGTATCATATCGAATACAGCTGAACTCTTATTCCCCGAGCTCACATACGTGCTTCTGGTATATTTTCCTAGCTCACATGCATTACAAAATAACTTTTCTTCATTAGCCCTTTGATATAAGGACGTATATATTTGACTAATAACTTTGAAGGAAGAATGCCCGACACGCTGGTGGTGGAGGAGCAATTCGTCTTCTACACTGCGACGTGAAGCGTCCGGTTGTGCGTCTGCAACTAGAGATGTAGCTTCCCTTTCCGAAAAATTTTGAAAATATTTCTTTATTATTTATTTGATTTAAATAGTGATTTTTAGATTTTTATAAATAATTATTTTGTTAATTATTACGGTAGATGGCTTTAGCCATAGTTGAGTTTTGAAGTACCAGACGACTAGGAATCATGGCACGGATAGTGCAGCGGCGTGCCTTGACTAGTGTATTAGCCATGCCAAGGGAGACCCGGTCATAAGTGTGTCCTAACTAGTAAAACCAGGCCAAGTTGCGACTTAACCCTTACCGAAGATTTTATTTATTATATAATTATATTATTGAGTTTTAGGGAACCAGGTTGTACCGAACCTGTCCAGATTGGGCCCAAGTCAAATCCAAGCCCATGTAGGCATGTAGTGGGACCAAATACGGCCTTGTAGACAGGTTTGGTAAATATAAATATCTTTGTATGTATTTTTAGGAAATTGGCAATTATTGTCTAAATATTTGTTATATGTACATTATAAGTATTATTATTATTATTTTAATAGTGTTTACAATATTTATGTGATTTTTGAGAGCCAATAAAGAGTGTGCGTACCAGATTCACCAAACCTTACTACACTTGCTATTAGGTTATTTTAGTTGTTATCGGGATTATCAGTATTATTAATAATATTGTTGTTGTATTAAAATAATTAGTTATTATTAAATAGTTATTTTTTCATCGTCAAATAGGTATTATTTATATTATATTTTTGTATAAACAATATTTATAATTTATTTATGTATATACATATATACATGTTATATTAAGGTATATATTCAACTAGGCATATAAATATATTAGGATTTATTAATGTATATATACATATATACATGTTATATATAGGTGAGTATATATGTATATATACATATATAAAAAAATATATATATATATATACATATATAAGAAATAGAAAGTATGAAAGCAAAGCAGTTTGATCAACTGCTTATAAGAAAGCTTTATATGATGGCCTTATTCACTGAGCAAAGTGACGTAGTAGCTGGCTATTTACTCGGTTTTACTCAATTCTATAAGAATAATGGTTTTCTCTAGAAATTTTTACCATTGAAAATCTTATGACTAGAGATTGATATAAATGTTAGGGTCCATTGCACTGGAGCTTTTCTAGGAAGATCATATTTCCATTCATATGATTTGCTATGGCAGGTATGAATATTAATATATTAACTGATAATAATTAGTGGCTTGTATCGTCTCAATGTGATAGAAACATGTTCTTACAGGATAGGTGGAGTGTACAGTAGAATTATCTAACAACTTTTTATAATTCACTTTGTATAGTTTGTTAAATCAAATTGTGGAATTATGGAAGTGATGGAATCAACCGGTTCATGATAGAGATTGATACAATATGTCAAAGTGGTAATTTTCTATGATAGCAAAGCAGCACCTAAGCCACCCTCGCTGTGCAGCCCTGCCACGAACCCACCCGCAGATTAAACCCAGCCCAGTGTGAAACTGAGCCCAAGTCGCGCAGGGAACACCTCTTCCCCCCCCGTTCGGTTAAACCAGGCCGCGTGTATATGTATAAAGCGGAGGAGGATCTCGAA
>JANAVB010027397.1:26405203-26473139 GCA_029216955.1 Iris pallida
GGAAAGTTAGCCACGGTCGGTCGATACTTAAGGAAACACGTTATGTTCAAGTTAAGTTGGAAGGCTATGCAGTAGCCGTTCCCTGAGTTCAAAGAATGTTAAGTCTAAACGATGGTTAGTCGCCGAGAGGAAATATGTCGGGACTGTGGTTCAGTCGCCGAGGCAACCCTGGTTTGGGCTCTACAAAGGAAGTATGAAAAGAGTAAAGCAAAGTAGCTAAATGATGATGATGTGACCATGCATTACGTTAAGTCTAGAAGTTAGCGTAGGCGCGTGGTCATGGACAACTTGTCGACAAGGGCGATGGTTCTTCGAGCGGCAGCCCTGGGCCATGGGCACCGACTCGGCCTAGGAAGAACAGATTATAGCCGAGCTGGGTATGAAGCTACCGGTAGGTCGGGGACTTGCATCGGGGATCGCCACCTGCGGTGCAAGGGTCCCGAATACCAGGCTATGTCCACGATAGCTAGTCAATGCCAGTGACCATTCATATAGATGTGTCGGCACGGGCGACAATCCGCGTAGGTGCCTTTGGATTGAGTTGAATATGTATGAGTTAAAAAGACACAATGTCTGAGCCTAAGATTTGGCTACAGCGAGAAGGCGGCGTGCTTCGGCACTAGATGTGGCGTCGAGTGTTAAGTTGATGGCATAGAGTTGCATGAGTTAGGCTTGAGCTGTTGCGAGTTAAGTCAAAAAGGGCCGTAGGGCTAGTTGTGTGAAGTTACGTTGAGTTATTGGGCACGGCCTCGAAATATGAGGTACGGCCGCGTTGTCACAACACAAGTGTAGGCGAGACTAAGCGAGGAGGCACTGCCTCGGTAATATTGAAGCACGAATCGAGTATGGCACGACCGAGTCGTTACGTCCCAGATTTTGGCACGAAAGATAAGTATACGTCGGTACGTCGACAATGCAAGCACGAGAAAGGTCTAGAGGCAAGGAAATGGAGTCCTTCGTATAGTTGCGTCTCTGATTATGGCCGTAAGGCGAACACGACTTGATAGGTTAACGTTGTTGGCACGAGGAGTGGTCTAGTGACAAGTATGAGTTAACGTTGACATTGCAAGCACGAGATGGTTTCGATACACAAGTTGCGCTAAGGCGCCGGTCCTAAAACTGATCCTAAGGCAAGAATAGAAAGACAATCGTAAAAGGGTTTATGTTGCACAAAGTAAATGAAACGTGTAGGTTTTGTATGGGTGGGCGAGGAGCTCACTCCACCAGTACAGTGGTACTGACACCCACACAGTGTTTCATGTGCAGGCGCAGGTAGAAGCTCGTGGTGCGGAGCTCGCTTGGATGCGTCGAGGCACGGAGTTCCTTGGCGAGTCGAAGCGTACAGCTGCGTGATCTGAAGACTTATACAGGACATAATGTATGGACATCGCCTTCCGAAGCTTTCGCTGGATTCAAGTATTGTATCGAGAGATGAGAGAGAGCAGAGTGACTTGTAAATGAGAGAAAAGTGAGCACGAGAGATACTGTAATTTGGCCTTGCGCCCACAAATGTAATCTTGTATTCAATATCAATAAAGAGATTCTTTTGAATGACTTGTGTTCATGTGTTCTTCTTTAAATTTCGCTGCAATGTATTCAATGTTTCTGCTTGGAACTTCTGTGCGACGACCCCGTCGCCGCCGATATAATCGGCCGTTATGAAACTGCCTTGCACGAGCGCAATCTAGGCTCGTGCGGCATCACGCCTTAGCGAGGACGATCGCTCCTACGGGAGCGGAGCGTGACACCGGACATCTATATCTTCGTACTAGTATTCTTGCTTTGCTCGAGGCAAGTACATCTACAAACTCATTTACTGTCTTTTAATGCTAGAACATGTATTAACCGAGGTAGCAAGTTAAATCTTCACATGTTACATTAATTTAGTCCCTACCATGCTTAGGACAGTTATCATATCTTCACATGCTTTTACTGGTTTCCCGTACATGTTTCACTATGCTTATATCTGCCCGAGTATTCACATGTTTTACTGCTCTCAGTACTTTCACCTGTTTTACTGCTATTAGTACCTACCGTGCCTTATACCGATCCCAGTATCTCTCACATATTTTTACTGTTCTCGTATCTCTCACATGTTAGAATATGGGTTATGGGAAAACTGATAGTTGAGTACGTGATCATGCCCCCTCTACAGTACCGAGCAAGGTTTCATTTTACATGTTACTGCGCCGTAGGCCTTTATCTCAAAGCTGTATTTGTACGTATGTACATCTATCGCCTTTACACTTGTACGGAAGTACATTTCATTATGTGCCCCTGCACATTGTACACCTATTGACGATCACGTACCTGCTACAGTTTTAAATATTACATATACATCTGTCTCTATGACATATGTATCCTTGCCATGATAGATTATGAGATATACCATGATTCCAGATATGCCATGTTTCCTGTGTTACTATGATACTGTGATCCCAGTTGTACCATGAGGCTATGTTTCCAGTATTTCTTATTTTACAGACTTATCACACCATGTTTCTTGTTGTACATCTCTTTCATTATGTTTAGTACTTTAGTTGTAGAGGTTGTATTTGCTCCCGTCCTGACAGGATAACGTTGTAGGTATACTTTTCGAGAAGGAATTGCTATGTGTTATATATTACGGTACTGCATTGAGGACCTGGCCTTAGCTCCAGAAGAGGCCCCAGCGGGGAACCTTGCTTAGTTATCTTTCTTGTGTTTTGAGACTTAGACTTTGTCTGTACTTATATTTGGTTATTGGACTTTGTCTCCAGTTAGATACTTTGGTTATGTATTATTAAGTCTGTGCTCATGTTACCTTCGCTTATAGATGCTGTGTTGTGATGAACTTTAAATGTGATTTTAGAACTGTTAGTAGCTTAGATCATTTATTGTCTATTCTTAGAATAGCTTACTGCGCTTTAACCAAGCGTAGGCTGGACATGGCTCGGCCCGGCCCAACAATTTGGGTATCGGGTCGTGACATATTTTTTTTGGTGGCCCATGCAGGTCTCGACTTAAGTTGTTTGGTTACGTTATTGTACCAAGCATGCCTGCAATTAGGATCTAGGACAACTTGTTAACACTAGGGATAAACATTTAGAACACCTAGAGGATTTCTAGGATTGTAACATAGGGAGAACTCATCACAGCATAGGACCGTTAGCTATAATTAGCCTCTTGTTTGTATTTCAGTGGGTCAATTTAGACCAAGTTTGTACCTTCGGGATGACCCCTGAGGATCTCACTCTAATCTCACTCTCATCTTACCTAGAAATCAGTTTCCACTTATTTCCATTTGCTCTTCTTTAAATTCGTTGTTGAATTTAATTTCTGATTTTCGTTGTTAACTTTGATCTTGCATCGTGATAAATTTTGTGGATTGAATTATGATATATCCTGATAAGGTAAACGTCTGCTTTAGTTATGGAGTTTAGAATTTATCGCAGCCATATTAGCTGGTATGACAAAAACATAGAGCCTGATTTCGGATATACTATCCTATTCATAGAATTTAGATTTTCTCGCAGCCATACCGGTTGGCGTGGCGAGGATTCTAGATAATATGATTATAGGGTGTATACCATAGTTATGACTCTATCGTTTATTGCATATAAGCTTACTGGTGGGGCAAAAATTCTGGCAACATGATTTCAGGAAGACGTATATGGTTATCAGATCATATCTCAGCTTGGTTCACTTCGTTATGATCGATTGAGCAAGAATAAATTCTTATTATCATTCTTTCCAGTCTTGATTAACTCTGTTCTATCTACACTACAACTAGGATTACAGGTTCTTTAGGACTCTCCAATAGGATTGCTTTCGCGTTATCTTTTGGACATAATTATTTTTGTGTTCCATCTTTCCTATGACTTGACTAAATCTTTTTCGTTAACCTCTTGGGTAATTCTTCTCGTTATGTGACTCATTGTCTTTGTACCATTCTTGGAGATATTCCAATAAACTTTTCTGTCTTGCTTGACCATTTAACTTGTTTGAACACTGTTATAGATTGTTTGACCCAGTCTTAGGCCTTGTTACCTTCTACTTGATAGATGACCGAAATAGCCAAACCTTGTTGACTGATCCTGTAGTATAACTATAAATGAATGGTGTGATTATAATAAGTACTTTTCCTAGGGATTGATTAGACTAAGCTTATGGGACAAGTATGAGTGATTGACTGTAGTAGACTTGGAAACCATTAAGAACGACTGTGTTGATAGTATGACTTGATGATAGGGTATCTATGATGGAATCATGAGATAGTATATTGTTGTGACTACAGAATGAGGATCCGAATCATGTATTTACGAATTGAGAATTTAGCATTTGTAGAATTTTGGGTGGATTATCTATAGCTAATTACATGTGATTAGAGGGTAGATCGATATGTGGAATGATATAGAATAAGTTAGAATGGGATATAATGTTGCATACGAGATCGAAAAGATATCAGTTAAAAGACATGGAACAAGACAAAGACATATGTACATTGGTAATTAATAAATCGGGAGTTTGAAATCGAGGATTTATATTCGGAGGACTTGTTGAGTAAAAAGAAAAAGGCTCTACGCCAAGGATAAGAATTGAACGTATAATTTCAAGGAGAAACTGTAGGAAAGGATTGGCAATAAATGATGCTAAGGAACTGTGGATTGATAGAATATGGATACTTAGAATACGATAAGGAAATCCAGTAATTACGATTGAGGTTGAAAATACGGTTGATGATTAAGCATTTTAGGCTTATAGACATGTCCAGAGAATGACCTATATTGTAGAGTATACATAAATGTTCCATGTTAGTATGGAAGATTTTAAAGGATATATGACGTAGTTTATGATAGAAGGACTTTGTTGAACCTGAACCAAAAAGATTGTAAGGAGAAACAGAAGAGATGATTTCAAGGGTAGCAGATTGAGTATCGTAGCCAGGGCAGCTACATGTTATAGTTTGACCGGTTGGATGATTTTTAATTTCGAGGACGAAATTTTTGTAAGGTGGGTAGGATGTAAGCCCCCTGAATTTCAGGGTTTATTTTTATTTTTTCTGAATGAATTATTATCGATAAATATTTTATTTATTTAATTGTTTAGATTATTAATGTACCTTCCCTTGACTTTTACTTTTGGAGCGTCAGGGATGCCAATCTCTGTAAACTCTCTTCATGGATTTTGAAGTAGGCAAGATTATCTTCCTGTTGATATATCGTGTCCCACTTGAACTCGTTCCCTTGTGCTCTTTTTGTATCGCGCAAGTTCGGGTCAACTTAGACCAATTAATCGTTGAATATTATTCCCACTTTTATCTTTGATCATCGTTTGCACGTTACCGTTGCTTTTAATTTAGGAGCACCAGATCAGCCATTTTCTCGAAACCAACTTCTCATAAATGATCTACTCGAGACGCTCTTCACCCATGACCTTCGTGTCCCACTCAGACACTCCATTTTGTGCTCCATTTCTTTCGCACAACTTCCGGGTCAATTTAGGCCGATTTATTATCTACCGTGAAACCTGATTTAAATTCCAATTTAATTTCAGGACCCGACATCGATCCAGCCTGTCAACCCGAAGTATGGACGTGGCCCATATGAAGCCTACTACCCATATGACATTTGTGTCCCATTTATTGGAGTCCCCGTATATTATTTATTTACCCGTGATTATAAATACGCATTTAATTCGAATATTGCCCCCTGTCCGATTTTGACCCGACCCGGTTCGACCGAACCCGAACCCATGCTCTATGTTGCCCTTTCATGACTGCCCAAATACCCTACATAATTTTCATATTTATCCTATTTAGAAAATATCTCTCCTTCCCTCTATTTTTACAAATATCTTATTTTTAATTCATGTATATATATATACACATATATATATATATATAAATAAATACCTCTCTTTCTCTCTCTTCACTTTACACACCCCCTCACCCTCTCCCATCACAGCAATGACTCCCCCCCTTGGCCAACTACTCTCTCTCCTCCCTCTCTCTATACTTTTCTCTCTCTATCTCTCTTTATATATATATATACCTATATATATATATATATATATATATATATATATATATATATATATATATATATATATATATATATAAACATACATATATATACATATATAACTCTCTCCCTCTCTCTCTCTCTCTAACACCTACACCTACACCCCCCATCCCCATCACCAGCTCACACCCCCCCACAAACAGTGGCCGACTTCCCACTCTCTCTCATCTCTCTCTAATAATAATATCTCACTTTCTCTCTCTTTATATTAATACAAACACACACATATAATTCTCTCTCTTTCTCTCAACAAACAACACATACACAGCCACCACCCCCTCCATGCTCGGCCAACCACCGCCACCACCTCCTGGTCGAGCTCCTCTAAGACACAGCCACTCCAGCCAACGACCTCCTCCTTTCTCACTTCGAACCACCACACATCACCACCATCAACACCATCATCAACTCCATCTCCACTACCATGCACCACCACCCCCACTCCGACACCACCACCGCGCGGCCACCACCCCCGTCCGCCAGCCAGGCCAGCCCCGCCCCACTGTAGCGCGCCACCAATAGCAGCCAGCAGCATCTTTGGCAGCAGCGACGTAGCAGCATGCACGCGCGCGCGCACGCACGGATGCGTGCGTGGCCGTGCGCCACTTCGTGGCCGGCCCGCGCCCCCCGCGAGCACCCCCTCGTCCCGGCGACCCCCCGGCGAACTCTCCCAGGCCACCGCCTGCTTCTCCGGCGCGACACATGGGCTATTCGTGCGTTTTGAACGAAATCCCGTCGGCTGCGCGCGAGTTTTGAACTCGAAAATGGCGCTCCGTCGCAGCAAGTTCGTACGTGTTTTCTGGGAGATCCGACCATTGGATCGGCGAACTTTTTGCTCCGTCGCAATCTCGGTATATCCATCTTCACTCCTGGCCGCCAAGTTGACGTTTTAAATTGAACTGTTTTTGGACAGTTTCGTGGAGCCGACTTCGTCAGCTCGTAACTTCGTCGTCGCAGCTCCGTTTTGGCACCGTCAATTCCGGTGCATAGCTGGTATAACCATCTTCCTGTCTCCTTTAGATTTTGTTTCATTTTAAGCACGTTTGGTTGGTTGAATTCGACGCCAAAGTTGGTCGTCCGAATTCTTTAAATCGCACTTGTTAAATTTTATTTTTGAACCCGGGACTCCGGATTCAATTTCTGACACCACCAGTAGACTCGTGGCGTCGTTCTGGCATGTTTTCATATAAAGTTTGCTTGATTTGGAGAACGTGGGCCCTGGCACGCATTTCGGTGCAAAGCGGGTCCCACTTTTCGAGTCAACGGGTCACTTTGAGATCGGCTCATCGGAATCCAATTCCGGATGTACCGTTGAGTTCGTATCGTCATTCTGGACTCGTTGACATATAATTTGCTGAGTTTTGAAGACATTTGCTCCGGCACGCATTTCCGTGCAAACCGGATACAAGTGTCGCGTCAACGTATCATTTTGAGATCGGCACATCGGAATCCTATTTCGGACATACCGTTGGGTTCGTATCATCATTCTGAATTCGTGGACATATAATTTGCTAGGTTTTGTAGACTTCTATCCCGACACGTTTTTCGGTGCAAAGTGTGTCCAACGGCGGACATCATTTTGACCCGAAATTACCATTTTGCCCCTGTATCCAAATTGGACTTATGGGTAGGCTATCCTAGCTGATTTGACCGTTCTGGACACGTTGGTGATATTTATTTTATCATCCGACAACATCTGTAGATTTTGATTATGTATTATCCTTAATTTATAATTAATTATTTTTTCATAAATTGTTACTTTCTGGTTTTGAATTTTTATATATATTTTAATTGCTGTAAAATCTTGAAAAAATGGTATTTAAATATTATGTTAATTTAGCTAATTTATTATAATTTTTCTAGCATTTATTAAGTGCTTTTGGTATTTTATAAAAATAGGAAAACAGAACTCATTTTCAGTATATTTATGTTTGCTGATTTTTAATAAATATTTATGAGGGTTTATAAATCCCAGAAAAATTAGTATAAATTTCTATAATTATTAAGGATTATTTTTGTACTTTATTTTATATATATTTAAGCTTTTTGTCTATCTCTAAAATTGTTGGAACTTAGTGTACCGTTTGATTTATTTATTGAGTAGTTACAACTTGCAAGTTTTGCGTTGATTTGAGTTGTTATAGTATTGGACCTCACCCCGCACTAGTGTATAGATCCTAGGAAGTTAGTTTGTGTATAGTGGCACTCCACATTAGACTTTTATGCTAGGTCCCCACTTGGCTAGTATCCAGTCAGGAGTCGTGTCACACCACTAGTGTATTATTGAACATAGCTTAGAACTGAGTTTGTATATCATTATTGACAGGACATCGGACATCTATATCTTCGTACTAGTATTCTTGCTTTTCTCGAGGCAAGTACATCTACAAACTCATTTACTGTCTTTTAATGCTAGAACATGTATTAACCGAGGTAGCAAGTTAAATCTTCACATGTTACATTAATTTAGTCCCTACCATGCTTAGGACAGTTATCATATCTTCACATTCTTTTACTGGTTCTCAGTACATGTTTCACTATGCTTATATCTGCCCGAGTATTCACATGTTTTACTGCTCTCAGTACTTTCACCTGTTTTACTGCTATTAGTACCTACCGTGCTTTATACCGATCCCAGTATCTCTCACATATTTTTACTGTTCTCGTATCTCTCACATGTTAGAATATGGGTTATGGGGAAACTGATAGTTGAGTATGTGATCATGCCCCCTCTACAGTACCGAGCAAGGTTTTATTTTACATGTTACTGCGCCATAGGCCTTTATCTCAAAGCTGTATTTGTACGTATGTACATCTATCGCCTTTACACTTGTACGGAAGTACATTTCATTATGTGCCCCTGCACATTGTACACCTATTGACGATCACGTACCTGCTACAGTTTTAAACATTACATATACATCTGTCTCTATGACATATGTATCCTTGCCATGATAGATTATGAGATATACCATGATTCCAAATATGCCATGTTTCCTGTGTTACTATGATACTGTGATCCCAGTTGTACCATGAGGCCATGTTTCCAGTATTTCTTATTTTACAGACTTATCACACCATGTTTCTTGTTGTACATCTCTTTCATTATGTTCAGTACTTTAGTTGTAGAGGTTGTACTTGCTCCCGTCCTGACAGGATAACGTTGTAGGTATACTTTTCGAGAATGAATTGTTATATGTTACATATTACGGTACTGCATTGAGGACCTGGCCTTAGCTCCAGAAGAGGCCCCAGCGAGGAACCTTGCTTAGTTATCTTTCTTGTGTTTTGAGACTTAGACTTTGTCTGTACTTATATTTGGTTACTGGACTTTGTCTCCAGTTAGATACTTTGGTTATGTATTATTAAGTCTGTGCTCATGTTACCTTCGCTTATAGATGCTGTGTTGTGATGAACTTTAAATGTGATTTTAGAACTGTTAGTAGCTTAGATCATTTATTGTCTATTCTTAGAACAGCTTACAGCGCTTTAACCAAGCGCAGGCTGGACATGGCTCGGCCCGGCCCAACAATTTGGGTATCGGGTCGTGACAGACAGTCTGCAAATTATTCTTCTGAGCGATCATGGTCAATATTCAGTATCCCTTGTTCCAGCTTCTCCTTGATGAATAATCGATCGATCTCGATGTGCTTTGTTCTGTCGTACTGAACTTGGTTGTTAGCTATACTTATTGCAGTGTCACCCTCATTTCTCGTATTTCCCGTATTTCGTATATATATTCGTATCTGGATTTTGGCATGTATTTTTATTTTCTTAACTTGTGGAATTTCGGTATTTCTCGTATTTTGGTTTTGGCATGGCTCGATTTTACTGGGGATGGTTCGGTTTGGTTCGGTTTTATGTGTTGGAACACCCTAGCCCTATGCTACACCCTCAACCCACCACAACTCCCCCACTTTATAATACCACCTACCACTCTCTCTCCTCATAACTTCCACCATTAATTCCTTCTTCTTCTTCTCTCCTTCCTCCACAACTCTCCCAACCCTAGGCAAGTGCACCTTGCCACTTCATGAGAGCCCTATTTTCTTGGTTCATTTGCTAGATTAGGACATGGTGATCAACATTAGGACTTGCTTTTTGGTGATTTGGAGCTTCCTTTGTTCTAGATCTAGGTTTAGCTATTTTTGGATTTTGCATGGTTTGATCTACTTTAGTTGGATTTTATGGGTTTTTGATGCTTCCTTGTGGAAGAGCATTCAGTTTCACCCAAGTTGGAGCTTTGGAAATCCGGATTTGGAGTTCGGATGGCCAAGTTGTGAGCTTTTGAAGCTTTGGGTTCAGCCTTGGTGTTCTTGCTGTCTGGAGAAGATAGTGAGCAGTGTGTGCAGAGCTGTTTAGCTTACGCACCCTGAGCTACGCGCGCTCTTTAGCGCTGCGTACGCAGACTTGAGTACGCTTCCTGTTGGAAGCGTGTCTCCTTGGGCGTGCGTGACTTTTCACCTATGCTGCTCTCTCAGCGTGCGTGACTTTTCACCCACGCTGCTCTCTGTAGCGTGCGTGACTTTTCACGTACACTGCTCCCTTGAGCGTGCGTGACTTTTCACCTACGCTGCTCTCTCAGCGTGCGTGACTTTTCACCACGCTCTCTCTGTAGCGTGCGTGACTTTTCACGTACTCTGCTCCCTTGCATGCGTGACTTTTCACCTACGCTGCTCTCTCAGCGTGCGTGACTTTCCACGTATACAGCTCTCTGGCGTGCGTGACTTTTCTCGTACGCAGCTCTTTCAGTGCGTGACTTTTCGTACGCTGCTCCCCTGACCCTTGCTTAACCCATTGGCTCTTGGAGTTTAGTTTTATTTCTTTAAGCTTGGCTCTTCTATAGCCCTGTTTATTGATATTTTATTAGATATTTACGCTCATTTTATATCCTTACGCCTTTTGTCATGAACTTGATTTTACTTAATATGTTTGGATCGACTATTGTACATGGCACGGTATGGCAAGGAACTAGCATAACACGATAGTGACCCGTAGTGGTGCACTCCTGACATGACCAACCTGACATGATAGTGGCCCGTCGTGGTGCACTCCTGACAAGTACCCTGACATGATTTATTTTAATGCTGTTACTTGACTTGCCTTGACACCGTAGGTAGTTCTTTCTTGCTTGCTTGTTAAATCCACTTGTCCTGTCTTACATCATGTCTAGGATGGGACTCCTGAGTACCACGGTCAGGAGTACCTACTAAAATGGATTAAGGATAATAACTAGAATAACAGTAGTCATGAAGAGATGACACAGCTACAGGCAATCCCGTTACCTGGGCGCTCTTGGGATCTGTAGCCTGCCGTCGAGTAGGGCACATTTCCAGCACACCGTCGCGTGTTGCACCCTCTAAGTCAACTAAGGGTACATTTGTCTCCTGGGCGATGTACCCACCTGAATTCAAACCCTAACTTTCGACCTGGGTAACCTGGATGGTCTGCAGGGCTTGTGGCTGTGGAACAATCTCACTGCATCTTGTTAGTAATTAGGCATGTGATAACCCTAGTTAGCTAAAGTAAGCCGTAGTATCTGCTTGGCCGTGATTGATTGAATGAGGTATAACTAGTTTAGCCATGTCTTGATCCAGTACAAGATTGCTTCCTGTCTTAATTTTTTACATTATTATCTTATCGATAAATGGTGGGAAACCAAGTTCTGTTCAGATGAAGGGTTACAACCCCGTCCTTGTTTGGTTTACGGGTTGTAACCTGGCTATCGGAATAGTTCCATGGTTATCTCGTATATCATCCTGACATGTTTTCATAAATTCTAGTTTTAATATTAAATTTTCTTGTGCTGATTGCTGGCTTTTGTTCTTATTTCGTGGCCCCTTGTGGCACTTGCTCTTTCTGGGGTTGACCCAGCTGGTTTTGTGTGGCCAGATTTCGGAGCAGCTCCCGAGGATCTACCAAGCTTCCAGCCCAATGGTGGCGACTAGAAGGAACCCGGGCTACGAGTGGGTTTTCTATTTTGTTTCGCTCACTCTATTGTAAAGTTATTCTTTTAAGGCGTTTAGCCAACGAGCACCTGTTAGCTCGATGCACTTTACTTACTGTCTGCCTACGGGCTGTAAACATGATTAACAAATCCTAGGGTTGATCATGTATGACTTAACTCTTGCTAGTCCTAGTATTTTGTACGACTAGCTTCATGATCAGCTGATATGTAATATTTGGGACGCCTTTTATTGTATATTTGGTGGTCAAACATCTTGTAATTATATTACTTGCTTGAGATTGAGACAATAGGCTTGACCATAAGGGACCGTTGGCTTGTAGTAAACCCTCATATTTCTAGACAGCCGTGACCATATATCGAGGTGGTTTCCATTCCAATATACGTAGCTGGCTGTGTCTGCCCCCGCTCTCCAGTATTCTGGTTCGGGGCGTGACATGCAGCTTGACTATCGTTCAGAAGATGTAACAGTGCTCCCTTGTCCAGCTTCAACTCTGTCAGCAGGGCTTTCACCTACAGCAACTTTGACACTCCTAGAGCCATTGTTCTGTATTCTGCTTCAGCTGACGACCGTGCTACCACTGACTGTTTCTTGCTCCTCCATGAGACCAGGTTTCCTCCTATAAAACACAGTACCCTGTGGTAGACCTTTTGTCGTCTAGACAGCTTGTCCAGTCTGCATCGCAGTATCTCTCAACTTCTATGCGTCCATTCTTCTTGAACCATAGTCCTTTTCCCGGCGTCCTTTTCAGATATTTCAAGATCTGAAACACTGCTTCCATATGACCCGTTCTTGGATCATGCATGTAGCGACTCACTACACTTACCGTAAATGAGATATCTGGGCGAGTGTGTTCCAGATAAATCAATCTCCCTACAAGTCTTTGATACCTTTCACGATCAACAGGCTCTCCTGATTCTGCTCCCAACTTGCACTTCTGGTCAATTGGAGTGACTGCTGCTTTGTATCCCAGCATCCATGTCTCCTTTAGTAGATCTAATGCGTATTTTTTTTTGTGAGAGAACAATTCCTTGTTCGCCGTCACACACCTCGATACCCAGAAAGTACCTCATTGCTCCTAAATCTTTCACCTCAAACTCTTTTGCGAGTTTTGACTTCAGCTTAGTAATCTCGACTTCATCCTCACATGTAATTACTATATCATCCATATATACAACAAGTATAGTGATGTGGCCTCTTGCATGCTGGAGAAAGACCGTATGATCTGCATTTGTTTGATGGTATTCTATGCCTATAACAGCCTTTCTGAATCTGTCAAACCATGCTCGAGGAGATTGCTTGAGCCCGTATAGCGACTTCTTTAGTTTACACACTTTACCATGCGACGTCCCTCCGTCTGATTCTGTCGCGTAGCACCCTGGCGGGGGTTCCATGTATACTTCTTCTTGCAAGTCCCCATGGAGAAAGACATTCTTCACATCTAACAGATATAGCTTCCACCCATAGTTTGCTGCAATGGAAACCAGAGTTCTCACCGTGCTCATCTTTGCTACTGGGGTAAACGTCTCATCATAGTCGATGCCATATGATTGTGTGTATCATTTTGCAACTAACCTCGCCTTGTACCGCTCTACTTTTCCTTCTGGAGTCTCCTTTACTGTGTACACCCATTTGCATCCCACAGCTTTCTTCCCTTTGGGTAATGAAACCAGCTCCCATGTCTTATTTTTCTCTAGTGCCCCAAGTTCTTCCATCATTGCGGCTTTCCACTTTAGATCTTTCTTTGCTTCCTGCCAATACTTAGGCAAAGAAGTAGAGTCTAACGATGCAATGAAGGCTCGATAATTCAAAAAAATGTTAGAATAAGACAAGAAGTTGGCAATGTCATGTTCATAATCATCATACCGACTAGGAGCCTTATCCGCATTGATGCGAGAAGATCTCCTTAAGGGAGAATAGGTGGTGGAGAGATCATGCCATCCGAGTCGGAGAGATCCGCATCAGAATCAGAGTATTTCAGTGCGGAGGCAACTTCTTCAAGAGTTGGGACAGGAGTAGACGAGGGACTTGGTACAGTAGGCATTGGGCAGGGACCTGGTATAGTAGGCACTGACGGCACAGTACTGGACTTCTGCAGCTCTTTTTTCCTTGTCTGCTTCTTTCCCTGCGTAACATATGTATCTTCTTCTTCATTCTCCGTATCGGAGTCACTGCTCTTGCCTCCTTGCATCCAATTTTCCACGACCAGGCACGGGATGATCCGACTACCACGTTTGGACTTATTATCTCCCCCTCACGTCTAACACCCGCTGTGTTAGATGTGTCAACAAACATTGAACCTTCATCTGAACCATAGTATGGTTCCTGCTCTCTGAACGTAACTTCCATGCTTATAAACAGCTTCCGCTCAACTGGGCTCCAATATGCATATCCCTTCTGAGTTACCGTGTATCCGACAAAGACACACTTAACCGCTCTAGGATCCAGTTTGTCAACTCCTGGCCTATTATCTTGGACAAAACACACACACCCGAATACTTTCGGTGGAACAGTGTACGTTGTCGTACCAGTAAGCATCTCCAACGGTGTCTTCCAGTCCAATACCTGGGATGATATTTTGTTGCTGAGATAAGAGGTCGTCAATACAGCCTGCCCCATAAGTGTTTCGGGACATTCATAGACAGAATCATCGTCCGTGCGACCTCCAGCAGATGCCTGTTCTTCCGTTCGGCCACACCGTTTTGTGCGGTGTATAGGCACATGAAGTTTGATGTAGTACTCCATGAGTGGATAAATACTCAGCAACCCTCTTATTAGTATACTCCGTCCCATTGTCAGACCGTAGACACTTAATTTTGGCGGTATATTGTGTTTCCACCAGGCGATGAAAATCGAAAAGCCTCAAAGACGTCACTTTTATTCTTCATAAGGCAGACCCATGTCACGCGGATAAAGTCAATAAAGTGACGAACCATCGAAAACCGTTAATACCGGTTGTAGGACAAGGGCCCCATACGTCCGAATGTATCATATCGAATACAGCTGAACTCTTATTCCCCGAGCTCACATACGTGCTTCTGGTATATTTTCCTAGCTCACATGCATTACAAAATAACTTTTCTTCATTAGCCCTTTGATATAAGGACGTATATATTTGACTAATAACTTTGAAGGAAGAATGCCCGACACGCTGGTGGTGAGGAGCAATTCGTCTTCTACACTGCGACGTGAAGCGTCCGATTGTGCGTCTGCAACTAGAGATGTAGCTTCCCTTTCCGAAAATTTTTGAAAATATTTCTTTATTATTTTTTTGATTTAAATAGTGATTTTTAGATTTTTTATAAATAATTATTTTGTTAATTATTACGGTAGATGGCTTTAGCAATAGTTGAGTTTTGAAGTCCCAGACGACTAGGAATCATGGCACGGATAGGGCAGCGGCGTGCCTTGACTAGTGTATTAGCCATGCCAAGGGAGACCCAGTCATAAGTGTGTCCTAACTAGTAAAACCAAGCCAAGTTACGACTTAACCCTTATCGAAGATTTTGTTTATTATTTAATTATATTATTGAGTTTTAGGGAACCAGGTTGTACCGAACCTGTCCAGATTGGGCCCAAGTTAAATCCAAGCCCATGTAGGCATGTAGTGGGACCAAATACGACCTTGTAGACAGGTTTGGTAAATGCAAATATCTTTGTATGTATTTTTAGAAAATTGGCAATTATTGTCTAAATATTTGTTATATGTACATTATAAGTATTATTATTATTTTAATAGTGTTTACAATATTTGTGTGATTTTTAAGAGCCAATAAAGAGTGTGCTTACCAGATTCACCAAACCTTACTACACTTGCTATTAGGTTATTTTAGTTGTTATCGGGATTATCAGTATTATTAATAATATTGTTGTTGTATTAAAATAATTAGTTATTATTAAATAGTTATTTTTTTCATCGTCAAATAGGTATTATTTATATTATATTTTGTATAAACAAATATTTATAATTTATTTATGTATACATATATACATGTTATATAGGTATATATTCAACTAGGCATATAAATATATTAGGATTTATTAATGTATATATACATATATACATGTTATATATATAGGTTAGTATATATACATATATAAAAATAGAAAGTATGAAAGCAAAGCAGTTTGATCAACTGCTTATAAGAAGCTTTATATGATGGCTTATTCACTGAGCAAAGTGACGTAGTAGCTGGCTAATTTACTCGGTTTTACTCAATTCTATAAGAATAATGGTTTTCTCTAGAAATTTTACCATTGAAAATCTTATGACTAGAGATTGATATAAATGTTAGGGTCCTTGCACTGGAGCTTTTCTAGGAAGATCACATTTCCATTCATATGATTTGCTATGGCAGGTATGAATATTATATTAACTGATAATAATTAGTGGCTTGTATCGTCTCAATGTGATAGAAACTATTTCTTACAGGATAGGTGGAGTGTACATAGAATTATCTAACAACTTTTTATAATTCACTTTGTATAGTTTGTTAAATCTAATTGTGGAATTATGGAAGTGATGGAATCAACCGGTTCATGATAGAGATTGATACAATATGTCAAAGTGGTAATTTTCTATGATAGCAAAGCAGCACCAAGCCACCCTCGCTGTGCAGCCCTGCCCACGAACCCACCCGCAGATTAAACCCAGCCCAGTGTGAAACTGAGCCCAAGTCGCGCAGGGAACACCCTTCCCCCCCGTTCGGTTAAACCAGGCCGCGTGTATATGTATAAAGCGGAGGAGGATCTCGAAAACCCTAACCCCGCTCCTATCCAGCGCCGACCCTTGGGCGTCCCCAACCCTGCGCGCGCCGCCTGGACCACCGCCGGCCGTCGCAGACGCGGGCTGAGCGCGCGTGCACAGCAGCGCACAGAAGAAGCAACAACAATAGCAGGGCAGCGACCCAACTTCGCATTGGCAGAACTCCCTCCATGTCGTTCGCGATATGTCGACTACCTAATCGACTTTTTTTCCTTCAGATACTTCATTTTATTTCGCTTTGTACACGACGATAAATGAGTCCCAAAATCGACGAAAGCTGTCTCGAGCGAGACAGAAATTCGATCCAGGGACCCCATTTGGAAGGCGTATATCTTCCAATCTAGTTTGATTCTTCGAAATCTGGTTAAACCTATTTGAAGACAACCTATAGGGCATCAAAACGCTGTTTACGGATTTTGATTTCATCCATTATGCATCAAGATAAACCTCTTTAAAGATTAAAAAAACCTATTTTTCAAAACTACAAAAAATAGAAAAGTTGTTCGATACGACGTGCGTTCCGCTAAACCGGGCGACGTAATCGCAAACTGAAAGCATCGAAAGGTGCGTAACGGCTTCGTGGACGTGTGGGCTTTGACGGAATTCAAATTGGTCACGTGTGCGCGACGAATTTGATGCGTATCCGTCGAAATTTACCGTATCAACATCTGTACAAACTTCTCAATTACTTTGTGCACGTTCGTCAGATCGAGACGAAACTTGCGCCAACAGGACCTTATCATTTTTCTAGTCCTGTATGCCAAGTTTGGTCCAATTCTGAGAAAGTTGATCGGATCACCGTTTTGCGGGTCCCACGGTCCGATTCAACGGGCAATTTTGTGCACGGCTCATCGGAATCCAAAATTGGACATACCGTTGGGTTCGTATCATCAAATCGAATCCGTAGATATGTAGTTTGATGACTTTAGAGACCATTGACTCTGGCACGCTTTTTGGTGTAAAGCGGGTCCAACGACGGACACTATTTTTGCACAAAATTACCGTTTTGCTCCTGTATCCAGAATTGGACTTAAGGACAGGCAATCCCGCTAATTTGACTATTCTGAGAATGTTGGCAATGTTTGTTTCAGCTTTCGGAGACAGTTGTGATGACTTGGATTTCATAGCTTGGCAGTTGACTATATTTTTTTGGATCTGCGTGCAACCTCTAGGCAAGATACCTTGCCTCCCTCTACAGTTTATTTTCATGCTTACAGTTCTTCTATTTTTAGCATGTTATCACTTAGTTACTCCAGTTGATATGGATTCAGATGTTTTCTACATACCATATTTACTAGTTGATTATCTTGCTTGTATATCAGTATTACCTGACTTGATAGCGTAGTTACACCAGGCTTGTCCATTATGGTTCATGCTAGAGTTGCTGTTACCTGTGTTATGACTGAGTTGTACTGTGTCGTCACCTGTATCTTGACTGAGTCGTGTCTGCAAGTATGTGTGATTGAACTGCTATTCCCGTATTGTTCCCACAACCTGTGGGTCCACACACGGGGCGAGGGTTGTCCGCTTACACCTGCGAGTCCACACATGGGGCGAGGGTGGCTTGTCTTGAAATTGACCTGCGAGTCCACGGGGGTGAGGGTTGGTATTCCATTGATCTCTTGTTTACTTGTTCTTCCAGCAGTTCAGTTACGCATAGTTGTTCTGGTATTCCAGTTCATAGTTACCTGACAGTAGCCACATGTCCGTCTCATGCCTAGTTCCAGTTTATATTATTGCATAATTAAACTGTCAGATAGATATGTTTTATATATCTTGTTATGTCCCCTGAGGACCTGATGATCTCTTCAGGTAGCTAATTGCATGGAGTTAGTTGGCGGCTCATCATGGTAGTGATTATACCTGCAGGGATACAGGTATTTGCTTATGATATTCTTTACTATTCTCTCGTGCTTTATATTCCATGCCATGATATATTCTGCTTATTTATAGACTCATATTATTCTTGGAGTCTAATCGGACAATATGCTAATGGGCTGCAGACCAAGACCCATACTTGTTCATTCTTGTTTATATGATTCTTGTGGATTGAGATATAGTTTAGATTAGACATGATACCCTACTCTAGACAGCTTATACGTACTGAATTCGGACTAGAGTCCGCTCGATACCTAGCTGGCTTGCTCACGAGCTCATGTCCGAAAATCGGGCGCGGGTCGTGACAAGTTTTTGTGGTAGCCCATGCAGGTCAGAGCATATCGTATCGGTTACATAACTGTACTGATATGAGCCTGCGACTATGGCTAAACCCTTAGAAATCTCAATCCACTCTGCTTTGAAAATTCTCCTAGAAATTCTCTACGTCCTTGAAAATTTTATATTTGCTCTCGACTATTCCTCCTTGCCTTCTCGTACCATTGATTCTCGTCCCTTCCTATTTCGGAGTGACGAATGTTCGTGCTATCTAGAATTTATCAGAAATTCTTAGGTTATAGTATAATATGGTTTGATGATTTGATTTTGGTTGCTTGATAGACATGAGGGTATTAGAGATACCATATGCTATAAATATCTAGGGATAGTGATGTTAGCAACTAGTTGGATGTTACAAGATTTCAGTGACCGTATTTTGAGGGGTAGTATGACCAAAGGTGGGTAGAAGTTCTCAAGTATTCGGGGTTATAAAATGGCTAGAGAGGGTTATAGAATATTTTGACAATTTAAATTTGAGGAGATTGAGGTAGTAGTAGACTTTGAATTTTAAGGAATAGTTATGAAGTAGAATTTCGAGGACGAAATTATTTTTAAGGTGGATAGATTTATAGCTTCCCTTCCCAAAAAATTTTGAAAATATTTCTTTATTATTTATTTGATTTAAATAGTGATTTTTAGATTTTTATAAATAATTATTTTGTTAATTATTACGGTAGATGGCTTTAGCCATAGTTGAGTTTTGAAGTACCAGACGACTAGGAATCATGGCACGGATAGTGCAGCGGCGTGCCTTGACTAGTGTATTAGCCATGCCAAGGGAGACCCGGTCATAAGTGTGTCCTAACTAGAAAAACCAGGCCAAGTTGCGACTTAACCCTTACCGAAGATTTTATTTATATAATTATATTATTGAGTTTTAGGGAACCAGGTTGTACCGAACCTGTCCAGATTGGGCCCAAGTCAAATCCAAGCCCATGTAGGCATGTAGTGGGACCAAATACGGCCTTGTAGACAGGTTTGGTAAATATAATATCTTTGTATGTATTTTTAGGAAATTGGCAATTATTGTCTAAATATTTGTTATATGTACATTATAAGTATTATTATTATTATTTTAATAGTGTTTACAATATTTATGTGATTTTGGGAGCCAATAAAGAGTGTGCGTACCAGATTCACCAAACCTTACTACACTTGCTATTAGGTTATTTTAGTTGTTATCGGGATTATTAGTATTATTAATAATATTGTTGTTGTATTAAAATAATTAGTTATTATTAAATAGTTATTTTCTTCATCGTCAAATAGGTATTATTTATATTTTTTTTGTATAAACATATATTCAGAATTTATTTATGTATATACATATATACATGTTATTTTAAGGTATATATTTAACTAGGCATATAAATATATTAGGATTTATTAATGTATATATGCATATATACCTGTTATATATAGGTGAGTATATATGTATATATATACATATACAAGAAATAAGAAGTATGAAAGCAAAGCAGTTTGATCAACTGCTTATAAGAAAGGTTTATATGATGGCCTATTCACTGAGCAAAGTGATGTAGTAGCTGGCTGATTTACTCGGTTTTACTCAATTCTATAAGAATAATGGTTTTCTCTAGAAATTTTTACCATTGAAAATCTTATGACTAGAGATTGATACAAATGTTAGGGTCCATGCACTGGAGCTTTTCCAGGAAGATCATATTTCCATTCATATAATTTGCTATGGCAGGTAAGAATATTAATATATTAACTGATAATAATTAGTGGCTTGTATCGTCTCAATGTGATTGAAACAATTTCTTGCAGGATAGGTGGAGTGTAGGTAGAATTATCTAACAACTTTTTATAATTCACTTTGTATAGTTTGTTAAATCTAATTATGGAAGTGATGGAATCAACCGGTTCATGATAGAGATTGATGCAATATGTCAAAGTGGTAATTTTCTATGATAGCAAAGCAGCACCTAGCCACCCTTGCTGTGCAGCCCTGTCCACGAGCCCACAGATTAAACCCAGCCCAGTGTGAAACCGAGCCCAAGCCGCACAGGGAATACCCCTTCCCCCCCCCCCCGCTCGGTTAAACCAGGCCGCGTGTATATGTATAAAGCGGAGGAGTATCTCGAAAACCCTAACCCCGCTCCTACCCAGCGTCGACCTTGGGCGTCCCCAACCCTGTGCGCCTGCCTGGACCGCCTCCGGCAGAGGCGTGGCCGAGCGCGCGTGCACAACAGCGCACAGAAGAAGCAACAGCAATAGTAGGGCAGCGACCCAACTTCGTATTGGCAGAACTCCCTCCACGTCGTTTGCTTTTACGAATGAATTTCTCCGGTATGTCGAATACCTTACCGACTTTGTTTCCCTTCAGTACTTCATTTTATTTCGCTTTGTACACGACGATAAATGAGTCCCAAAATCGACGAAAACAGTCTCGAACGAGACAGAAATTCGATCCCAGGGACCCCATTTGGAAGGCGTATATCTTCCAATCTAGTTTGATTCTTCGAAATCTAGTTAAACCTATTTGAAGACAACCTATAGGGCATCAAAAATCTGTTTAAGGATTTTTATTTCATCTATTATACATCAAGATAAACCTCTTTAAAGATCGAGAAAAACCTGTTTTTTAAAACTATAAAAAATAGAAAAGTTGTTCGATACGACGTGCGTCCCCAAAGGGTGACGTAGTCACGAACAGAAAGCATTGAAAGGTGCGTAACGGCTTCGTGGACGTGTGGGCTTTGACGGAATTCAAATTAGTCGCGTGTGCGCGACGAATTTGATGCGTATCCGTCGAAATTTATCGTATCGACCTCTGTACAAACTTTTCAATTACTTTGTGCACGTTCGTCAGATCGAGACGAAACTTGCGCAAACAGGACGGTATCATTTTTGGTCCTTTATGCCAAGTTTGGTCCAATTCTGAGACAATTGATCGGATCGTCTTTTTGCGGGTCCCACAGTGATTCAACGGGCGATTTTGTGCACGGCTCATCGGAATACAAAATTGGACATATTTTTGGGTTTGTATCATCAAAACGAATCAGTAGACATGTAGTTTGATAACTTTAGAGACCATTGACTCTGGCACGCTTTTCGGTGCGAAGCGGGTCTAACGGCGGATACCATTTTTGCCCGAAATTGCCGTTTTGCCCCTGTGTTCAGAATTAGACTTAAGGACAGGCAATCCTAGCTAATTTGACTATTCTGAAAATTTTGGCAATGTTTGTTTTAGCTTTCGGAGACAGTTGTGATGACTTGGACTTTATGGTTTGGTAGTTGACTATATTTTGTTGGATCTGCGTGCAACCTCCAGACAAGATACCTTGCCCTCTACAGTTCATTTTCATGCTTATAGTTCTTCTATTTTTAGCATGTTAACACTTAGTTACTCCAGTTGATATGGATTCAGATGTTTTCTACATACCAGGTTTACTAGTTTATTGTCTTGCTTGTATATCAGTATTACCTGACTTGATAGTGTAGTTACACCAGGCTTGTCCACATTATGGTTCATGCTAGAGTTGTCGTTACCTGTGTTATGACTGAGTTTTACCGTGTTGCCACCTGTATCTTGACTGAGTCTTGTCTGCAAGTATGTGTGATTGAACTGTTATTTCCGTATTGTTCCCACAACCTGCGAGTCCACACACGGGACGAGGGTTGTCCGTTTGCACCTGCGAGTCCACACACGGGGCGAGGGTGACTTGTCTAGAAACTGACCTACGAGTCCACGTCGGGGCGAGGGTTGGTATTTCATTGATCCCTTGTTTACTTGTTCTTCCGGCAATTCAGTTACGCATAGTTGTTCTGGTATTCCAATTCATAGTTACCTATCAGTAGCCACATGTCAGTCTCATGTCTAGTTCCTGTTTATACCTTGTTTATATTATTGCATAATTAAACTGTTAGATAGGCATGTTTTTATGTATTTTGCTATGTCCCCTGAGGACCTGACGATCTATTCAGGTAGCTGATTGCGTGGAGTTAGTTAGCGGCTCATGATGGTAGTGATTATACCTGCAGGAATACATGTATTTGTTTGTGATATTTCTTTATTATCGTCTCGTGCTTTATATTCTATGCCATGATATATTCTTCTTATTTTATAGACTCATATTATTCTTAAATTCTAATCAGACAATATGCTAATGGGTTGCAGACCATAACCCATACTTGTTTATTCTTGTTTATATGATTCCTGTAGATTGAGATATAGTTTAGATTAGACATGATACCCTACTCTGGACAGCTTATACGTACTCGAGTTGGGCTGGAGGCCGCTCGATATGTAGCCGGCTTGCTCACGAGCTCGCATCCAAAAACCGGGTACGGGTCGTGACTAGAGATGCCAATGCCTTGTCCAGTTCGGTCATGTCCAAGTACCATAGCCCCTTATTCCATGTGCCAGTCTCGAGTCGTCGTCCTGTCCCCTTCTCCTGAAAGGTTACCTTAGGAATGTCAAAGAAAACAATACAATTTAGATCTCGGATAATTGTACTAATAGATATAAGATTGACAGAAAAAGATGGAGCATGTAAGACATTGGTGAGAGTGATGAAAGGGTACATACGACAGTGCCTTTACCCATTACAGGTCTGGAGGTACCATCAGCAGTCTGAATGCTCTCCGGCGTCGGTAGGAGAATATAGTCTTGAAACTCACCACGGAACCCCGTGACATGGCGAGATGCTCCAGAGTCCATAATCCAACCTGGCTGATGGACAGATGCAAGAGCACGCTGTCACGCCCCGCCCCGTAGGAGCGATCGTCCTCGCTAAGGCGTGATGCCGCACGAGCCTAGATTACGCTCGTACAAGGCGGGTTCCATAACGGCCGATTTCAGCGGCTGCGACGGAGTCGTCGCACAGAAGTCCCAAGTAGAAACATTGAATAATAGCAGCAGAAATTTAGAACAAACACAAGTTATTCAAAACACTCTTTTATTGATATTGAAAGAAAGGTTACAATGGGGCACAAGGCCAGGATTACAATCACTTAAGTCCACTCATCTCACATTACAAGTCACTCAGCTCTCTCTCATCTCTCAATTACAAGTCTTAAGCCAGCTGATGCTTCGGAAGGCGACATCCATACATATGTCCCGTATAAGTCTTGACTCCATGCAGCTACACGCTTCGAATCGCCAAGGAACTCCGTGCCTCGACGCATCCAAGCGAGCTCCGCGCCACGAGATTCTACCTGTGCCTGCACATGAAAACTATGTGGGTGTCAGTACTCAACTGTACTGGTGGAATGAGCTCCTCGTCCACCCATACAAAACCAACACGTTAATTTATTTTGTTTGTAACATAGTCCCTTTTATGAATGTCTTTCTACTCTTGTCTTAGGATCAGTTTTAGGACCGACGCCTTGGCCTATTTCGCGTTTCTAGACCATCCCGTGCTTGCGACACGGTGTTAACTCATACTTTGCCTTTAGACCCTTCTCGTGCCAACAACGTTAACCTATCAAGTCGTACTTGCCTTTCGGCAGATAATCAGAGACTCAACTACGCGGTAGTACCCAATTCCTTGTGACCGTGCTACAAATCTATCATACCGTGCCTCGCAACTCAATGTGACTTCACCATATCGCCGCCTCGTGGCCCTTGCTACTTCGATCACCAACAGACCCAGTCAAGACTTCTGGATTAAGTATCACTTGACTGACTTTGCCTTACGGCATTTTTTGACTTAAACTCAAGACAACTCAAACCAACTTATCCAACTTATATGCCGACAACTCAAGACTCGACGTCACATCTCGTGTTGAAGCATGTCGCCTACGTTGATGCCAAATCTTAGGCCCAAACACTGTGTTCTAACTGTACGCACATTCAACTGACTCAATCCAAAGGCACACACGCGGATTGCCGCCCGTGCCGACCCATCTATATGAATTGGTCACTAACATGACAAGCTATCATAGACTATAGCTTTGCTATTCGACGACCCTTTCAACGCAAGTAGCTAGCCCCGTTGAAAGTTCCCGAATAACCCGAGCGGTTCGTCCAGCTACGGCTATACCTATTTCCCTCCGGAACGACACGGTCCCTTGGCGCCTAGGATTGCCGCTCGTGGAAACTCCTCCTTGTCGACAAGTTTCCAATGAACATGCAAGAATCGACTCAAACTGACGTCTCACAGTCATCCTTCTTTCAATGTTACCATCTCTTTCAAAAACAATATCAAGACTTCTATCATTTAAGATCCCTCGACGACCCACGGTCGCGAGCATTCTTTCCATATTTATATCATTTCATTCAACTCATGAATGCCTATTCAATAGTCTTTTCTTCCAAAAATTCATTAAATCAACTGTTGTTCATGTCTTAAACACTAAGTCCGTGCATCGTGCCTTAAGCGGACTTACATTCTACGCGACGCCATCGCCCAAGTCATACTTTATATGACGGGCCTTGAGACCGTATGACTATGTGGTTATACCCACCGTAGAGCTCGTAGGACCGTGCTTGCTACCACTTTGATAGTCTAACATAACTTGCCTGACTTAGACGTGCAACGACTCGACGAGCAAAGGCTACGTCGGGCCTCGCATTACAGAAACGTGCCGCACATGCGCTCGACTTCTGAATGACCAAGTCATTTGGGTGCCTAGACTTATATCATAAGCCGTACAACGCAACTTAACTCATGGAGCAAGCCAATTCTATGCGAACCTTGGACGATAGGACCATGCATGCTTTATGAAGCATTTATGCGGGTGACGCCTATGACTTAGGCTATATTCATAACTTCGCCTACTCAACCAACTTTCCTTCTCCCAAGCCACGGGACGAAGGATCGAGTATCATTTTCAAAGCACGCCGTGCACCAACTCTAAGACGACCGTTGTACCTTTCTATATTCTAACTCAATTTGACCCGTCGGGATTATTCCCTTTAACTATGTGGATTCGTCTTTTATTATCAAACCTACTTGTGCAAGTTGAAAACATATGATTTATTATGTGAAGGCAAAGACGAGGTGAGTTCACCGAAACTATCCCACCTGATCGAGCGGTCGCCTCGACCGAGCGATGTCGTTGAGCAGCCGTTGTAAGACTAAGTCTAAACGCCGTCGGTATTTCGATTCCTCCGATTGACTGAGCGGGACGGGGCACTACATCATACACCACTCAGAAAAAGTTTCGTCCTCGAAACTAACTGAGTACACTTATCGACTTATCACTTTACTCAACATTCAAGGACTCTCGTACACACTTCTCCTATGCGTTCCCTCAAATCCGAGCCATACTCGTGCTACCCACAATCTTTTTTTCAAAACTTACAATCACAAAATCCTCGACACTTTTCTGTTCCTCAAGTCTCACTTGATTCAATGTATCACTTAGTTAGATCGTGCACATATCCTAGGCATCCCCAAAATTTATACATTTCAGCCAAGCCTCGTTATAGTGAATCTGCCATCACCACTCGAGTCGGATCGTGCATATATTCAAGCATTCCTGATATACGTACATGTCAACCGAGCCTCGTGAGTGGTGCCTCCACAAATCCTACCACTTCGCACTCGGACGTCTGTCTAACCGCTAGGCTATGTCTTTCCATCAGTATTGGAATCATAGTTCCCAAACAACAATATCAACACTGATCCCAATCTAAGGTCAAACCAAATTGATAGTACGGGATTTTCTACCCAAACTCGTATCACTCCGATTTCTAAACTTCGAGCATAGATTGCCTACACACATCCCAACATTTGTCGCACGGGGTCTGAGTCATTCAGCAAAGCCATCTACAACAACTCACGTTCAACCAATTTCACGACGTATCAAAATCGCTCATTCAATAAGTCATCTTGTATAGTCTATCCCTTCAAACACGTTCGATATAGTTCGCCCATAAATCCTTCTCAATTCAAGCACGCTATGACGCAATTCGTCGTTAACCAAAATTTCACATTCCACATTTCTAAGGCATCTATTCCAATTTATGTAATCGATCATAAGGTCGTCTAGCTTAACAATATGTTGTGCTCCGATCTCACGCGAGTCAGAATATCCACGGTGGGCATGAATCACCATGCACTCCCACGGGATAATTATCCTCATCGGGACATAACTCTTGTTTTGCGTCTAGACTAATTCATTCTCGATACGCGGATTGGACCTACTCAATCCTCAAGTTTATTCAATCATCAATCGCAAGTCCAAACATCCTCGAATTTTCTTTCACATCAAACCAACAAGTCGAGACAATCAACGTTGCCGCGTCCTGATTTTTCGAGTTCAATCATTTTCGCGATATGAATCACCATGTCAACGTTACGCAGAACGATCGCCCCAAATCCGACATGACGCAAGTGCGAGGCTGGAGTTGTGCTCGCACAAGACAAGAATAGCGATACTGTGGTTATCCGCGTAACCCTCAAGATACTTCTATTTTATCCAACATTCATCTCAATCAAAGTCCTAAGTATTGCATCCAACCGAACAATAACAATTGCACGATCGTCATTTGCCGAGTCAGAGTACCCCCGAGTTATCGTAATCTTTGATATGTCTCAATACCATCGACGATATGTGTAACCTGACGATCTTCCTTTGCAACCAATTTCGAGTCGAGCGAATAATGCTATCGTCCAACTAGATAATCTCCTCGACATTCAAATTCAAGTTTTATCATTATCCCTTAAATCATTCACACATCAATTTCCTCAAACCGAATTCACGTATTGTTCATCCGTCTATCTTAACTCATCGACCAATGTATTTTTCAATTCGCATTGTCCCTTTTGTTAACTCAATCATCGTGCAACATTCAATCCAATCCTAGTTATTGCGTAACTTCAAAATTTGACTTTTCATGCACACTATCTTCCCATCGTGCTAACTTTTTGCATACGATCCGTATCAATTTTCTCGATCAAGTCATCCGTTCGCACACCCTAACCTTTTTTTCGATTCGATTTCACCTACTCAATCGTCTTCGCATTTTATACTTACGCAATCCTCAATCCCGTGCACGTTCCGTGTGCTTTAATTTTAAGTTGTTCGAATAAACTCATCCAAATCTTCAAGACTACTACTTGTTCAACGACACTCAATCTAAGGCTTTGCCCAATGCGACGCTTGCTGATAGACTCACCGACACCCCGCATCCTCAATCGATCGATCGACAGCCCTGAGGCTATTGTAATACCCATATCTCGTATTACGTATTTGGAATACATGTACGTATTTTGACCCGTATTGCATGTCTTCATGCTTGATTTATTTTGGCATTTCATTGATAGGTTTATTTTGGTTCGGTTCGGTTGTTGGCTTGGTTCAGTTTTGCTTGGTTTAATGTGAACCAAACTACTCCCACCTACCACCACCCTCTTCATTAAATATCCCACTCCCCTTTCTCTCTCTTCATTAATCTTCTTCTTCTCCATCTTTACTTCTTCACCTACCAGGAGAGAGAGAGAGCTTAGGCAAGTGTACCTTGCTTCATGGAGGAAGTCCATTTTTATTGTTCCATTGTCTTCCTCATGTGTTTCTAACCCACTTTAGTATTTAGCATTTTCTATTTCCATGGCTGATTTTGTAGATCTAGTTTGTGGTATTTTCGGTTCTTATGAATTTTAATTTATCAGACTTACATATTTTTGATTAGTTGATGGTTCCATGTTGTAGAGAATTTCGTTCTACCCATTTTGACCTATGGAAGTCCAAATTTGGTCTCCGGTGGGGAGTTGGGTGGTGCAGAGAAGCCATGGTATTTTCATGAGCATCTTCTCTGTTGGCAACATAAATTGTTGCTAGCTTGTATTTTTTTGGCCGCAGGAATCTTGCTTAGCCGCATGGACATGGCAGCATCATTTGCTTCCTGACATAATAGCATTTATTAGCCAGCCGCATGAGAATTGCATTTAATGTATTGTTGAAAGTCAGCCGCATGAGAATTGCATTTAATGTATTGTTGAAAGCCAGCCGCATGAGAATGCTATTAATGCATTAAAAATGCATTGCCCCAGAATGCCCCAGATTGCTATTAATGCATTTTTAATGCATTTTGAATGCATTTCCAAATCAGAATGCATTGAATGCATTTTTTGTTTATGCATTAAAAATGCTTACTTCAGAATGCATTGAATGCATTTCCTAACACTTTTTCCAAACTAGCCGCATATGCATGGAACAAGCATTACTTAATGCATTTTGAATGCATTTCCTAATGCATTGTTTTACACTTTTTCCCAACTAGCCGCATAAGGCTTGGTCTTTTGTTTGCCGTTAATGCATGAATCAAAGTGGAGCCGCATAAGGAATTAAATTATATTGCTTGTTTGCATTTTCATGCAAGCAAACCGCATGGCCATTATTTATTTATTTATTTATTTATACTTTCATGCAAGCAAATGTGAGGGTGAGCCGCATGGATATTTATAGCATTAATAATTGCTTGATGCAGAGCCGCATGGCCTTTGGCCATTAAATATTATTTGTATGTTGTATTTTGCATGAATCTAAGGTGAGCCGCATAGGCTCCCTTCCCCCACTATCTAATATTTTGGCCACGGGAGCCACACTTTTACTGGCAGTCATCATTTTATTGTTTGGCCACGTGCCCTTTCCTTTGTTTAAGTGGAAGCTCGTAATTATTGTCTTCCCACTCTCTGTCTTTTCTGACTGCATGAATATTTCTTGTTAGCATTTACTCTTGGCCGCATGGCCCCCCTTCAGTTATTTCCTGGCCGCATAAGCTTTGGCTAGCCGCATGGGTGGTCTCCCACTCTCTTTGGCCGCATGTATGTTATCCCACTTTTTGGCCGCAGGGGATCCACTTTGATTGTTTAAATTTATTTGCCTGAATTGTGGTCAGAATTTCTTTCCACTCCCAACATGAAAGTTGTAGAGTTTCTCCTTGGCTTCAAGAATATATATTTATATATATATTATATTATTATTGCATAAGTTTCTCCCTCCTTGATAAATGACATGACTTGAAAGTGACCCGCCGTGGTGCACTCCCGACAAGATAACTTAACCTGACAATTTGATATGATAACTTGACATGATAATTCTTGATAGTGGCCCGCCGTGGTGCACTCTTGACATGATAAACCTGACATGATATATCTCGAATGCTGTTGCGACGGCTAACACGACTTGACAAGATTGAATAACCTGAACACCGTGGATGATTGTGCTTGTACAAATGAACCCGTCTTGTCTTGCACCATGTCTAGGACGGGGATCCCTTAGTACCACGGTCAGGGATACCCACTGAATTCGACTAAGGCTAACAACTAGAATAATCCAGTAGTCATGAAGAGATTTTCCCAGCTACAGGCAATCCCGTTATCTGGGCGCCCCACGTGGGATCTGTAGCCTGCCGACGAGTAGGACACATTTCTCAGCACTGTCATGGGTTGTACCCTTATTGTACTAATATTCAACCTGGATAACCTGGTTGGTCTGCAGGGCTTGTGGCTGTGGAACAATCTCGCTGCATCTTGCTAGTAACTAGGCCTGTGATAACCCTAGTTAGTTAAAGTCTCAAGCCGTACTTATTGCTTGGCCGTGAAATGTTGGATGGAGTTTACCCGTCTATTCTTGTCTAGATTCTGTACAAGATTGTTACATGTCTTGATTTCTTATATTATCTTGCTGATAAATGGTGGAGAAACCAAGTTCTGTTCAGACGAAGGGTTACAACCCCGGTCCTTATTTGGTTTACGGGTTGTAACCTGGTTATCTGAATAGTCCCATGGTTATCTCATCGTATATCACCGGTCATGTTTTCCTTAATTACTGTCTTTTAATTGTAATTATATTCTTGTGCTAATTGCTGGTTTTAGTTCCTAAGTGAAGCCTCCTTTGTGGCACTTGCTCTTTCTGGGGTCTGACCCAGCTGGTTTTGTATGGCCAGATACCGGAGCAGCACCAGAGGATCTACCGACCTTCCAGCCATATGGTGACCACTAGAGGAAATCCTGGCAACGAGTGGATTATTTTTGGCTCTCCCACTCTATTGTAAAATTATTCTTTTGAGGCGTTTAGCCGCCGAGCAAGTGTTAGCTCGTGTACATTTTTTACTTACTGTCTGCCTACGGGCTGTAACATGATTGGCAACCTAGGGTTGATCATGTATGACTAAAACTCTTGCTAGTCCTCACATTTTGTAACGACTAGCTTTATGATCAGCTGAATATGTAATGTTTGGGACGCCTTACTATTGTATATTTGGTGATCTTACCTCTTGTAAACATTTATTTGCTTGCTTGTGATTGAGACACTAGGCTTGTTCTTGACCATAGGAGACTGATGCTTGTAGATAAACCCTCATATATCTAGACAACCGTGATCGTATAGTGGAGTGGATCCCATTTTATTATACGTAGCTGGCTATGTCTGCCCCCGCTCTCTAGTGTTTTGGTTCTGGGGCGTGACATGGTTTAGGTGGTGGCCCATGCAGGTCTTGTAAATTAAGATATGTGAGGGTTACCGAATAGATGTCTCAATTAGTATTCGCCCTTGATCTCTGCTCGTATCCTCTTGATTCCTGAAATTCTTGTCCTGATCACATGCTTGTAATCGTTGATCTGTCCTGGTCCTTCCTTATTTCTCTATGCCGTCTTCTTCAGCGGTATTACCTGGACCTGCCGATCAGCAGGATGAAGCGCTTCCCGTGGACCAGCAGCAACCCGAAGATCAGGCCCAGCACTCAGGAGCAGCCTCCCGAGTCATGCCTACCGGGGATCCCGAGCCACCAGTTCAGCCCGTCCAGCCTGCAGAGCCCGATGATGGCACTTTGGTGGATCTCATCAGGACCTTGTTAGCTTTCCAGGATCGTAGAGGTGATGCCTTACACCAGGCAGTGAAAGATGTTCTGAGCAGAGGTAGTCATCATGGGAACAGTACAGCGAACAGTTTCAAGCGCCTGAACCCTCCATTCTTCGATGGCAGCGAAGATGCTATCGCTGCTGATGCGTGACTTCAGGACACGGAGGTGATTCTAGAAGCAGCCAAGACTCCAGAAGATAAGAAGGTGGCCGTGGTGCGCCTGCAGTTACTGGATCTTGCCCGCAGCTGGTGGGCAGCGCAGGCCGTGGGATTAGTGGCCCCTATCTCATGGACCGTATTCAGAGAGAGGTTCCAGACCAAGTACTTCGATGCGGTAGCTCGGTACGATCTACAGACCAAGTTTACCAATCTGAAGCAGATGGGCAGGACGGTCGACGGATATGCGGTCGAGTTTTCCAGGCTTAGTCGGTTTGCTCCTACCTTGGTGGCGACCGAGTTTGACAGAGTCCAGCAGTTTCAGTAGGGACTCCACTTAGAGATTCTGCTGGCAGTGGAGCAGTTTGAGCATCAAACTTTTGATGCAGTATTGAGGGCAGCTAGGAGGCACGAGTATACCTCCCACAGGATCGTGGACAGGATCGGAGGTTGGAAGCGATCTCACGGCCAGATGACCCAGTCGACAGCACCAGCCCCGGCAGTCAAGGCTTTGACAATTGGAACTCCGAGGCAGGCGGCCTCAGTGACGTCGGTCACGTCCCCTCCGTAACAGAAGCAAAATCAGTCTTCCGCAATGGGCTGCACTCATTGTGGGAAGCCAGGAAACGTTATTTCGGAGTGTCGCAGAGCACAGGGATTGTGTTTGGCTTGTGGGGCACCGGACCACAAGATAGGGTCCTGTCCGAATAGGGCCAGTTCGTCATCGGCCCAAACTAGTGCCTCGGTAAGGGGACCAGCACCAGCACCAGTGCAGCAGCAGTACCAGCCTTCGAGGCCATTGCCGCCTCAGACCCAAGTCTTCCCGCAGCAGAGAGACCCCAACAGTATGCCCTGGTCCAAGCTCAGATTCAGAACCAGCAGAGAGGTTTTTAGCAGGATATTTTCCATCTTCCTTATACTTTCAAAATTCCTTGCTTGGATTGATTGATTGCTTAGTATAGCTTGTCATTGCAATCTCTAGCCACTTGATTAAATTTCGAGGACGAAATTCTTTTAAGGTGGGTAGAGTTGTAATGCCCATATCTCGTATTACGTATTTGGAATACGTGTACGTATTTTGACCCATATTGCATGTCTCCCTGCTTGATTTATTTTGGCATTTCATTGATAGGTTTATCTTGGTTCGGTTCGGTTGTTGGCTTGGTTCGGTTTTGCTTGGTTTAATGTGAACCAAACCACTCCAACCTACCACCACCCTCTTCATTAAATATCCCACTCCCCTTTCTCTCTCTTCATTAATCTTCTTCTTCTCCATCTTTACTTCTCCACCTACCAGGAGAGAGAGAGAGCTTAGGCAAGTGCACCTTGCTTCATGGAGGAAGTCTATTTTTATTGTTCCATTGTCTTCCTCATGTGTTTCTAACCCACTTTAGTATTTAGCATTTTCTATTTCCATGGCTAATTTCTTATAGATCTAGTTTTGTGGTATTTTTGATTCTCATGAATTTTGATTTATCAGACTAGCATATTTTCGATTAGTTGATGGTTCCATGTTGTAGAGAATTTCGTTCTACCCCATTTTGACCTATGGAAGTCTAAATTTGATCTCCGGTGGAGAGTTGGGTGGTGCAGAGAAGCCATGGAATTTCCATGAGCATCTTCTCTGTTGGCAACATAAATTGTTGCTAGCTTATATTTTTTTGGCCGCAGGAATCTTGCTTAGCCGCATGGATATGGCAGCATCATTTGCTTCCTGACATGATAGCATTTATTAGCCAGACGCATGAGAATTGCATTTAATGTATTGTTGAAAGCCAGCCGCATGAGAATTGCATTTAATGTATTGTTGAAAGCCAGCCGCATGAGAATGCTATTAATGCATTAAAAATGCATTGCCCCAGAATGCCCCAGATTGCTATTAATGCATTTTGAATGCATTTCCAAATCAGAATGCATTGAATGCATTTTTTGTTTATGCATTAAATAAATGCTTACTTCAGAATGCATTGAATGCATTTCCTAACACTTTTTCCAAACTAGCCGCATATGCATGGAACAAGCATTACTTAATGCATTTTGAATGCATTTTCTAATGCATTATTTTACACTTTTTCCCAACTAGCCGCATAAGGCTTGGCTTTTGTTTGCCGTTAATGCATGAATCAAAGTGGAGCCGCATAAGGAATTAATTAATATTAGTTGCTTGTTTGCATTTTCATGCAAGCAAACCGCATGGCCATTATTTATTTATTTATACTTTCATGCAAGCAAATGTGAGGGTGAGCCACATGGATATTTATAGCACTAATAATTGCTTGATGCAGAGCCGCATGGCCTTTGGCCATTAAATATTATTATTTGCATGTTACGTTTTGCATGAAATCTAAGGTGAGCCGCATAGGCTCCCTTCCCCCACTATCTAATATTTTGGCCACGGGATCTACTCTTTTACTGGCAGTCATCATTTTATTGTTTGGCCACGTGCCCTTTTCTTTGTTTAAGTGGAAGCTCGTAATTATTGTCTTCCCACTCTCTGTCTTTTCTGACTGCATGAATATTTCTTGTTAGCATTTACTCTTGGCCGCATGGCCCCCCTTCAGTTATTTTCTGGCCGCATAAGCTTTGGCTAGCCGCATGGGTGGTCTCCCACTCTCTTTGGCCGCATGTATGTTATCCCACTTTTTGGCCGCAGGAGATCCACTTTGATTGTTTAAATGTTTTATTTGCCTGAATTGTGGTCAGAATTTCTTTCCACTCCCAACATAAAAGTTGTAGAGTTTCTCCTTGGCTTCAAGAATATATATATTATATATATATTATATTATTATTGCACAAGTTTCTTTCCTCCTTGATAAATGACATGACTTGAAAGTGACCCGCCGTGGTGCACTCCTGACAAGATAACTTGACCTGACAATTTGACATGATAATTCTTGATAGTGGCCCGCCATGGCGCACTCTTGACATGATAAACCTGACATGATATATCTTGAATGCTGTTGCGACGGCTAACACGACTTGACAAGATTGAATAACCTGAACACCATGGATGATTGTGCTTGTACAAATGAACCCGTCTTGTCTTGCACCATGTCTAGGACGGGGATCCCTGAGTACCACGGTCAGGAATACCCACTGAATTTGACTAATGCTAACAACTAGAATAATCCAGTAGTCATGAAGAGATTTTCCCAGCTACAGGCAATCCCGTTATTTGGGCGCCCCACGTGGGATCTGTAGCCTGCCGACGAGTAGGGCACATTTCTAGCACACTGTCATGTGTTGCACCCTTATTGTACTAATATTCGACCTGGATAACCTGGATGGTCTGCAGGGCTTGTGGCTGTGGAACAATCTCGCTGCATCTTGCTATTAACTATGCCTGTGATAACCCTAGTTAGTTAAAGTATCAAGCCATACTTATTGCTTGGCCGTGAAATATTGGATGGAGTTTACCCGTCTATTCTTGTCTTAATTCTGTACAAGATTGTTACATGTCTTGATTTCTTATATTATCTTGCCAATAAATGGTGGGAGAAACCAAGTTCTGTTCAGACGAAGGGTTATAACCCCGGTCCTTGTTTGGTTTATGGGTTGTAACCTGGTTATCTGAATAGTCCCATGGTTATCTCATCGTATATCATCGGTCATGTTTTCCTTAATTACTGTCTTTTAATTGTAATTATATTCTTGTACTAATTGCTGGTTTTAGTTTCTAAGTGAAGCCTCCTTTGTGGCACTTGCTCTTTCTGGGGTCTGACCCAGCTGGTTTTGTATGGCCAGATATCGGAGCAACACCAGAGGATCTACCGACCTTCCAGCAACATGGTGACCACTAGAGGGAATCCTGGCAACGAGTGGGTTATTTTTGGCTCTCCTACTATATTGTAAAATTATTCTTTTGAGGCGTTTAGCCGCCGAGCAAGTGTTAGCTCGTGTACATTTTTTTACTTACTGTCTGCCTACGGGCTGTAACATGATTGGCAACCTAGGGTTGATCATGTATGACTAAAACTCTTGCTAGTCCTCACATTTTGTAACGACTAGCTTCATGATCAGCTAAATATGTAATGTTTGGGACGCCTTACTATTGTATATTTGGTGATCTTACCTCTTGTAAACATTATTTGCTTGCTTGTGATTGAGACACTAGGCTTGTTCTTGACCATAGGAGACTGATGGCTTGTAGATAAACCCTCATATATCTAGACAGCCGTCACCGTATAGTGGAGTGGATCCCATTTCTTTATACATAGCTGGCTATGTCTGCCCCCGCTCTCCAGTGTTCTGGTTCTGGGGCATGACAGCTATCGCATACACCACTCAGGGATGAAGTCATTCAACAAATCCTCAAAACTATTATTTGATTCATAATCTACTTCCTTGAATTTCTGTTCGAACGATTTCTTAAATTTCAAGCACGCTTACCTTATATCGCACCGACGATAACATCGTCGTTCGATAGCACCCATATCGATAGTCATCTCATTTACTCAATCGAGTCTAACTCATTCTTGTTCGAAACATTACGAATCTCGCACTCGACTTTTCTAAGGTCGACGCAACTTTGGTGTATATGCCTAGCCCGACTTAGCCAACCATGCTTACGCAAAATATCTTTTTGTTTTGTCAAAAATTGTTCTCCTATGTTTTACCAAATAGATAGACTTATTTTATGGACATCCGTGGGACATTTGAGAGAGAGCGCACCAACGATATCAACTTTGCGGAAGCAACATTTCAGAGTTTGCGGAAACGACGGAGTTAAAGAATTCAATCGATAGTCCAAGGACGTAAAGTCGTGCTCTGATACCATTATGTCATGTCCTGATCCCGTAGGAGCGATCGTCCTCGCTAAGGTGTGATACCGCACGAGCCTAGATTGCGCTCGTACAAGGCGGGTTCCTTAACGGCCAATTTCAGCGGCTGCGACGGGGTTGTCGCACAGAAGTCCCAAGCAGAGACAATGAGTAATAGCAGCAAAAATTTAGAACAAACATAAGTTATTCAAAACACTCTTTTATTGATATTGAAACAAAGGTTACAATGGGACGCAAGGCCAAGATTACAATCACTCAAGCTCACGCAATCTCATTCATCTCACATTACAAGTCACTCAGCTCTCTCTCATCTCTCAAATACAAGTCTTGAGCCAGCTGATGCTTCGGAAGGCGACGTCCATACATTATGTCCCGTATAAGTCTTGACTCTATACGGCCGTACACTTCGAATCGCCAAGGAACTCCATGCCTCGACGCATCCAAGCGAGCTCCGCGCTACGAGCTTCTACATGTGCCTATACATGAAAACTATGTGGGTGTCAGTACTCAATTGTACTGGTGGAATGAGCTCCTCGTCCACCTATACAAAATCAACACGTTAATTTACTTTGTGTGTAACATAGTCCCTTTTATGATTGTCTTTCTACTCTTGCCTTAGGATCAGTTTTAGGACCGACACCTTGGCCTATTTATGTCTCTAGACCATCGCGTGTAAAACCCCTAAGTTTCTACTATTTTTAAAAATTAAAATTGGTACTGATTTTTTTTATTTTGTATTGTACGTCGCGTAGTTGCATTGTACATCGTGCGCGAAATTTTGTTTTCCGTAATTGCTCGACGAGTGCGAATATGTATGAGAGTACATATTTTAGAAAAATATTTTGTTCTATTTTTTATAGTTTCAAATAATAGATATAATAATTAGTTTTGCTATCATTTCTAAGTTTGTTATTTTACTTCATTTCTAAAAGTTATTAATAATAAATAATATTTTGTATACTAAAAAAGTATAATTATGTAAAATATTTGTGCATACATATATTTCGTAATTATTTATTAGTTTATTTTAAATAATAATGTAATTTTCAAAATTATTATTATTAGTATTTTTGGTAAATATATTTTGAAATTATTGTGGCAATTTAAATCTTTTATTAGATTTTATGGACTTGATTTTAAATAGTTTAAAATTTAGAATAAAATTTATATTTAATTTGAGTTTGATTATCTAGATTTAAATTGGATTTTGATTTGGATTTATTGAATTAATTTAAATTAATAGATTGAATTATTTAAATAGGGTTTAACTATTCTAATCCTTATCCAACTGGCAATTTTCACATCCTATAAATAGGCAGGTACTCATCCATATATTTCTATTCTCCAAATTCCATTAGCCATAATTATTCCACAAATATTTCTACCACAAACGTGCGTGCATCGTGTCCGTGTTCCCCGTCCAATTCTTATTCCATCCTTTACATATATATTATCTCCTTCCTCGTGTCGGGACACAACAACGACATGACACATCCAACCCGACGATCCTATCCCTAATCCGACTTCAGTGTCCTAGCATCCAACTATCGTCTCCGGCATCGATCCCACTGCCATCACCTCTTTTCCTGTCAATCACCCGACCCTCGATTTCCCATCTCCGACTAAGCCCCTCCTTTGTCGACACACTTTGTCACCACCGTCACCATCCACTCTAACCACCGTCCTCCACCGCACAGCCCCTATCCCGACTCCGCCCCGGCAACCCCGCTCCCTGTCAACGACCGCGTCCCCACTCCCTCTTCCAACCACCTGTCGTCCCAAGAAAAACACCGGCCAACCACCGTCACCACAGCCACCTCTCCACCCTCTGCCCACCATCGCCACCGCCAAAATCCCGTAACAACCACCATCGCTGCCACCGGAATAACCACCACCACCTCCACGAACTCCCGGCGGCCGCCCACACCTAGCGCCGACCGCACACCCATCGTCACCATCCAGAAAAAAAAGAAATTAAAACCCCAAGCCCTAGACTAACCTCGCCGGACCGTCGCGCTTGGCGAGCCTGGCCGCCGCCGGAGCGTTGAGCCCCGACGACCACTCTCTTCCGACTGCAGCCCGACGCAGCCCACGAACCTCCTCTCCGCGACCGGAGCACCGCCCCTCTGACTTCCCTCTCCGTGCACGACCTCCGTCCTGGCCCTCCACCGCCTGACCGAAAACCTTCGTCTAGCAGTTCGCCTCCGACTTTCCAGCCCCGCGGAGCCGCCCTCTCCGCCAGATCTGCACCCGCCGGCCGACCCAGCCCCGGCTGCTACCACCCCCTCCGTCGTATCCCCGCGAACCGCACCCCGTCCCGGCAACGAACCCTACGCCGCCGGCGAGGACTCCTTCGAGCGCTGCCCCTCTTCGAGTTCTCAGCTGACCGTGCGCCCTATGGCTGCGGCGTTGGCCACCGCGCGAGCCAGCAAACCCTTCGCCGCCGCCTGGCCTCGCCGTCGCGTGGCCTCGCCGTTCTCCCTCCGTCTCCCTTTCCTTCACTCTTCCGCTCCCTCTCTCCCTCTCGTTTTCCCCAATCTCATTTTCCCTCTCTCTGTTACTCCTCTCCTTATGCCTTCTTATGTTTCTTTGCTGTATTTTTGTTCTTTCCTTATTCATTTAGTTTTTTTGAAGGAACTTTTATTCATTTAGTTACTACTGGTGTTTCTGAAGTGAACAGTTAGTATAATTTGTATTTTTTTTACTTTCAATGATATCTGGTATATTTTCTATATTATTAGGATTATTAATATTATTATGATTGATTATTATTATTACTATTTTTGTTTTGTTATATTGTATTATTATATAGCTAACATCATACTTAATATTTTTGTTATAATTATTATTATTATTATTATTATTATTGTTATTAATATTATTATTAATTATTATTGTTAACAATAGTACCAATACAGTAATTAAGTATATGAATATATATATTGTTGTTATTAGATATTATCATACTTATTAGGTTTACTAATAATAAAGTTGTTATTTTGGGAAATCTTATATTATAGTTTTTCTACTTAAAAATGTATTTTAACTAACTTAGAGTTTTAGCAAAAAAATGATTTATCTTGACTTTAAGTATTTTTCAATAATTATTTAGACTCAAACTAGTTTTCGATTATTATAAATAATTTTCTAAATTTGTATATATATTATTCCCTTCGATTTCCTCCAGTCCGTGACTAAATCCTCTTATTCCTATTCTGTCACCAAATTCGTACTACTTTATGTCTATCCTAACTAATTTGACCCTTCTGGACCCCAATGGAACTGTCCGTACCACCACACGAGGTCACCTTGCATAGTTGTTGTACCGAAGTAGCAGTTCGTGCCACCTTGATCATTGTAGTACACCATGCGTCCTACCAGGCAAGACACCTTGCCATTTGATGTTTATTTATTTTAGCTCATATTTCATGCATTATTTATTATTTTCTTTATGCAAATAAACTGTGATACATGGCATAAAATGTTAGAACTTACTGTTCATTTATATTTCCTGCTATGTATTATTTTTTTACACATTAAACCTAGATTTAAGGGACCCCCTTGTGTGTTGCATACATAGGCCTTGACACATTTATACCACGTTGTTGTGAGTCACATATAGGACTCGGACATGCGTGATTGGCTGGCCACCATTACGTATAAGCCGTGCATTAGGAAATAACTGCTATTAGAATTGCATGCTAGAAGACTTAGCAGTTATGAGTTGACATTGGACGGGGAGAACATGATTGGAAGTTGACTACCACCCTATCTATCGTAGGCTCGCTCGTTACTGAGGAACGATAGGTAGACTATATGCTATAGACTCGCTCGATACTGAGGAATAGTATATGGTATTGTGACTCGCTACTGAGGTACTGTATTTTTCTTGACTTGATCCGGTAGTCATGCGACCATGAACTGTTCCTAAAATTGTATTCACTTAGACTGGTTAGGCTACCTTTATCCATTAGGTATGAGTACTTTTAGTTTGGGTACTTGTATCTGACCGTGGCTTGGAACAATAACTTGTTACGGATTAGTTTGCCACATCTTGTCCTTGTTTGGTTGTAGGTGTGACTTACTACTTCGATGAGAAGGTATTGAACCTTATTGGGGTCCAGATACCATATTGGATTCATAGCATGGAAAGATACATCACCGTGAATTAGTTTACCATCTCCTGTCCTTGTTTGGTTGGGGGGATGGTAAGCTAGTTCAATAGGTGTGTATTGGACCATGTTATAATTCAATTGACTTATTTTTTTGAGCAATATTTATACAGTTTATATGGCATGATATTATGTGTCTTGTTACGTTCCTCTGAGGACCTGGTTATCTCGCCAGGTGTGTGCTTTTGTCCTTCGCAGGTGTTCTAGCTCTAGCCGTGATCATCGCTATTTCTTCGAGGATGATTGCATTTGGATCATTTTTGCTTCGCTCGCCAAAATTATTTCTTTTCTCATATATTTTTTCTTTACTTGTTGGTAGTGGATTTGTCTCCGCCCAACATATTGTATCGAGACAATTCATTATCATTATATGATATATTTTATTTATTTATTTTATGTGGATGAGATTAGTTATGGTTCTACTGCATTTTACAGCTTATGTATTCATACGAGGTTTTCATATATTGGAGTGTACTTCGTATGTATACAGCTGGCAAGTCTACGTTCCTAGTTCTACATATTTTGGGACTGGGACGTTACATGTTTTTGTGGTGGCCCATGCAGGTCAAGATTAATTGTTTGGTTACTTTATCGTACCAAGCAAGCCTGCGAATAGGATTAGAAGTCTAGGATCTCATCCACATACTTGACCTCTTTTTTCGATTCCATATTCGAACTATCGTTCGACTCATCAACTGCATCTTGCTTGATTCCTTCTATCATTATTATTATCTTTCTTTCGTGCTTACTAGAGATTGACCCTACTAGTTAGATGTCCCAAACACCCTTAGCTAAATTCTTTAAGTTGGGTAGAATACCCCACGACCTGACACACCCTTGACCATTAAGGGAATACAAATTGTATTATCTAGACCATAGAGACTAGAGGAATTTAACCCATTTGGTCAACCAAGCCTTGGTCAATAAAACCGTAGAATGATTGTATAGGAATAAACAAGACTTAGATCCTTATGACTCTTAGACCATTCACATTTGTTTTTATTTCATCTACCATTGTGCATATGTTCTACTATCTAGACTAATGATGCTAATATAGCATAGTATTTGTAAGCTAATTCTTTATTGAGCTTGATCAAGGCATATGATATTGAGCGGCCGCTCACTAACATATTGTCTAATCAAAACCGGTGCATGATGGTCTGATCAACCGAGTGTACTTTGGTTCTCCTTTTCAATCTACGTGGATGTGATGTAGTTAAACTTATCCCCTAAAATCCCATCCACGACTGCCTTGACGATTCTTTTGAAATTTATACGACCGCTTTTGAACCACGTATTCGTAATTGATAATGTCATCATTGAACTCCTTAAATCGCTTTCGCCTTCACCGATTTTGGAAGGACGAAGGCACTTGTACTTAAAATTCCTCTAGCTATCCTATCAATTGTGACCATCACCACTCACGATTGCTATGTCTTCATCCTAAACTCCTCGTCCTCTTTCTTGGCCCTATATTTACTACCATGACCCTCTAATCGCTTAATTTAGAGGTGAGCCTAATCGATCTCTTATTCGTGCCTCAACCTACTCTCAAGAACCCATATCTACTAGGTCTCTAACTTATTTTCTCTTAATACCTTATCATTCCCTATTGCATGATATCATGACTAACTTTAAATCCTTAATCTTCTACTCGTGCCTTAACTCGTGACCCTCATAACCATACCCGTGTTAAATTCTATGATTGTCATTGTTTGCTCCCCAGCGATAACCCCTTGTGTCTTCTCACCCCCTACTTATTCTTAATTTCGAGGTCGAAATTCTTTTAAGTTGGGTAGGATGTAAAACTCCTAAGTTTCTACTATTTTTAAAAATTAAAATTGGTACAGATTTTTTTATTTTGTATTGTACGTCGCGTAGTTGCACTGTACATCGTACGCGAAATTTTGTTTTCCATAATTGCTCGACGAGTGCGAATATGTGTGAGCGTACATATTTTAGAAAAATATTTTATTCTATTTTTTTATAGTTTCAAATAATAGATATAATAATTAGTTTTGCTATCATTTCTAAGTTTGTTATTTTACTTCATTTCTAAAAGTTATTAATAATAAATAATATTTTGTATACTAAAAAAGCATAATTATGTAAAATATTTGTGCATACATATGTTTCGTAATTATTTATTAGTTTATTTTAAATAATAATATAATTTTCAAAATTATTATTATTAGTATTTTTGGTAAACATATTTTAAAATTATTGTGGCAATTTAAATCTTTTATTAGATTTTATGTATTTGATTTTAAATAGTTTAAAATTTAGGACAAAATTTATATTTAATTTGAGTTTGATTATCTAGATTTAAATTGGATTTTGATTTTGATTTGGATTTATTGAATTAATTTAAATTAATAGATTGAATTATCTAAATTGGGTTTAACTATTCTAATCCTTATCCAACTGGGAATTCCTACATCCTATAAATAGGTAGGTACTCATCCATATATTTTTATTCTCCAAATTCCACAAGCCATAATTATTCCACAAATATTTCTACCACAAACGTGCGTGCATCGTGTCCGTGTTCTCCATCCAATTCTCATTCCATCATTTACATATACATTATCTCCTTCCTCGTGTCGGGACACAACCCCGACATGACACATCCAACCCGACGATCCTATCCCTAATCCGACTTCAGTGTCCCAGCATCCGACTATCGTCTCCGGCATCGATCCTACTGCCATCACCTCTTCCCCTGTCAATCACCCGACCCTCGATTTTCCATCTCCGACTAAGCCCCTCCTTTGTCGACACACTTCGTCACCATCGTCACCATCCACTCTAACCACCGTCCTCCACCGCACAGCCCCTATCCCGACTCCGCCCCGGCAACCCTGTCCCATGTCAACGACCGCGTCTCCACTCCCTCTTCCAACCACCTGTCGTTCCAGGCCAAACACCGGCCAACCACCGTCACCACAGCCACCTCTCCACCCTCTGCCCACCGTCGCCACCGCCAAAATCCCGTTACAACCACCATCGCCGCCACCGGAATAACCACCACCACCTCCACGAACTCCCCGCGGCCGCCCACACCCAGCGCCGCCCGCACACCCCATTGCCACCATCCAGAAAAAAAAAGAAATTAAAAGAAATTAAAACCCCAAGCCCTAGACTAACCTCGCCGGACCGCCGTGCTTGGCGAGCCTGGCCGCCGCAGGAGCGGTGAGCCACGACGACCCCTCTCTTCCGACCGCAGCCCGACGCAGCCCCCGAACCTCCTCTCCGCGACCAGAGCACCGCCCCTCCGACTTCCCTCTCCGTGTATGACCTCCGTCCTGGCCCTTCGCCGCCTGACCAAAAACCTCCGCCTAGCCATTCGCCTCCGACTTACCAGCCGCACGGAGCCGCCCTCTCCGCCAGATCCGCACCCGCCGGCCGACCCAGCCCCGGCTGCGACCACCCCTCCGCCGTATCCCCGCAAGTCGCACCCCGTCCCGACGACCGACCCTACGCCGCCGGCGAGGACTCCTTCGAGCGCCGCCCCTCTTCGAGTGCTCAGCCGACCGCGTGTCCCATGGCTGCGGCGCCGGCCACCGTACGAGCCAACAAACCCTTCGCCGCCGTGCCTCCGAGCCGTCGCGTGGCCTCGCCGTTCTCCCTCCGCCTCCCGTTCCTTCATTCTTCCGCTCCCTCTCTCCCTTTCGTTTTCCCCAATCTTATTTTCTCTCTCTGTTACTCCTCTCCATATGTCTCCTTATGTTTCTTTGCTGTATTTTTGTTCTTTCCTTATTCATTTAGTTTTTTTGAAGGAACTTTTATTCATTTAGTTACTATTGGTGTTTCTGAAGAGAACAGTTAGTGTAATTTGTATTTTTTTACTTTCAATGATATCTGGTATATTTTCTATATTATTAGGATTATTAATATTATTATGATTGATTATTATTATTACTATTTTTGTGTTGTTATATTGTATTATTATATAGCTAACATCATACTTAATATTTTTGTTATTATTATTATTATTATTATTATTATTATTATTATTATTATTATTATTATTATTGTTGTTATTATTATTAATAATAATTATTATTATTAACAATAGTACTAATACAGTAATTAAGTATATGAATATAAATATTGTTGTTATTAGATATTATCATACTTATTAGGTTTATTAATAATAAAGTTGTTATTTTGGGAAATCTTATATTATAGTTTTCCTACTTAAAAATGTATTTTAACTAACTTGGAGTTTTAGCAAAAAAATGATTTATCTTGACTTTAAGTATTTTTCAATAATTATTTAGACTCAAACTAGTTTTCGATTATTATAAATAATTTTCTAAATTTGTATATATATTATTTCCTTCGATTTCCTCCAGTCCATGACTAAATTCTCTTATTCCTATTCTGTCACCAAATTCGTACTACCTTATGTCCACCCTAACTAATTTGACCCTTCTGGACTCCAATGGAACTGTCCGTACCACCACCCGAGGTCATCCTGCATAGTTGTTGTACCGAAGTAGCAGTTCGTGCCACCTTGATCATTGCAGTACACCAGACGTCCTACCAGGCAAGACATCTTGCCATTTGCTGTTTATTTATTTTAGCTCATATTTCATGCATTATTTATTATTTTTTTATGCAAATAAACTGTAATACATGGCATAACCTGTTAGAACTTACTGTTCATTTATATTTTTTGCTATGTATTATTTTTCTTACACATTAAACCTAGATTTAAGGGACCGCCTTGTGTGTTGCATACATAGGCCTTGACACATTTATACTACGTTGTTGTGAGTCACATATAGGACAAGGACATACGTGATTGGCTGGCCACCAGTACGTATAAGCCATACGTTAGGAAATAACTGCTATTAGAATTGCATGCTAGAAGACTTAACAGTTATGAGTTGGCATTGGGCGGGGAGAACATGATTGGAAGTTGACTACCACCCTATCTATCGTAGACTCGCTCGCTACTGAGGAACGATAGGTAGACTATTTGCTATAGACTCGCTCGATACTGAAGAATAGTATATGGTGTTGTGACTCGCTACTGAGGTACTGTATTTTTCTTGACTTGACCCGGTAGTCATGCGACCATGAACTGTTTTTAGACTGGTTAGGCTACCTTTATCCCTTAGGTACGAGTACTTTTTGTTTGGGTACTTGTATCTGACCGTGGCTTGGAACAATAACTTGTCGCGGATTAGTTTGCCACATCTTGTCCTTGTTTGGTTGTAGGTGTGACTTACTACTTCGATGAGAAGGTATTGAACCTTGTTGGGGTCCGGATACCATATTAGATTCATAGCATGGAAAGATATGTCACCGTGAATTAGTTTACCATCTCTTGTCCTTGTTTGGTTGGGGGGATGGTAAGCTAGTTCAATAGCTGTGTATTGGACCATGTTATAATTCAATTGACTTATTTATTTGAGCAATATTTATTCAGTTTATATGGCATGATATTATGTGTCTTGTTACGTCCCTCTGAGGACCTGGTTATCTCGCCAGGTGTGTGTTTTTGTCCTTCGCAGGTGTTCTAGCTCTAGCCGCGATCATCGCTATTTCTTCGAGGATGATTGTACTTGGATCATTTTTGCTTCGCTCGACAAAATCATTTCTTTTCTCATGTATTTTTCCTTTACTTGTTGGTAGTAGATTTGTCTCCGTCCAATATATTGTATCGAGACAATTCATTATCATTATATGATATCTTTTATTTATTTATTTTGTGTGGATGAGATTAGTTATGGTTCTACTGTATTTTACAGCTTATGTATTCATACAAGGTTTCCATATATTGTAGTGTACTTCGTATGTATACAGCTGGCATGTCTACGTTCCTAGTCCTACGTATTTTGGGACTGGAGCGTTACATTCCGTGCTTACGACAACGGTGTTAACTCATACTTTGCCTTTAGACCATTCTCGTACCAACAATGTTAACCTATCAAGTCGTGCTTGTCTTTCGGCAGATAATCAGAGACTCAACTACGCGGTAATACCCAATTCCTTGTGACCATGCTACAAATCCATCATACCGTACCTCGCAACTCACTGTGACTTTACCATATCGCCGCCTCGCGGCCCTTGCTACTTCGATCACCAACATACCCAATCAAGACTTCTGGACTAAGTATCACTTGACCGACTTTGCCTTGCGGTATTTTCTGACTTAAACTCAAGACAACTCAAACCAACTTATATGCCGACAACTCAAGACTCGATGCCACATCTCGTGCCGAAGCACATCGTCTACGTTGATACCAAATCTTAGGCCCAAATACTGTGTTCTAACTGTACACACATTCAACTGACTCAATCCAAAGACACACACACGAATTGCCGCACGTGCCGACCCATCTATATGAATTGGTCACTAACATCACAAGCTATCATGGACTATAGCCTTGCTATTCGGCGACCCTTTCAACGCAAGTAGCTAGCCCCGTTGAAAGTTCCCGAATAACCTGAGCGGTTTGTCCAGCTACGGCTATACCTGTTTCCCTCCGGAACGACGTAGTCCCATGGCGTCCAGGGTTACAGCTCGTGGAAACTCCTCCTTGTCGACAAGTTGTCCAATGACCATGCAAGACTCGACTCAAACTGACGTCTCACACAGTCATCCTTCTTTCAATGTTACCATCTCTTTCAAAACCAATATCATGACTTCTATCATTTGAGACCCCTTGATGACCCACGGTCGCGAGCATTCTTTCCATGTTACCATATCATTTCATTCAACTCATGAATGCCTATTCAATAGTCCTTTCTTCCAAAAACTCATTAAATCAACTGTGGTTCATGCCTTAAACACTAAGTCCGTGCATCGTGCCTTAAACCGACTTACGTTCTACGCGACGCCATCGCCCAAGTCATACTTTATATGACGGCCCTTGAGACCGTATGACTATGTGGTTATACCCAGCCGTAGAGCTCGTAGGACCGTGCTTGCTACCACTTTGATAGCCTAACATAACTTGCCTGACTTAGACGCACAATGACTCGACGAGCAAAGGCTACGTCGGGCCTCGCATTGCGAAAACGTGCCGCACATGCGCTCGACTTCTGAACGACCAAGTCATTTGGGTGCCTAGACTTATATCATAAGCCGTGCAACGCAGCTTAACTCATGGGACAAGCCAATGTTATGCCAAGCCTTGGACGATAGGACCGTGCATGCTTTATGAAGCATTTATGCGGACGACGCCTATGACTTAGGCTGCATTCATAACTTCGTCTACTCAACCAACTTTTCTTCTCCTAAGCCACTGGACGAAGGATCGAGTATCATTTTCAAAGCACGCCGTGCACCAACTCTAAGCCGATCGTTGGACCTTTCCATATTCTAACTCAATTCGACCCGTCGGGATTATTTCCTTTAGTTATGTGGATTCGTCTCTTTTATTATCAAACCTACTTGTGCAAGTTGAAAACATACGATTTATTATGTTAAGGCAAAGACGAGACGAGTTCACCGAAACTACCCCACCTGAGCGAGCGATCGCCTCGACCGAGCGATGTCTTTGAGCAGCCGTTGCAAGGCTAAGTCTGAACGCCGTCGGCGTTTCGATTCCTCCGATTCACTGAGCGGGACGGGGCACTACACACGCGCAGGTAAACCTGTGCTGGTTTGGGCAAAGCAAGTGATGTGATCCTCCGAGGTAGATGACGTCCCAGGAGTGACTTGACTGTCGTCTGAACCCAGCTTCGTGTCTCGTAACCTCGCAAGGAACTCCCTCTCAAGAGGGGTTATTTCAGCCAGTTGGTTTTTTTCTCCCTTCTTCCGCCAGATTTGCTTTGTGTCCTCCAGAATAATTTTTTTTTCTACCAGCATATCCGCCTCTACCACCATGACGTCCTCCACGGCCCCGTCCGCGATCACTAGACTGACTTCGCAGGGGTTTAGGACAAAATCTGATGTAATGTCCTGAGTCACCACAGTTGTGGCAGACACCGCCTACATAGGGAGGCTGATTGAATGTAGCAAGGGTAGACTTGTCAACAGCAACTTGCTCCCCCTGGAAGTAACCCTTGTTGGGCATCAACTTCAATCGAGCTTCTTCTTGCGCCATGGCAACTATGGCTTCTTCCAAGGATGGAAGCTGAGTTTGTGCTAAAGAACATTCCTTTCCAGCTCAAACACAGGATTGAGCCCCTTCAAAAACATCATCATCCGCTTACGCGAAATATAATCCAGGAACATCTGAAAATATTTCGCAAATGCTGGTTCGACCTATGCATCTTCCATCCCAAGAGGATCATAGTAATCTCGATCAGACCAGTACTTCTTTAACAGAGCTGCGTACTCAGAGATGGTACGTTCGTCTTGTGCCACCCTATCGAGTTTATCCTGCAGTTGGAAGACCCACATAGGGTTGCCTGAGCCTGAGTACATATCCTTCAAAGTTCGACATATATCAGCAGCAGCCTCCATCGCCTCTACATTGCCCGACACCTGGTCGGTCAATGAGGCTGTCAACCACCCAGCTACTACGTTGTTGACAATCTCCCAAACCGCAAACTCCTTTGAGGAGGGGTGGACTGGTGCCATGGTTTGGCCATTAACATAGCCAACCAAGCTACGTCCCTTCAGCGTCCGCATCGCCTACCGCGACCACTTCAAGTAGTTGGACGTTCCTTCCAACTTTGTCTCCAGCTTTTTCAACTTTTCTATTTTGTAAGGTGACGGATCCACATCAGTATGGGTCACACATGGGGTCGTCTCGGTTAATCTCTTTGATAAGATATCATCAACCAAGGCCTTCATCTCTTCTGCCATCAGTTTACCAACGATTGAATCCATGGCGTCTTCAACTGTGATTCGTCGTCTTCATCGTCGTCAAAGTCTTCAACAGAGACTTGACGAATGTGCTGTGAACTTGGCCAACACCGGCGCACGCACGTAGATCCCGATATAAAAATCGTGGATGGAAAACAAATACAACATTTGATAATTCCAGACGGCAGAATCTAGGAACAGATAATGCAAATAAAGCATTTGACTTTCATCTGTCTTCGAAATACGCCCTTTTTTTCTTTCTTTTTTTTTCCTCTTTTTTCTCTCTTTTTTCTCTTTTTTTTCTTTTTTTTCTTGAAAAGATGGCTAGGGTTAGGATTTGGATGGGGATAGAACGACTATGGATAGGGTTAGGGTTTGGATGGGGCGGCTAGGGTTAGGGTTAGCATGTGTGAGGGGGGTAGCAGCAGGGGGGTTCGGCCAGGCGGTGGGGGTAGCAGCAGTCGGGGTGTAGCAGCAGGGGGTTCGGCCGGGGGGTCGGCAATGGGGGGTTCGGCCAGGGGGGGTCGGCAAGGGGGGTCGGCCAGGGGGGGTGGGTCGGCAGGGAGGGGTTCGACCATGGAGGGGTGCGAAAAAACGAACTTTGCAGCACTTCCAAAAAACGCTGCACAGCAGGTCCAGTGGGGGGGTTCCGGGGGCGCTGCACAGCAGGTCCGGTGGGGAAGGGGGTCCGGGGGTGCTGGACAGCAGGTCCGAAGGGGGGCAGGTCCGGGGGCGCTGCACAGCAGGTCCGGGGGGGCCAAGTCCGGGGGCGCTGCACAGCAGGTCCGGAGGGGGAAAGAAGGAAAAAAATTCTTTTTTTTTTCTGTGGAAGGGTTATGGCTCTGATACCATGTAGAGAATAATAATGGAATAATTTTATTGATAGGCTATTGCCACTACTTATAGAGGGTCCAACTCCTCTTCACAATACATCTTCCAATGTAGGACTAAAGTCCCTTATTGGTTCTCAACACTTTGGCACCAAAACATAGAAAAATTATCATTTTTCTTTTCCAACCCAATGATTCTGCGAACCAAACGAGTGATAGATACAGCCGTTGCATGATCAAAACCATTCCCTCCTCTTTTTTTATTAGTATTTCTAATGACATTAACCAATGCAAGCCCAAGGTTCCTTTATAGAATCCGCCATAGTTTTTGAATCTTTGCCAGAGTTCAGGTCTTTCACTTTTCCTGGCTGCCTATAGACACATAGCAAGGGGAGTTTCTGGTAGCATTGATGTTCATGCGTATAAGGTTAGGACTTGAATATGGGATGTTAGCTTTAATAGGGTGATTCCAACCTAGCCATAGACCACCTGAACGACCTTTGGCAGGAACAATGAAATGATTTGGATTGCCAATCTTTGAAAGAGAGAGATTTGAATGATTAGTAGAAGACTTCTCTGAGATGAAAGAAAATCAACGGGTTGGTTGCCCTAAGAAATGAGTGTAGTGTTTGGACTGTCGGATCATATCTCGCACTCCGACAGTTTTAAGACAGGATTAGCATTGTTCTTGCGACAGTTTGAGGTCAGCCACCACAATCTGTTGTGGAAGAAAAGAAGAATTACCAAAGTGATTTGTTTCTTGGTTTTTGAGGAGGATAATAAAGAGGAAGCATGACTTTTATTGTTGAGATTGGGGGAAGAGAGGTCACTAGATAAATTTAGGCAAATGTTAAAGGCCATTTCCAAATTACTAAGGGCCACCAACTTAAAATTTTAAAAAATTTACAAGTTTGTCATTTTGAAAACACTAAGGGCTATCCCGTTTCTGTCAATCGAGAACTGCATGGCTTGCCTGCAGTCCAAAGTGAACATAGGACTGCAGTGCTTGCCTGCAGTCCTCGATTGACAGAATTTTTTTTATTTTTAACTTCCAACCTATAGTGACTGCAGGACTTGCCTGCAGTCCGAAGTAAAGACAGGACTGCAGGCAAGCCATGCAGTCACTGTATATTGCGGCGGAAGGTGGTGGAAGGCGGAGGGTGTTGCTGGAGGAGGACCGAACCCTTTCCATCATCACCGAACCCATTCCATCAGCACCGAAAAAAAATGGCATCAACCCTCCTCCGCCGCCGCCCCTTCTCCACGATGGTGGAGCTCGCCCACCTCTCCACCCCGCTGATGGACCCCGGCCACCTGGTCTCCCTCCCGGAGTCCACCCTCCTCTCCGTCTACTCCGTCACCCAGCCCATCCAGCCCTGACCGAGCAGCAAGGAGCAGCAGCAGCTGCTGCCCCGCACGGCGGCGTCGGCAGCCGCACGCCGCCGTGGCACCTCCCCCATGGCGTCCCCTTGGCCGGGCGAACCTCCCTGGGCGCGGAAGATCTCGTCAAGGATGGCGGACTGCTTCACAAATTTTTTTCTCGGTGGCCCTTAGTAAACTTGTTCAACTTTGGTTGCTCTTAGTAAAAAAAAAAATTCATGGTTGTCCTTAGTAGGAGGGTTGCCCTTAGTAATTTGGGGGTGACCTTTAACATTTTCCTAAATTTATTTGTGGGGAGGACTTGTCGCTTTCAATCTTTTTTTGTTTTTGTTTTTTGTTTTTTGTTTTTTGGAGTTTGGTGAAGTTTGGAGGACGAGTCACCTTCCAACCTCAGCTAATTTCTCTTGTTCATATGATAGGAAGTCATCCTTCGAATAGAAGATTACTTGGCAATGTGGTGTTAGTATTAAAAAAATTGTGGACCAACCAAAAGGTAAGTTTATTAATTTCTAACCGGATAAAGTGCAAAAAATTTCTCGTTAGATTTTTGCTTTTTACACTAAAAGATTCCATACTCTTAAAATTTCTAAAAGTATGAAATATGCTCATTTTATCCCCTTTCTGTTAACTGCTGTTAAGTGGAATATGTAATGACCATTTTATCCCTCCTCCTCTCTCTCCCCCCCCCCCCCCCCCCCTCCCCCCCCTTCTCTCTCTCCGGTGGTGCGGGGAGGAGGAGGAGAGGGGGGGCTGAGGGGGACGGGGAGAAGGGGGCTGCCCGGAGTGAGGAGGGGGGACTGGCCGGGGGCGGGAGGAGGAGGAGCAGGGGCTGGCCGGAGTGTGGAGGGGGGCTGGCCGGAGTGAGGAAGGGGGCTGAGGGGGGCAGGGAGGAGGAGGAGGTGGGGCTGGCCGGAGTGAGGAGGGGGGCTAGGGGGGCGGGTCTGGTGGGGAAGGGGAGGGGTAGTTTATGTATTATTATTATTATTATTATTATTATTATTATTATTATTATTATTAGTTTTTAAATGTCATTAATGGTCAAAGGTAACGGTCAACAGATGGTTGAAGACTTTTCGAACAAGTAATAGATTGCGGGGGTCTTTATTTACTAAATTTGATTAAAATGTCTTTCTAAGTAAAATGTACAAATTTAACGAGAATTTTTTTTACAATTTACCCATTTCTAACCATTGGACATCTCAACCCATTAGTAGCTTGGTCCTTGTCTGCACGCCGAGCCCCTCGGCTCCTTGCATAAGTATGGCACGTGAGTGAATTTGGACCAACTATTCTCCAATATACTTCCTACAACAACTAATATTATGGACCTATGGTCCTATCATTTAGCAAACTGCACTGTAGTATCACCCCGTGTGCAAAGAACTGTAGTATCACGCGCATCAACGAGAACAAAGCGCTTTAAATTCTCGTTCCGGTGCTGACGGCAAGGGCGGATCCAAGAGGGGGATGGAGTGGGCCGGAGTCCATCCCAAATTTTTTTTTATATATTTTTTTATATAAGTTTTTTTTTTTTTTTTTTTGTATGAATTTATCCACTTTTAGTTTATCCAAAAATTTGGTAGTCTTTTTCAGCTATAATTTCTGAATCTGCCTCTGACTGCCTGACAGAATTGTCGGGCGCGATGAAGAAGGCCGAACTAGTTGGTTTTGGTTTGACAGAGGATCCGACTTAGGGACTGCTGCAATTTTTATTTGTACTAATTTATTTATTTTCGGCCTATTGCCCGCTTCGTACAAACAGCAACATAAAGTATAATATCAGCTCTACCTAATCTTCTAGCTGTTGTCCAGGTTGAGTGAAAGCACATCTTACTTGATCCCTTTGTGACCTACAACACATGCCTAATCTATTTCAATCAATCTCCCATTCATCATCTTATAATCTTCAAGTTTAAACGGAAACGATACTCCGTCAACGGACAGTAACCGTCCATTGCGGTGCCACCTACGATACGGTTCCCCTTGGCTCCATCCAACCTCTGCTAGTTTCGGATCCAACAATACATGGATTAAAGTATAGATCGATATCGATACAGTTTGACATATTCCGATCCGATACCGACTGATATCCGTTACTGATCGATACCGACATTGGGGTATCTTTTTCGGTCAATTCGGCAAAAAAAATTAAACGAAAAAGACGATCAGCAAGGATTTAAAGCATAATAAGATTGTAAAAGCATGTAAATGAAAAAAAAAAAAATCAATCTATTGTATGTAAACCAATCGGTAAGGGTGACTACTATTTCATTTAATTTCAAAACTACTAAAAAATAACACTGAAAATACTTAAAATTATGCCTAAATTTATAAAATATATGTTTTTAAATGTAAATAATTTATTAATAATTATTTGTTTTTCGATACCAAAAAATTCGATACTCCGATCCGAAATACTACCGATATCAATACTCATAGGAATAGTCCGATGCTGATAATGTGAACGGTAATGTGAACCTTGCATCAGATAGCTCCAAAGAGAGTCTGCCACATGGTTGCGGTCAAAGGACGATCACGCCCATTGGGGATCCATACAGCAGCGTGCCTGATCATCACCAAAATGCAGCTTGAGGTGCATATGCAACTTTTGAGTCCGGATCGAATTTTGTTTTTCTTTCTCAACTGCTGTTTTGTTCTTGTCTACATTGCTTTGGAATCTTGATTGAATTATTGTCTTCCTTTTGAGAACTATATGGAAATGTCCACCTCTTTTAATGAGAGATGAAAGAAGAATAAGAAATCATTACTCCGTGCACTGTCTGCACACTCCAGCTCATCGATCGATTTCATGGCTAGTACGACTTTCTGGCTGCAACTTGGGTTAGGCTAACAACTGGATCGACTTATTGGATTCCTTGTAGAAAAATATTTCCTCTTTGAACTCCTACAAAGCACAACCTGACTTGACTGTGATATGTGATTGGGAGGGGTGTCAGTATGTGCACCGAAGGTACGGGTCAAACTCTAAGCCCCAATAATTCATAGCAACAAAACAAACCATAAATCATCAAGAAGATACCATGAATCATCAAGAAGAAGATTATACCAGCACTAGAACACGGAATCTGTTCATGTATTGATGTAATCTTCACTTTTAAGAGAATGCATAATGGAGTATTTTAATTAATACTTTACTCTGAAGGGTCTGAAATCAGCAGTAAAGGTGTTTGAAGTCTCCATCGGATTAGAACGTCTGGTTGATCATTGATCGCGTCATGTTTGCTTGCCCTTCGGTGTTTTTAAGTACAGGTAAGGTTCCTATCGCGTCTTCTAGAAGAGTATCGGATTTTCTCTTCTTTCATTCAGTCTCGGCAAAGTCGGATTATGAAACCTAATGATCAAGTTTAATCGTGTATTTTAGACTACACCGCCTGCCTGCATATATACCATTAATTTGATTAACGAAATAAACATCCAAATACAAAAAGATAGTTCATGAAAAGAAAAAGAAGAAGACTAGGGTTATTTATACTAGCCTCACCTATATTTTTGGTTTATTAAACGAATCACCCATATTCTAAAAATAATTATACTACCATCCCTTATATTTTATGTGTATTACACTAACCTCTCATATATTTTATGTTTTACGTAAAAAGTTATTACACTAACCACCCTTACAATATAAAAGAGAAGTGGACAGGGGTGGAACCAGAAATTTAAACTGGGGTAGGCTACAATGGATTAGGGTGGACTAGAGGTGAGCTAACTCATATAAAAAAAAATAAAAAATAAAAATATATAAGTAAAAACGAACCAATTTTTTTAGCCCACTCAGCCCCTTGTTAGCAATTCGGCAAACCGAAAAAATTCGGGACGGCAAAAGTTCGAGTATAAATCGACACAGTACAAATAAAGTACGTTAAAAAAATCGGTCAAATATTCGATAAATGGAAATACTAAGGTTAGAATCTTCACATGCTTAAACATGTTGTCAAATTTAGTTAATTAAACAGATTTCCTCCATGTTTTTTTTGCTAAGTTTTTTAATAATTTATAGGAAATACGTCTAAAAGTTCGTCAGTTTAAAATTTACGTACTGATTTAAAATTTTCAAAAGTACGCAAATATTATTCATTTCTGAAATATACGTAAAAATTTGTGTATAATACGAGTTTTATTCAGGTGATTGGTAACAAGGCTCCATCCATAGACTGAATTCGTCCCTGGAAGTGGAGGTCTTTAATTATTTTCAAAGTAAGACAGGTATGTTACCGAAAAGATAGGAAATGTTAGGCCTCGTTTGGTTCGCAGAATGGAAGGGAAAGGAAATCAATTCCTTGTCATTTCCTTTCCTTTGGGAAACTTTAATTCCTATTGATTTTCCTTTCCGATGTTTGGCAATGTCAAGAAATTTGGAAAGGAAAGTGAATACTTCAATGTGGGAAAGTGATTCCTTCCTTGGATGGATGGAATCACTTTCCCCCCTAATTTCCCTTCCATTGGGAATCACTTTCCTTTCCTCCTCAATTCCTTGGACACCCAAACATAGGAAAGTAATCACTTTCCTTTCCCAACCGGGAGATTCCGCGAACCAAACGAGGCCACGTTTGGTTTGCGGTTCCTTTGGGAAATGACAATTCCTATTGATTTCTTTTTTGATGTTTGGAAATAGCAAGGAATTTGAAAAGAAAAGTGAATAATTCAATGTGGGAAAGTGATTCCTTGTGTTGATGGATAGAATCACTTTCCCCCTAGTTTTTCTTCCATTGGGAATGACTTTCCTTTCCTCCTCAATTACTTTGTCACCCAAATATAGAAAAGTATTCACTTTTCATTCCCAACCGAATGATTCCGCAAACCAAAGAGGTATAAGAGAAACAAGATAAAATCTCAAGGAAACTGGATCAGTCTGTCGCTTGTTCGAAGCTAGAATCTTTTATATATCTTGGTCTTCTCCTGTTGAACTTTATATAGAAAGGGCTCTGAGAATTATTTTTCAAATGCATATTTGCACTGCTTATGTGATAACAATCATACACAACAGTTTCAATACAGGAACTATTTTTGTTTCAATCTGATCTACATGATTTAGTACATTACTGCCAGATTCTGCAGAAATGAACCTGCAAATAGGAACTTCCAATATTGTTTCCTATTTGATCTGAGTTCAAACTAATGGTTCAAGGCCTATGTTGTTAGTATCCGCATTGAAGATGACAAGGACAAAAGACTCAAAGAGAAGGGGAATGTGGCATAAGTGGAGGGACGGGGACTACGAGCCAAAGACCAACTTGTTAACCGTGTCGACGTTGAAGTCGTCGGCACTACGAGTAATGTCATAGGGACCACATATCCATGGTGTGATCATCCCCCACCATTGTCTTGTCTTGGCTTCATATAGGTGTAGTGTCAATTCAGGTATGAAAGGTTCAATAAATTCTAACCTCTACTATTATCGCTATTCGGCTACAATGTTGCATCATAATTAAAGGAGAGATCAATGTGAACGGTGTACCGACTTGGACCATTCCTCGTTCTTGGACAGCTCGTCAGGGTCAGTCCTGGAGTAAGCCAGATAAGACTTGGAACTTGGACAATTCTTCTCTGTTAGGACAACCCTTCAGGTTCAGCATGATCCCACCAATGGTCAGTATCACGGATGACCATCAAGACCAACTAACAATAAGGGTCAAGAAACAACCAAAATTTAGCTCCAGAATAGAACAATCCAACCCTCCGGACCGATCATGCAGCTCGCACGCCCATGCATCTGTATCCTTCGAATTCATATAATATAACAGATGCGGAAATTTACCACGAAACTGTTGGTGGTTGGTATGAAATCATCAGATCAATTAATGCACTGCAAGTGGAGTATGCATCTGATCTTCTTCCTTCCTAACCTTGAAATTATTGGGACAGCCTTCCTAACCTTGAAATTATTGGGACAGTACTATAAATAATTATAACTCTAGACCTTCATATTAACTCTACAGTTTTGGTGTAGCGATAGCGACTTTAACACGGGTAAATCGCACTTTATTAAACTGATTCAGAGAAGGTATACGTAACTGTTGCCCTAATCCAACACGTCAACACGTACCATATTAATAGCCATATATACAGGCTGGATGTTGAAGTTGCTCCAGTATGAAATCAAACATATGGCTACCTGAAGGTTTCTCTTTTCATTTTATCACATAAAATTAAACTGGAATTTACCATTTTGGATTGTTTAATCTGTTTTAGGTGTCAACATAACGAGTCATACTTGATCTAGCTAGTTTCAAATCCATATTTATGATATTCTTATTAGAGTAATGTTATTCATACTTCCAAATTATCTCTCGTTACGTGGCAGCTCACGTGACATATGACATGACAAATTCTAACCCAAAAATTAATTACCTAACTTTTTAATTTTAATTTTAATTTTAATTTTAATTTTAATTTTAATTTTAGTTTAATTTTAATTTTAATTTTTGTCTTGTCAACTGCAATGTCAAACGACATGTAAGGTCACATAAGAAGAGATACTTTGGAGAGAGATTTTGGAGGAACAAATATTATTTTTCTTCTATTAATTGATTATTTCTTTGGAATTTTCTAGTGTGTAGATATTTCTAATTAAGTTATAGGAAAAATGTTTTATGTATTCCTTGTTAGCTTTTACCTCTTCATTTGTGCACACTTGCGGATCTACATGGGTGGCACTGGAGGACAGGATCCCGAGTGAATTTTTTTAAATATATTATTCTAATTAAAAAAAATTAAAATGTTATATCCGAATTACTTATAATTGTACTCCTAGTGAATTATAATTTTGGATTCGCGAGTGCTTGTGCATCATGTGAGTGGTAACTCATCCTTGTTTTCTACAAGGTTACAAAATGGTAAAGAGTAGACACTGTTTCATTGTAGGAATTCATCAAAACACCACGATGCGAATGATAGCGACTATCACTCGTTTAATTAATTTAAGCTTTGTTGTATATATTTTGAAAGTCTAACCTATGGAAATCTAAAACGAGAGGATATGTTTAAGAAATAGATATTTGTTGGGATTTGGCTCATGTCATGTCATCCTAATAATAATAGAATAAAAAAAGGTCATAGTCCAGTTTCCAAATATGAAATTCGATGTCATGCTTACTTATGATTGAAATTTTGTATATAAAGACATGATATACTATATAAAGGCATGTACGTAGTTCGTTGTAGGAGTGTGCTCAAAATATACGCTGGGTAGGATTGAGAGTAAGAAAGAGAAAAGTAATAAAGGTTGAATAAAGGAGACTGAAATTTTCAAATCTTCTTGAATGTAATATTTGAGATTTTTTGGATTCTTTTTGTGTTGTATTTTATATTAGCAGTTATGAATTTGTAGTGATCTTGTAAAGTCTAACTTCTAATATTATTTAGTAGTGATCACGTTCTTTCGATAAAATTTACTGGTCATGATTTTTCACTTATATTCTTACATCTTTGTATTGTATCTTGTGATCTTTATTTCCTGCTAGAATCAATCAAGTGTTGTGATCAAGTGTTGCAGGTGCCAGTTTGTCACGGATGCCTATCTTGCATAATACTTTTCTTTTTTTTATTATTTCCAACACAATAGTGGAAGACTCAAATATGTGGAAATGTAGCAATACTTGTAACTTGTGATGCTCTGATCTTGCAGAGTCCTTTCGTCTTCGTTTCGGATTCTGTGGAACCGTTCGTCCTTGCTTGAGCGTGATGCCGTGCAAGCCTAAGTTACGCTTGCACAAGACCAAGACCTGTACAATGACAAAATAGCCAAGATTGACAATAGCGCAGCGGAACATAATGCAGATATTTGAACTTAGCAGCGAACACATTGCAGAATATAAATGAACACAATGTAGCAGGGACAAATTCTCTTTTATTGATATCTTTGAATGGATTACAAAGCTCCCATTTTCTCTTTGATACATGCCATACATGGTTTACATTCTCTCAGAAACTTTACATATTACAACGATCCCGTTCCATACATTACATCCCTTTATATACAAAACTAACTCTTTGAAACAAATATACATCTCTTTGTACCTCTTCTGATTTCTGGCTCCTGAGGATGAGGATCGGGCTATGGCTTCGGACTATCCATCTCGATGCATCTTGCACTTGCGTGCAGATTGATAGTGGGTCAGTATATCAATAAACTGGTGGTTGTGAACAAAGGTTACATCGTCTGAAACGATCACTAATTCATTTAGTGAAAAAATATTTCATATGATATGATCTTGCTACTTTTATCTATGTCATTTCATTCAGCACAGAGTCAGATTACATCTTTTAAAAATACTTTCGAAAAGTCATAGTTCATTTCATTTCAAGCACTCAAGGGACAATTTATACTATCTGATGTGTGCAGCGTGTTTCATGAGCCATATCATTTCTTTCGGAACATTTTACAACAATTCATTCCTTGGGGCATAGCAATTCATGGATTTAAAACATATTCATTTGCATAACATATCATTCTTTAGGAACAAGCAACATTTCATATGGAACATATATTCATTAGAGCATTTTATGATAAAAATGTAAAATATTTACGGACATCAGTTATTCACTGATTCTTACCATAGCCGACGGTTCTTCCATGCACAAGACAATGATTAGCATAGACATAATATAACTAACATTTTTTCCTGTTCGACTCTGCATTATTAGCTCGAATCTAGATTTTATGTATGCATGCCATCGATTAGCAGCTGTGACTCAAGGCTCAGCTCTGCACTAACATATGTGTAGACCAGCAACTTTGACCCAAGGTTCAGCTTTGCACCAATAACACACATGCTAGCAGCTGCAGCTCAGGGTTCAGCTCTTCACTAACCGACATCCTATCTACATGATGGTCCATGGGTCCGTTCCCATGATTAGCCGCTGAGACTCATGGTTCAGCTCGTCGCTAATAGGCACAGCACCCGCCTGATCGCGAGGTCTAGCATTTACCTCAGGGGTGCTATTACAATCTCTCCCGGGCCGATCGGTCCCTAGTGCCCTAGGGACCGTCGAGAGACTATTACCTTGTGCACAAGTTGTCCAAAACCAATGCATGAATGCACTCTATCAGATAAAACCATTCAATGCACAGATTATCAATCAGCAGTTATTCCGTCTTTTCTTTTCGTATAACAGAACCAATAGCTCATCTTTTCATTTCATTCATCCAACAACATAGTCACAGCTCTGCTTTTCTCTTTTTTTTTTGTTCGTTCATTCATTCAATCGGTACAATTGTCGTCATTTATTCATTCATTCGTTTCAGCATACAATCAGGAACAAGACATTCTTTCGTTAAGCATGGTAACATTTCTATAACAGTAAGCATAGATGTCTACTATTTGATAGTATATATATAATTAGGGACGTGCATGTAAGCATACTATGTTTTTATCTTATTAAGCATGGCAACAGTTTATTGATTGAGGCAACATTCTAACTTTAGCATGGCAACATCTCATTTCTTATTAGCAGGCACAATCTTCTTCTTAGCATATAAAATATCTCTTTTCTTGTTCTTAGCATAGCAACATGTGAATTCTCTTATAATCATACTCAATGATTTCAATCTTGTCATTAGCAATAACATTCATTCAAAATTTCATATTCTTATTAGGCGTGATCGAATCAAAAAATGAGTTTTCATCCACTCACCTAGATCAATCGTCTTCTGTTGCAGAGCCAGCAATCTGATCTTTCGATCTGTCTATCTCGTGCTTTTGTGAAGTGGGGCACTACATAACTAGCATCTAAAAAAGTCCTTAGATTTTATTTATAGTGCACATATATGAAATTTATATAGTTATATGAAACAATACTTTATTCTTTTGTGTGATCAATAATGGTATCAAGAAGGTAATAATTAATATTAAATATTCTTTCTCAAAAAAAAAAAAAAAAATATTAAACAATATTCAAATACAATAATAGTATTAGAATTAAGTAGAAATGATAGATATACTAAAGTGCCAAATTTGATACAAATAGAAAGTTAATGAAGAACTTTTCTGAGAGTATTGATTCTGAGATCAATTCTGGCTCTTGATATTTGATACACTAGGATAACTCACATATACTTTCGAAATAATCATCAGTCATTAAGCATTAAGTTAGTATCAAAACTTCAGCATAAGCAACCCTTATTATATACATCTTAAGTTTAGATGGTTCTTCCATCCGGAAGTAGAAAAAAATAGTCAAATTTTGTGATGAGTGCATCAAAGTCAGACATGTCAAAAAAAAAAAAAAAAAAACAAAGTCTTGCCAGTCCGAAAGTTTAGAAAGAAAAAACAAATCGAAGGACACGTGTCAGTACGTTATTGGACGAAAAAAGCAAAAAAAAAAAACTCTTACCCCCTGCTAACTCCGGCTAATGGGAAACCGACACGTCGTCGGTTCACGTGGCGGTTTTTCTGGCGGTCTGGGAAGAAGTGCTCAAAAAAATAAAACTTTCAGATAACGCTATACGTACATGTATATAAAATTACATAATTTTAATAACCTTGCCCAAATACAATCAGAAAGAAAAGAAAAAAAATTCTATCCCATCAATGAAACACCAGATATTTCTACCATTGTACTTATGTTCATGATATAATGAAAAAAATAAGCCAAAAATAAAAAATTAGGATCCAAACTTTTCAATTGAACATGTCTGAACTTAAAGTCTAAACTGATAAAAATAAAATAGTTACCAAAAACCCTTATTCCATGTGATATAAAATTATACAAAACATATGTGCTCATCAACTTAACAGATGCATAAAATATATGTTGCCTCCAAAATTTTGATGTACTTTGACCGTTTTTATGCATCAAATATATGTGGTCATAAATTCAACATATGCATAAAAAACATAGTCGTCGATTCTTTTTGTATATAATTTTTAACGATGATTAATAAGTGAAAGAGAGGAGAGATGACGCACCTGGACGTAAGCACGTTAGCATATTGAAAGACAGGAAGACGGAGCATCAGGTTGAAAGAAAAAAAAAAGGAAAATAATATCATAATATTTTATATGGCAAACAAGAGGGTATTGATGACTTCTTAAACAATCACCTCTCATTTCTCCTCTTTAATCCTACGATTTGAATTGAAGGGTTAAAAAAAATAAGATAAAAAAAGGTTAAATAAACTCCTATTTAACTCTCTCTATGACTTTTCCTTCTGAATTCCCACCCTCAAATCAAGCAGAATTTTCTTTCTCCCTCGCTTAATTTTTTCTCATTTAACTCTTTTTACCCCCAATCCAAACAGGCCATTAGAGAAATTTGTTTGTTTTTATGGTAATCGAATCATGGTATCCATAAGTTGTGTTTTTTTTCCAGCTAAATCCGATTGCAGAACTGGAGGGGACAAAGAAAATAACTGACAACACTTATTTATAATTTTGTGAGTTGGACAAATACAAAAAAAAAAAAAAATCAAAATAAAGAACAAAAATGCGTTATGGACCGAGGGAAAAACTGCGTGTAGTCCAAGACTGGCATCATGGTTTCTCATTGGACCCAGCATCCTGCAAATATGGACCCTTTTATCTTTAGAGTAATGCTATTCGTACCTCCAAATTGTCCCTCAAATATATCATTCCTTATGTGGCAGCTGACGTGACATGTTAAATAATATTATGTGTCATCTGACATGGCCGATGACATGACAAATTTTAACCCAAAAAATTAATTACCCAATTTTGTCCATGTTAATTTAATATTAATATTAATTAATGTTAATTTAATATTAATATAATTTAATATTAATATTAATATTAATATTAATATTAACTAACATTAATATTAATTAATGTTAATATTAATGTTAATGTTGATTTTAATGTTAATGTTAATATTAATATTATTGTTAATGTTAATGTTAATGTTAATATTAATATTAATTTTAATTTTAATGTTAACATTAATTTTAATGTTAATTTTAATATTAAAATTTGTCACTTCAGTTGTCACATTAATATGTCATGTCAGATAAAGAGAGACGGTTTGAAGATACAATTTAGAAGAATAAATAGCATTATTCTTATCTCTAATGGAAGATCCTCATGTCAGGCTCGGGTCAGGGTGTTATTCGGTCCGGGCCGGGCCGGCCCGCGGCCCAGAAAATTCGGGCTCGCCGGGCTTGGGCCGGGCCCAGTCCGGACCGGGCGTGAAGGCGGGCCGTGCCTGGCCCGGCCCGATTGGAATTTTCCAAACCCAGCTCGGCCCAGTGGCCCGGGCGCTGGACGGGTCGGGCCTGAGCGGGCCGGGTTTTGGTTTTTTTTTTTTTTTTTTTTTTTTTTTTTTTCCATTTTTATCTTCTTAACCTATTATATAAGCTAATGTAGATTTTGAACACCCAACTAATAAGAGAAATTGGTTATAGAAAGTGGGTTTAAAGCTCCAGTTCGGCAGGTCTTGGGTTCGAATCCTGCAACATACAAAAATATTTTCTCAAAAAAAAAAAATATTCTTTACGGGCCGGACTTGGACTGGGGGAGGGGAGGCCCGACCCGACCCGTTGGGGGGTGGGGGGCCGGGCCGGTTCGGGCCTCGGCCGGGCCGGGCCGGGCTGAATTGACCGCGGGCCGGTCCGGGCCTGGGCCGGGTACCGGGCTAACCGGCCCACCCTACACCACGAGGCTCGGGTTGACGCGCATTCCCCACTGTCTACAGCGGAGTTCAGTAAAGAAGTGGCTGTCAAGTAGAAATATAGGTCACTGAATTCTCCTCTGCATGCCTCAGAAGACAAATCCATTTTGGACACAGTTTAGCCACTCCCCACCCCACCCTTTACTCATGAATATATTTCCATCACTCCTCCCACCGACTGCAGCCTCACAGTAGTAGTAGTAGTACCTACCCTCTCTTCTTCACTACCACTTATATATGAACTAAAACCATTTCTAAAAGAGAGAAAAAGTTCTGAGTCATAGCCAAAATGGAGACGAAAGAGAACTCCTCCACTGCCGAGGAGGCCCCAACTAAGCACAGAGGATGGAAAGCAATGCCATATATCATAGGTACTGAAAAAGAAAACTTTTTTTTCTTTTGTAATTGTGATTTTGTTTTTCTTGGGTTAAGTAGTGATTAATTTTTTTTTTTTTTTGGATTTTTGTAAGGAAATGAGGCGTTCGAGAAGCTGGGGTCGATCGGGACGGGCAGCAACCTACTGGTGTACCTGACGAGCGTGTTCCACATGCAGAGCGTGAGCGCGACCACGCTGATCAACTTCTTCCACGGGACGTCCAACTTCGCCCCGGTCTTCGGAGCGTTCCTCTCCGACACCTACTTCGGCCGATACGTCACGTTGGGCTTCGCATCGATCTCTTCTCTTGTGGTAAATATTAATTTGCTCGCTTTTCACACTTCGTCTACGTACATGAACATAATTATCGGCTCCAGCTTGTTCCATGAATGATGGATAATAAAAATTAATGAACTGAGTCCCATTTCTTGGTGTAGTGACCTGCTAGACCATGATCCGGTATCAAGGGATTTGAGTTCTGAAAGGTCAAGAACATAACTTGATCCGCTCAACTTTTTAGTTTTTCAACTTAATATCTTAAAAGTTTTTTTTTCACTACAACTGAATATTCTAAAAAAAAAAGGGACCAAAATACTCGTGTCTATCCTACTCTCTCTCCCCCACCCGAATGTTCCCCCTTCCCCGCCAACCCTCACTGCCTCTCCCTCTTCGTCGTTGCAGCCTCCTCCCCTGCTGCTCCTTCTACCGTTGCTGCCACCACTGCTACGCGTGGAGAAAGAGGGAAGGGGGGCGGGGTTGGAGGGGAAGGGGAGGGGGTAGCCAGGACATGGGTGGATGTGGATGAGGATGAGGGTGTTGGCTAGGGAAAGAGTAGTTTCGTTCTTTTTCTTGTTTTGGATATTATGATGAAAATAATCCAATAGTTGATGATATCAATTTGTACACAAAAAAAAGTTTAAGGTATGAAATTAAAAAACTGAAATAATTGAGGATATCAAGTTAAAATTAAGTCTAAAAAAATATGGTGTACATGTACTGATTATAGTGTATATGTGTAAGCGTTAAAAAAAAATTCAGTTTTTTTATCCCATTTTTTTGGGTTACTTGTGCGAGTATGATACAAAATCGAAAATTGTTTCGAACCGGATAAATAAGCAATTTGATTAGATTTTCAATATAGGGTTCAATTTTGGAGAACTATAAATTCGATTTTTTCTGTTCGAATTTAGATTTTGAACTTTGCAAATCGACGCAACCCTACATACCCTCAACCCCATACGGATGTAATTTATTTAAGTTTCATATTGCATAATTATAATTTATTTATTGTTGTATTGTATAAATATGTCATTATATTTATTTGTATTATTGTTGTTTGATTGATACACAAAAATTGTATCTATAAAATACCTTAAGTCGGTCCATTATGCAAAGAGTCCAGCAAAATTGGTCCAACCAATTTAACTGAACTAGTGAATCAAATTAGTTCCTCTCTGTTTAGTTTTAATTTTAGAAAAAATTCGATTCTGATTTGGTTATGAAAATTTAGGTTCCGTTTGAATTCGATTTGGTTATGAAAATTAATGCAAAGTGATTGTCAGTATCTATCCATCTAGATAGAGATGTATTGATTGATATAATTAAGATGTAGAAATGTTGCTCGACTGGGCATGTGAAATATTGTCCCTTGTACAACTTCGGTTGAGGCATCCATCCTTAACTTTCCGTTGTCCCTTTATTGTCCGAGACGTAAGACCCACAAAATTAGTCCCCCTTATATTTACCGTTTAAAACTTTTGACTAAAGGGAGATCGAGACATAACATTGGTTCACGCGTTCTTTTCGGTCGTGTAGACGCACTGAAAAAAAAAATATCACCTATTAAATAACATGTATGCTGGAATTTAAATTTATTTTAAAATACTGGTTAGCTTTTTTTTTCTTCTCATGATGGTGATAGACGTCTTCAGTCTTCACCATACTATGACCAGACTCGACTCAAGTCCACTTGTATATAACTATCTAATTTTTAGAGTTTTATGTGAAACTCTCAAAATTTTATGAGAGCATAACATATAGTCACATGTAGGTTGGGAAACTAAGCTAAAACGACTAGACTAACCTCGGCTTAATGACCATGGCCCACTAAGCCGAGGATTCGAGTTCGACTCATGTTCAAACAGCTTGTCAGCTACTCGTGAACAACTTGGCTTGGGAGCAAAGCAAGACGAGCTTTAATATTTTCTTACAATTAGTTCGGGCTCGAGTTTGAGCCCTGGTCGATTAGGACCCAACCTTGCATGAGCCTAGCTTGCAAAGGTCAGCTCGACTCAACTTGATATTGCAACCCTACTCATGATTTGAATGTTGGTCACGTCAATATGTCCAGCGGTATTAAGAGTTGTCATCCTTCCTTTCTTTCTATGTTTTATGCTAACGACCGCATGCCATTAAGCGTCGTGCAAGATAAAAAAATTATGTACTTCGACTATAGAAACTCAAGTAGGAACTGAAAAAAAAAACCTCATTATATGGTTACGTCACGTGTACTTATTTTTCTTTTTAGATCTTTAACTTTTTTTATTTAAATCCTTAAAGATGTATTTAATCTAACGGTTTTCATTAACGAGTTTTAAAAATTAATAGCACACGAGTTACTTTAAGTTTTTTTTTTTTTTTATGTGGTTGGTTGTCAATTATGACATCATGACTATGTAAAACTTATAAAAGAGGCATGCATATAAATGATATAAATGTTATAGATGAGTGTTAATGTCAAAAAGAATATGAAATATTAAATCACATTTTTTTATCCAATGTCGCATTAGCAAGAAGATGTGGAATATCCTTTCTAAGACGTTTGGAGTCACAAGACGGCCGTCTAAAGTGAGAGGGACAAAGGCAGAACCATAAATTCAAATTGGTATGGAATGAATTAGGCTGAGGTAGGCTGGAATATAATCAAACTCATATGACAAAAGTAATATACAGGTGTATGTGTGTGTGAAAAAAATAGACTTGTGCTAGAGTCCACCTTAGCCCTTAAGATGGTTCGTCCTGGGTGGGAGAAAAATA
>JANAVB010027397.1:26473152-26533152 GCA_029216955.1 Iris pallida
TATTAGTTAACAAAGAAAATATATAAGAGAGTGTAGGAAAAAATATTGTAGACCGACATTTTGGACAATATGAAAAGGCAAATTATAAGGGCACATTATTTCTTAGGACTAGTCCAGTTTAGAAATTTTTTTACTCATGACAGCCAATTTTTTTTTTTCCAGTTGTGCTAACCCTCTCAAACCTATGCAGTTCAATTTTTCCCTTTCTCAAACCTAAACTGATTTTTCTCCACCACCTCTATCTTCACCAAAATTCTTCTCTTCAAGATCTAAACTTCTTTTCCTCCTCCTCCCGGCGAGATCTTCCCGCCGTCGAAAGTTCCGTACATTATTTTTAGCATTGACAACACCAAAAACAAAACAAAAATCAAAAATCAAAATGGTTGTTGCCAAAATTTTGATGTCTTACGCATGATTGGAATGAGATTTGGAGAAATGGGCTGGGAGAGAGATGAAAATTTTGGACGAATTTTGATGTTTCAAACCCATAAATTTCGAAGTAAGGGATTCCGACACAGTCGCGCCTGGAAAGACACAGGACTGTATAAAATTTTCACAGTCCTATATGGTGTCAGGACTGTAAAATTTTTCTATAGTTCTACGTATTTTCAGTCTATTCTAGGACTGTAGAAAAATTTCACAGTCCTCTATGTTGTCAGGACTGTAGAATCTACAGTCCTGTGTATTTTCAGTCCATTCTAGGACTGTAGAAAATTTATATATTCATGTGTATTTTTATTTGTGTGATGATATTATTGTATTTTCATTTGTGTTATTGTCAATCTAATTTGACGTTATTTGGCCTATCTTTAAAATATATTTAAATTTGAGAGACTTATCTTTAAAATATTATATAAACGTTTAGTTTGATATGGAACAAAATTGAGATACTTATTTCTAAGATAGATTTAAAATTTTGAGTTTTTTTTTTTTAAACCGAGTAGATAATTTACTTATTTTTAAACCGAGTAGATAATTTACTTATTTTTAAACCGAGTAGATAACTTATTTTATCTTTAAAATAGATTTAAAATACTTATAAATGTAACTTAATGATTTTATAAAAAATATAAAATCCTTATAATTACGTTACTTCTTCTTCCATGTTATTAAAAACTTTCTTTTAGGACTGTTAAATTTTTTGACAGTCCTAAACATATATGTTGCTCAATGCTTTATGTAGGACTGTTAAATTTTTGACAGTCCTTCCAATTGTTAGGACTATCAATATTGTTGACAATCCATCATCGCCCCCAATCGCGACTGTGGACGAATTTTGAAACCCTAAAATGGGTTCAAAACTTCGAAAATCCGTCTAGAGTAAATACTAAATCAAATTTTAGTTACTAGAAGATGAAATTTAGGCATGAACATGAATTGAGATAGATTTGAAAGAGGAAATGTTTAGAATTTTGGGAAAGAGAAGTGAAGAAGAAGTGAGAAAAAAATAGACTTACATACCAATAATTGGACTAACCCTAAATAATTTTCTAGTGACAAATTTGTAAATTATGAAAAATTGGACTATTTCTGAGTAATTGTTGAAATGCCTTTATGATTTGCCTATGAAGAGCTCCAAATGAGTTTTGTTTCAAAAACATCAGATTGATAACTCTCAAAAAAGACATTGCTCGCGTGAGTACTCGTGTGAGACGACCGAGGGGGTCGGAGAGGCCATAGTTTGAAGCAGGAGGTACTCCGTGTTCTCCTTCTCCGCCTCCCTCTCCCCCTTGTGCACTGTTGCGGCCACCGCACACAAATACTGTGCGAGCTATACAGCACGGTTGGAACTTGGGTAACTCTATCGTACAAACAATTATCATTTTGCTACATATATATATGGGAGGGACGATGGCATCCTCATCGATCCCGCATTTGCCTCTGCATCGCAGGGCATGTTCATTCTCACGCTGACAGCTGCAGTCCCCAGCCTGCACCCGCCTCAGTGCGGCGAGGGCCAAGCTTGCGTCGCGCACACGCGGTGGCAGCTGGCCGTGCTCCTGACCAGCTTCGCGTTCCAAATCATCGGAGCCGGGGGCATAAGGCCTTGCAACCTCGCGTTCGGAGCGGACCAGTTCGACCCCCGCACGGAGTCCGGGAAGAAGGGCATCGCCAGCTTCTTCAACTGGTACTACTTCACCCTCGCCTTCGCCATCCTCGTCTCGTCCACCGCCATCATATACATCCAGAGTGACGTGAGCTGGGCCTGGGGCCTCGCGATCCCCACCATGCTCATGCTCCTGTCCTGCGTCTTCTTCTTCGCGGGGACGAGGATCTACGTGGTCGTGAAGCCCGAGGGGAGCCCCTTCACCAGCATCGCCCAGGTCCTCGTGGCCGCCTTCAGGAAGAGACGGCTTAGGCTCCCCGACGACCCGAAGCAGACGCTCTTCGATCCTCCTCATTCGGGGGTTCTCAACTGCAGGCTCGGCTACACTGACCAGTTCAGGTGACTGGCTAGCGAAGCAAAATTTTCCAGACTCTCCAAGCTAAATTCTTTGACAGTCTAATACCTACTTATCCACTATTGCTGTGTTGTGTTGTGTTGTGTGACACTATAGGTTTCTCGACAAGGCTTCGATAGTGACTCCGAGGGACAACATCAAGCCGAATGGCGCAGCGGAGACTCCCTGGAGACTGTGTACTCTTCAGCAGGTCGAGCAGCTCAAGTGTTTGCTAAGGATCATTCCTGTGTGGTCCGCTAACATAATCTTCAACGTCGCGCATGCCCAAATGGGAAGCTACATGGTCCTCCAAGCCCTCCAATCCGACAGGCGTCTCGGGAAGAGCCACTTCGAGATACCGGCAGCTTCGTTCACGATATTCTCCATGCTCTCCATCTCGCTGTGGGTCCCCCTCTACGACCGCGTCCTCGTCCCGTGGCTCCGGAGGTGCACCGGAAGGGAGGGAGGCATCACGCTGCTGCAGAGGATGGGCACCGGACTCGTCCTCTCCATAGTCGGCATGGTCATGTTCGGCCTGGTCGAAGAGGAGAGGAGGAGGATCGCGCTCCGCCGCCCGACCATCGGGACTGCCAACGGCGGCGGGGCGGTGAGCGCGATGTCCGGCCTCTGGCTGATCCCTCCGCAAGTGGTGCTGGGCGTCGCGGAGGCTTTCAACGCGATCGGGCAGGTCGAGTTCTACTACAAGCAGTTCCCCGAGAACATGAGGAGCCTCGCGGGAGCCCTGTTCTTCTGCAACATGGCGGTGTCGAGCTACGTGAGCGGCTTCATGGTGACGATAGTCCACAGGACGACGGGCGGGAAGGGGAGGGAGAGTTGGTTGGCGGAGGATCTTAACAAGGGGAAATTGGACTACTTCTACTTCTTGATTGCCGCTATGGGGGTCGTGAACCTGGCTTATTTCCTTGCTTGTGCCAGTTGGTACAGATACAAGGCACTGGACACGGATACTGACACTGACCATGAAGTTGAACTGGAAGCCATTGTAACGAAATTTCCGGCATGAACAAGTATGTGCGCAGATCATCGACTCATTGGGGAAATACGTAAAGCAATAGATAGTGAAGAGAGAGAGATCTAGACTTATGACTTGAGAGCACATGTCGAAGAATATTTCGTACTTGTAAATTTTCTAGTAAACTTTCTATATTTATTTGACGCTTGTTGTAATGCTTGATAGTATATTTTAGTTTTAGAGTAATGCTATTCGTACCTCCAAATTGTCCTTCCAAAATATTTTTTCTTATGTGGCAACTGATATGGTATGTTAAATAATAATATGTGTCATCTGACATGACCGATGACATGGCAAATTTTAATCCAAAAAGTTAATTATCCAATTTTTTCATATTAATTTAATATTAATGTTAATTTAATGTTAATATTAATATTAATTAATGTTAATATTAATGTTAATGTTAATATTAATATTATTGTTAATGTTAACAATAATATTAATGTTAATGTTAATGTTAATGTTAACATTAATTTTAATGTTAATGTTAATTTTAATTTTAATTTTTGTTACGTCAGCTGCCACATCAACATATCACGTCAGCTGCCACGTAAGGAGGGACGGTTTGGAGGTACAATTTGGAGGTACAACTAGCATTATTCTTAGTTTTAAAGGGTAATATTATTCCTCGTTCCAAATCTTTTTAAAAACTATTTTTTCTTATATCACAAGTGACGTGACGGTTAATATGACAGACAATATGACAAATTTTAAATTTAACGTTCAAATTAATATTAACATTAAAATTAATATTAAAAAAAATTTGGATAATTAATTTTGGCTAATTATAAGGGCACATCAAAATCTTATCAGGGCTATCCAGGATTGGGGATAGCCGATGTTTGTGGAAAAATTACTAGGGCTATCCCAATTTTTTACTCAAGGGGCTGTCCAAACTCCACACCCCCAAACTCCAAATTCCACTCTCATTTGTAAAATTCACTCTCTTTCTTCCAAAATCCTAACTTTCTTCTTCCTCCTCCTCCTCCTCTTCTTCTTCTTCTTCTTCACCATTTCCCACTCCCCAAACTATACATCTTATTCTTCATCTTCTTCTCCACAATTTTTTCACTATAAATCCTAGTTTTCTTCTCCATCATTTCCACTCTAAATCCTAGTTTTCTTCTCCATCATTTCCATCAAAATCCTAGTTTTTCTCTCCACAATTTTCATTCTCATCATTTTGATTCCTCACAAATAATACATGAAAATAAATCCTAACATGTTTATTTCATTCTTTCTCACAAAAAATGCATGAAAATAAACCCTAAAATGTCTATTTCGTTATATTATCAAGATGGAAATAAATTCTAACATATATTTTTCATTCGGCCATTTCGATTTTAGGACTGCCAGAAATTGTGGCAGTTCTAAAATGTACTTGCTGTACAGCAAGTCCCTTTCAGGATTGCCACAATTTCTGACAGTCCTCAATATTTCTAGGACTGTCAGAAATTGTGGCAGTCCTGTTGTACAGCAAGTCCCTTTCATGACTGCCACAATTCCTGGCAGTCCTCAATACTTCTAGGACTGCCAGAAATTGTGGCAATCCTGATATAAACTTGCTCAACAAATCGATTTCTTTTAGAATTAGGGTTTCATCCATAATTTCTTCTATTAATAAAGAAAAATTGATTAATTGATTAATAGATTAGTAAATTTGATAGATTTGATAATTCAATTTTTTCTAAAACTATGATTTCACCCATAAATCAGGGTTTAGATAAAAAAAAGAGAAATTATAAGAGAGCAAAAAAAATAAACTAGGGTTTGGAGAAAGAGACTTTATTTTGTTTTCTTTCTTTTTGTTCATGCTCTTCTTCTTCTTCGTCTTCTTCTTCTTCTTTTTGTTCTTTCTTCTTTCTTCTTCTTGTGAAGAAGGAGAAGAGTGAGAAAAAAAATTAAAAGAATTGTCTTTTATACATTAGAATGTGATAGTCCTGAGTAAAAATTTCAGTGGCAAACTTGTAAATAAAGGGAAGTTAAAAATGTGATAGTCCTGATAAGATTTTGATGTGCCCTTATAATTAGTCTTAATTTTTTGGAATAAAATTTGACATGTCAGCTGTCCTGTTAGATGTCACATAATATTATTTAACATATCACGTCAGCTGCTATCTAACGAGGGATGATTTGGAAAAAAATTGTGCAGGTACGAATAACATTACTCAGTCTTAAAATATATAGTTGATAGTAAAAAGAAATTAAATACATTTATGTCTTAAAATTAAACCTAAATATCTAAATATTTTCTCTAAATGTGTTAATAATTATTTACTTTGCAATAAAAAAATTGGATACTCTGATCTTAAATTGCATACACTGTCCATAGATATTGTCGATACTGATAGTCATAGAAAGGATCCGACACCGTTTTTGACACAAATACTAGGAACCTTGGTTTTACCATGAAAATACATGAAATCTATAACTTCCAACCCCCAAGAACTATTAGCTCAGTCCGATAGTGATAGTCATAGGAAGGAACTATTAGCTCAGTCCAAACTTCCGACCCCCAAGAAGTAATTCTACAACTTCCAGTACCCATTTGTCAAATATGTCCGTATAAAATAATCCAGTTGAAGTATCGTATTCTTACAATCACATATCATAAACTGGCCACTTTGGATGCCATGCTGCCAAAGTGATACAATCCAAACTTATGACTCTTTCCATTTTTTTTAGGCAACATGAAGAACTTCATGTTGACATTTCCGACAGCGATTCCATTCAGACTGTCAAGGAAACAGTACTTAACGAGAGCACAGAGTACTCTGCAGATGAAAGGCCAGCAACTCGCAAAAACTACAAAGCCAAAGGCAAGAAGCCAATGCTCTGAACATTGTGATTAGGTTATGCTACTCCCTTTTTGGTTGCTCTCATATAAACAGAATGCAGCAGGAAAATGTTTTTTTTGACGAGTCTTATGTACCCTTTTTGTGATCCCTTGCCGTGGGAACAAAACAGGTTTGTGGGAGCTGCTATTTAAATTTCAGCCATGCTGTATGTATATATATTTTTGGAATAAAGATAAATTTTATTCTACGCAAATCGTAGTAAAGGTATTACAATATATTATTCTTACATCTCTTCCACCCCAGTTAAGGGACCATTACAGATACATCGAATTCTATATTATGCAGAATTCCTGCAGGAGGGGTAGTCAGCCTCTCAAAGATACGCCTGTTACGTTCCCTCCAGACATGTCAAACTGATGCTGCAAGCCGGACTCTAGCTATCTTGGCCCAACCAGGATCCATGCCTCGGCGGTCTCTGATTCAGCTGAGGATCCTCCGTATATCTCTAGCACTGCCAACTCCACCCATCGATCGCATGCACTGCTCTGACCAAATGTGCTAAGTTATCGGACACTCAAAGAATAGGTAATCCATAGATTCGGCCTCACCTGTACACAGTACGCACTTCGGGTCTGAAATCTGCATCCCAAACCTGAGAAGTCTGTCCATCGTCATCAACCTGCTTAGAAGGAGTTTGTATGAACAAAGCTGCATTTTGCGAGCAATCTCCTATCCCCAGATAAAGTCATACTCCGCAATCCTGATGTTGTATATATATATATATATTGTTGGGAAAGAAGCGCGGAAACCTTTCCCCAAACCGGAGAGTACCTGCGAGAGGACCGAGCAATACAACGCACGAACCCAAAAATAGCCACACAAAAACAATCACGCAGACACAGAGAATTTTTGACGTGGAAACCCTTGCGGGAAAAAACCACGGGACGATCGGAGTCCAACCCTGAGAAGCCTCCACTAATGGAATAGAAGAATTACACCCTCTACAAACTCCTCCCGATCCAAATCGGATCCCCACAACACTCAGAGATAAGAACAATGATTACAAGGCTACGAAGAGCGAGAACGACGAGTAGAGATTACCCGAACACGATCTCCTTCGAACAGCGACCTTCAATCCTCCGTCTTCTTCTCCGAAGTTGTAATGGCACTCTTGCCTCCTTCTCTCTCAAACTTGTGTTGTCCAATGCGATTATACGATAATGAATTAGGGTTGAGAAAACTCAATATATCTCCCTAATCCCGTAACCAACCTGGACCGTTGGATTAGATCCAATGATAAAAACTCATCCTGAAATCCGCTTCAGCCCCCCGACACACAGAGTTCGGCCAGAACTCTGTGTGGAACAACCAGCACTGGATGGCCAAACCCTGGAACGGCCAGACCGAGTTCGGCCAGAACTCGGCCTGGGACCGAGTTCGGCCAGAACTCGGCCTGGGATCGAGTTCGGCCCGAACTCGGCAGACTTGGTCCAGAACCCCCTTTGGGGCAGCAGCAGCAGCAACAACTACTCCCGAGCTTCTCCGACATCGGACGGCGCTCGTCGCACTCCGGGATCTTCTCCACATAGGTTGGGAACCCCACCCACTCCAACAAATCTCCCCCTTCACAACTATGGGGAGGACGTCGTCATCCTGACGATCTGCCTGCAGTACTCAAACTTCCCCCTTGGTAGAATCTTCGTGAACATATCAGCTCCGTTGTCATCTGTATGCACCTTCTCAAGCTCCGCGTCCTTCTTCTCAACCACATCGCGTATCCAATGATACCGAGTCTCGATGTGCTTGGACCGGCTATGAAACGTCTGATTCTTCACAAGATGGATAGCACTCTGACTGTCGCAAAGCAAAGTATACTGCTCTTGCTTCAGTCCCATTTCCTGCAACAGCTTCTTCATCCACAACAGCTCCTTGCAAGCCTCCGTCGCCGCAATGTATTCCGCCTCCGTCGTCGACAAGGCAACACACTTCTGCAACCGCGACTGCCACGACACTGCTCCTCCCGCAAACATCATCACGTAGCCTGAAGTCGATCGCCTCGTGTCTACATCTCCAGCCATATCAGCGTCGGTATACCCAACCAGCTTCGGCTCGTCACCACCAAAGGAAAGTCTCCAACCAGCAGTGCCCTGAAGATATCGTAGAATCCACTTGACCGCACTCCAGTGTACCCTTCCAGGATTCGAAAGATACCTGCTAACCGTACCAACTGCATGAGCAATATCTGGCCTCGTACACACCATGGCATACATAAGGCTTCCCACAGCTGAGGCATATGGAACCCGCTCCATATCTTCCTTTTCGTCCTCGGTAGATGGACACTGCTCCTCAGTGAACTTAAAGTGAGCCGCGAGGGGGAACTCACTTTCTTCGACCCGTCCATCCCGAAACGCTGAAGTACCCGGTGAATGTACTTCTTTTGGGACAAGTGTAGCAGCTTGGACTCTCTCTCTCGGCTGATCTCCATCCCAAGAATAGTCTTCGCTGCGCCCAAATCCTTCATAGAGAAGGCCGCGTCCAGTTGGCGCTTCAACTCTGCTATCCTAGTGGCATTCCGACCCACTAATAGCATATCATCAACATAGAGCAATAAAATGATAAAATCATCATCGGCAAAGTACCTCACAAATGCACAATGGTCCGACGTCGTCCGTGCATAACCATGCTCCCCCATAAACGACTCGAACTTTCTGTACCACGGCCTCGGAGCCTGCTTCAGACCATACAAGCTCTTCCTCAACCGGCAGACCAAATGTGACTTGCCCTTCTCACAGAATCCCTCCGGCTGCTCCATGTACAACTCCTCCTCAAGATCACCGTAGAGGAACGCCGTCTTCACGTCCATCTGCTCGACCTCCAAGTCGAAACTGGCTGCTAATGCTAGCACCACCCGAATAGACGAATGCTTGACGACAGGCGAAAAGATCTCATCATAATCCACGCCTTTTCGCTGACCGTAGCCCTTGACTACCAGCCTCGCTTTGTATCGAGGGCGAGTAGCATCATCCGTCTGCTTTACTCTAAACACCCATCGATTCTTCAAAGCCTTCTTGCCCTTTGGCAACCGCACCAGATCATAAGTAGAATTGGTGTGCAAGGAACTCATCTCCTCCTGCATAGCTACCATCCACTCCTGCCTGTGTTCGTCTTCCATAGCCTCTGCGAAACTTTCGGGCTCTCCCCCGTCAGTCAATAGCACATACTCATCCGGCGAGTATCTCGTAGATGGTCGACGATCCCTGTTGCTCCTTCTCAGTGGAGCCACTGGTGCTGGCTGTATACCGACAGCCTCCTCCCCTTCAGGAACTGCCTCCCCGGCATGCTCATCCTCCTGAGGGACACCCTGACCACCATCAGCAGGCTGATGATCAAGGTTGGGAGCAACTCCATGTACCGGCTCCCCCATAACTGGATCCTCTGCGATGTCCTCTGGAAACTGCTCGAAGCGAAATGACTCTAACTCAGGCAATTCCTCAGCCTCAGAAGGCGTCTCGGAATCCTGAGTGTTGGTCATGGTCTGATCCTCGACGAACACCACGTCCCTGCTTCTGTAGAGCTTTCCTTCCACTGGGTCGTAGAGTCTATAGCCAAACTCATCCCGACCGTAGCCGACAAAGACGCATCGCCTCGTCTTCGGCTCAAGTTTGGTCCTCTCGTCCTTCGGTACATGCACGAAGGCCTTACAACCAAATGCCCGCAGGTGACTGTATGACGGCTCCTTGCCGTACCATACTTTGTCAGGCACATCACCCTGCAAAGGAGCACTAGGAGACAAATTAATAATATAAGCAGCTGTGAGAAGAGCCTCACCCCAATAACTGCCCGGCAAGTTTGCTTCTGACAGCAAACACCGCACCCTCTCCATCAGTGTCCTGTTCATGCGCTCCGCTACACCATTGAGCTGAGGTGTCTTTGGCGGAGTCTTCTGGTGTCGTATCCCTTGCTTTCTGCAATACGCATCAAAAGGACCGATGTATTTGCCGCCATTGTCGGACCGAACACACAACAACTTCTTGCCCGTCTCCCTTTCAACGGAGGCCTGAAACTCCTTGAAAGTAGGCAGCACCTGATCCTTGGTCTTTAAGGCATAGACCCAAACCTTCCTGGAACAGTCATCAATAAAAGTCACAAAGTAAGAAGCACCACCAAGAGATTTTACCTTCATAGGACTGCAGACATCCGAGTGAATCAACTCGAGCAACGCCGACTTCCTCGAACTTGGGTGACTCTGGAAAGACACCCTACTTTGCTTTCCAGCCAAACAGTGCGTGCATTTCTCCAACTTTGTAGACTTGAGCCCCGGAATCACTTTCCTGTTCACCAAGTAGCTCATCCCCTTCTCGCTGATATGGCCGAGCCGCCTGTGCCACAACTCGGTAGACGCGTCACTGACTGCGTTCACCTCCTGTGCCCCCTCTGCGCTCCCCTCCATATAGTAGAGACCGGACTTCTTGCTTCCTCTGGCAATCACCATCGAACCTCTGGAAAGCTTCCACTGACTATTCCCGAAGAGACTGAAGAATCCCTCGTCATCCAACCTTCCAACCGACACCAGGTTGAAACGGATATCAGGGACATGACGAACATCCTTGAGAATAAGAACTGCACCCGTCTTCGTTCTCAAATGCACATCTCCAACGGCAATCGCCTTCGACACATCTCCGTTGCCCATCTTCAACACGCCACAGTCGCCTGTCGTGTAAGTGGCAAACAGTGCCCTATTGTGAGATACATGTGCTGAAGCCCCTGAGTCCACCAGCCAAGAATTGTCATCACAGGCGAGGTTAGTAATGACCCCATCACCTACGACGATCACATCGCCTCCATGCACCGAGGCCGCCGCTGTAGTATTCTCTTCTTGCTTCCCCTTGTCGCCCTTCTTCTCTCTCTTCCAAGCGAAACAATTCCGCTTGATATGGCCCTTCTTACCGCAATGATAACACTCTGAGTCCTCATACCGACCTTTGGACTTCCCCCTGCTCTTGTCTCTGCCACCACCTGGACCCCTGCTTTTGCCCCTTCCGCGGCTCTCTGAAACAAGTGCCTCTGAGTGGTAGGATGTGGATGAAGTGCCCTGAGAACGTCTCCGCATCTCTTCATTCAACACCCCGCTCTTGGCAAACTCCAGACTGACCACGCCCTCTGGAGCAGAAGCGATCATAGATACTCGTACGGTCTCCCACGAGTCTGGCAATGTACACAGCAGCCACAGTCCCTGAACTTCGTCGTCGAACTTGACTCCCATAGAAGATAGCTGGTCAACCACGCCCTGGAACTCACTCAAGTGATCCGAAATAGATACCCCATCCTTGTACCGCAGATCCATCATCGTTCGGATCAGGAACAACTTGTTTACCCCGGTCTTCTTCGCATACAAGGATTCCAGCTTATCCCACAACGTCTTCGCGTGCTCAATATTGGCAACGTGATTGTACACGTTCTCATCAACAAACTGCCGTATGTACCCACACACCTGTATGTGCTCGAACGTCCAGTCCTCCTCGGATTTATCACTGGGCCTCTCGGATGCAAACACGGGTAGATGCAGCTTCTTGACAAATAGCAAATCCTTCATCTTGCTCCGCCAATAATGATAGTTTGTGCCATTGAGGTTCACCATGCGCACCGGCTTCGCGTCCATCTCTCCTCTCTGGTTCCTCTGTCAACACCTGACACCCTTTGAACCCAAAGCTCTGATACCACTCTGTTGGGAAAGAAGCGCGGAAACCTTTCCCCAAACCGGAGAGTACCTGCGAGAGGACCGAGCAATACAACGCACGAACCCAAAAATAGCCACACAAAAACAATCACGCAGACACAGAGAATTTTTGACGTGGAAACCCTTGCGGGAAAAAACCACGGGACGATCGGAGTCCAACCCTGAGAAGCCTCCACTAATGGAATAGAAGAATTACACCCTCTACAAACTCCTCCCGATCCAAATCGGATCCCCACAACACTCAGAGATAAGAACAATGATTACAAGGCTATGAAGAGCGAGAACGACGAGTAGAGATTACCCGAACACGATCTCCTTCGAACAGCGACCTTCAATCCTCCGTCTTCTTCTCCGAAGTTGTAATGGCACTCTTGCCTCCTTTTCTCTCAAACTTGTGTTGTCCAATGCGATTATACGATAATGAATTAGGGTTGAGAAAACTCAATATATCTCCCTAATCCCGCAACCAACCTGGACCGTTGGATTAGATCCAATGATGAAAACTCATCCTGAAATCCGCTTCAGCCCCCCGACACACAGAGTTCGGCCAGAACTCTGTGTGGAGCAACCAGCACTGGATGGCCAAACCCTGGAACGGCCAGACCGAGTTCGGCCAGAACTCGGCCTGGGACCGAGTTCAGCCCGAACTCGGCAGACTTGGTCCAGAACCCCCTTTGGGGCAGCAGCAGCAGCAACAACTACTCCCGAGCTTCTCCGACATCGGACGGCGCTCGTCGCACTCCGGGATCTTCTCCACATAGGTTGGGAACCCCACCCACTCCAACATATACATATATATATATATATATATATATATATATATATATATATATATATATATATATATATATATATATATTGGTTAAGAGAGATGCATGTGGTCCAAGTGGTCGGGAGTACGAGCTCCAGTGGAGACGAGTTCGCCACAATTACCCATTGCTTATATATATATATATATATATATATATATATATATATATATATATATATATATATATATATATATATATATATATATATATATATATATCGCTTCATGTTTTCTAGTTTTAATCACTTTTGTCTTTTTTTTTCTTTCTTGAAATGGAATGAAATTTTCATTAAGAAAGACAGTTAGCCATTGTAGGATATAAAGATGATATCACAAAAGAGGATATTTGATTTTAATGGGCTGAATAAACAACTTTGTTTCTTGCTTGTTTGATTTGTTTTTTCACACTCCAACCATTTGCTTACATAGCTATTTATAAGACTCAAGATACATCAAGATGCATTAACAACAATTAACATGACTCTTAGGTTTTCTAGATGCATTCATGCATATAACAATAAACTTTGACTCTTCCTAGATACATCCATGTATGAAACAATGAATTTGACATAAATTGGATTACATCTCCTACAATGCCTCCTGTAAACCAAATTTGCTTTTGGCTCCTAAAGCATCGATATTTTTCTTGTAACTTTGTAAACACATCCGCAAGTTGTTCTTCAGTTATGTAATATTCAATGTTAATTTCTCCTTCATGAACAAGCTCCCTTAGGAAGTGAAATCGCATGCGAATATTTTTTGTCCTTCTATGTAGGACTGGATCTTTTGAGACAGAGATAGCAGATTTGTTGTCACAACAAATTGTTGTTGGTCCTTCTTGCTTGAACTTCATGCTTTCTAAAACACCTTTTAATTAGCCAAATACTTTGACAAGTTGTAGAAGATGTAGCAATTGTCACGACCCGTATCCGGTATAAGGGCACGAGGCCGTGGGCCACGCCCAGCCTACATCGCAGTTTCGACGGTAGAACGCTGTCAAGTACCCAATAAATATCTACAACATCTATATGATCCACAGTAACATGTACTCAAATCACATATGACTAGGCAGATATGAATAAGAAAGATAGTAGTAAAACTAAATCAACTAGAATATACAAATGATCATACATATTAAGAATGTATCGGAGACAAATCTAAATAAGGCATAATGGCCTAGAGCTTCCGGTAGACAACTCATTGTAAAAGAGAACATCGAGATCTGTCTCAGCTAGCATCATCCATTAAATTAACAGCAAAGTACATAAACTAACAGCAGTTCCATTAAATTGACAAAAACTATAAAACAGTTGTAGCAAGTAGTATAAGATGAGCAAGAAATGAAATAAGGATAGGGAATATAAATGGAAGCTACCAACTAGAGAATAGTGACAAGATGAGCATAGTGAATCAAGAAAAATGATAAATAAAGACTGTAAAGTACAAGATAACTAACTGAGATACATGGTGTGTCCAACGAGAAAATATAAGAGAGCCCAGAAGGAACATATAGTGAGTCTAGTCAAGAAGTATAATGTGAATCCAGTAGAAAGCACTAAACCAGTGTGTTTTGAAATACCGCTTTCGACATGTAAACGGTTAGGGGGTAAATACGGCACATCGCATACTTGGCAAGTGGGAGACGATTATCTTTCCAGATTGGATCAGTAGCAAATACGACACATCACACACTTGGGCTAGCGGCGACGACTATCTTTCCAAATTAGACCAGTAGAGGTGATTCCAGCATGATTGAGAATGTTTACATGTCTAATCGAGTATTTTTTTGCCCTGACTAGTACAAGTAAATCCATATTCCGAACATAAATCAAGTACAAGTCTAGCCAAAAGTAAGTAATGCCAATAGGTGATTCCAGTAGGTGGTTCCAGTGAGTGATTTCAGGAATAGAGGCCACAAAAGTATAATACATGTGTCGCTAGTAATTAATCCAGAAATACCAATCTTTGTCATATTAGAGAATCAGATTATACTATACTAGAAACTGAATCATAATAATCATAATATAATAAAAACTATCAGAGAATGTACTCGCCTGTTATCCTGAGCAACGACTGAGGATCGATGTCTGAACCAACGTCATAAAGATCTAATATGAATTTACATAGTTACTTGGTATGCTTCTAGGCCTTTTCTAGGTCATGGAAGACAAACTAGGTCAAAGCTAGTCAAACTAGCTAGGTCATACTAATCTCTATAATCATTATTGCTAATAATATGAATTGTAAGTTGTAAGTTATTAAAATATCAAGTTTGTACCTCGTTATTCATACATCAAAATTTACGACACGTAAATCGAGATAAGACAATCAACCATAAGGTTAACAATCTTATCTTAGCAATCCACATGGTCATCTAGTCAACTTTAGCGATGTGAGATCACAGAAAACGACTGATCTCAGTTTTGATGTACGGATTCCGAAATACGAACAAAAATATGAATTAGTTATAACTAAGGGTGATACATAAAGAAAAATCTACAGACGTCGTCGGATGATGAAACCAACATCACCAACGTATTTAGAATAGTCAAATTAGTTAGGATAGCCTACCCATAAGTCTAATTTGGGCACAAGAGTAAAATGGTAATTTCGAGTCAAAACGATATCCGTCGTTGGACTCGCCTTGCACCAAAAAATGTGCCAGTATAAAAGTCTATTAAACCTAGCAAATTATATGTCTACAAGTCCAGAATGACGATATGAACCCAACGATATATCCGAAATTGGATTCCGATGAGCCGATCTCAAAATAACCCGTTGATCGAGATATTGGGATCCGATTTGCACAAAAATGCGTACCAGAGCTAAATTTATCTAAATCTAGCAAAATATATGTCAACGAGTCTAGAATAACGTGTTACAATCTGCACCCACTGTGAGGGTACGAGAGCGTAACAACGCCCAACCTACGCCGCAGTGTCGGCGGTAGAACGCTGTTCTAGGTCATGAACTATAACTAACATAATATGAATACTCTCCATAAGGAGGCCAACACAGAGGTACAACTCAATCACAATCTATAGATAGAATATGGCACGATAAAATAGATAAGAGAATCCTCAACTGAGGTACAACAGAAATGAAATACAAGTCTAATCATCTCTAAAAATATACAACTCTGAATCAAGAACAACAACTAAACATAAAATGGAAAACAGTCTAAGCTATCTATACTAAGCAGGGTATCGTCCTCAGCAGCTGCCTGAACCTCCCCAGGGGTCCAGGTCGTGAGTGTCATCTAGGCAAGCTCCAAGTAAGGGGTGCAGGGTTCCTCATCATCCTCTGTAAAATTTTTAACAGGTCCAGTCAGGACGGGAGCGAGCACAGTACATCTCAACAGTTCATAGCAGGTTAAAAAATATAATCATGCAGTAAAGTAAGATATAGATACTGAAGAAAATACAATATATAAACAGAAAGAGAACTGTAATAGAAATATCTACTATAAGTAGAGAGCTACCAGTGACTAGTGATTCAGAGTACAAAGTCGACATGTAAACGGCTTGATTTGTACATGGCTATACTAAAGAGGCGTACATGGCTATTCTACTTTGGAATTGTTCACATGGCTATTTATACTCCTCCGTACCCCCAACTAATACACAAGGATCAAAACAGGTTATGTTATGATTCTATGTAACAGCCCCCGAAGGGTAGTAGACCCCGAAGGTGATAGACCCCGAAGGTGATAGACCCCGAAGGTAATAGACCCCGAAGGTGATACATAGTAGTCCCAAAAATGGGGATTCTGATAGACCCAATAAATGGGATAAGGATTCAAAGAAGACTCTGTGATCATATGAGTATATGTCACAAGTGATCAAAGAACCAAAGAAGCATATGATACGCCATGTAAGTAAAACGCACAGAACATAGAGTACCCGATGCTCCCTGAAGGGATAACATCTCAAGAAGGGATCCATATAGTACTAATCCGTGTGACCAACGTGACAGTTGTTTTCCATAAATAAATTCACTTTATTTATTTTGTATCTGAGAAAATTACAACTGTAGGAATCTAATCTAGAAGACGATTACTTTATCCCTTGGACGATGCGATGAAGAAGACTCGAACTTTGAAGAACTTGGACAGCAACTGGGCAATCTCTCTGTTCTCTCTGAAAAATGACTGTAGTCTCTGATGAAGATGAAGAAACTCTTTTTTATAGAGTTCAGGATAACTGTCCTTAAGCATACGCTCAGGTAGTTACTTGACGTGTGCATAACTGCAGGGACGCATGGCAAATTCTGATGGAGACACATTAGCGTGCGGTTGAAAGTAGTGGAGCATGTTCAGGAGAGATTGATGGCCTGGATGCCACGTTGCATAACTTCTAAAAAAGTGGATAATTGGTACAGGACACGTGAGAACGTGTGTTGACTGTAATCCTGGATATGGTTGCTGTAATACGCTGCCTCGTTGAAGGAGAGTTATACGCTGACTTGGACAGCGTAGTGCCATAGGAAATTCATACGCTCACTTTATGGGCAAGGAGTCATGTGAGGTCATACGCTCGCTTGTTTAGCAAGGAATCATGTGAGGTCCATACGCTCACTTGACTGTGTGAAGAAGGAGTCATGTGAGGTCGATACGCTCACTGGAGAAGTGGCCACGTGGCTATCATCAATCTTCTTTGGTACACCATATCTTCCCATAACTGACAAAATCTTCTCGAGCGTCGTGACTGCGGATTTGACGGCTGACAGACTGTCAAAACTGACAGTAATGATGGCTTTTGTATTTATGAAGGCTGCTGAGTTGTCCTCGTAAAAGACAAAACCGATTCTTCGAAAACCTATACGACGGTTACTTTTCTCGTGACAGCTGTCTTTGCACGAAAGATGAAGTGTCAGATTCATTTCTCATTTAAACATATGCTGTGCTGTCACTTCAGTAAATAATAAAATATTTACTGAGCGTATGGCTTTTGAATGAGCGTATAGCTTCAACTGACATCTGTCTTTAAGCGTATGGATGAAAATGACAGCGTGTCATAATTTTCCACATCCTACAAGACCCCCTTCAAAGTTTTCGAACTTTATGAGTTTCAAAAGTTCGAAATTACTTTGAACAGAAAGTGGGAATGAGTCCTGACACGCTGGCATGAGTTCATTAAATGTCATGATGACTCTTCATTTTTCGAGATTGATTGAATCTGATTGGAAGAATATGAACAGCCAGCAAGCTCTATTATATAAACCGAGAGAATTCAATTTTTGACTTTCATCTTTTGAAACTATGACTCCAAAGGAAGCTGCTGAAGAAGAAGCACGTAAGTTGGGATTCTGTTCCCATGGTGACCCCACTTTTGGGGGCCAAGAACCCGAACCTGTCGTCATCGAGCTCAAGGACGACCCTATGCATTTAGCCAAGAATTTCTTGGGCTACTTTGGTCTGGACGACTCCTCTTCTTCTGATGGGCAGAGCCTTGCAGAGAAGCGTAAAATGTTCGTTGCTCTGTTACACCGCATGGGGGTCCAAAGCGTAGAAGAGTTAGGCGTCAAGCTTAGTCGCTCTGGAAAATAGAGCGTGACTTTGTTGCACCCCTTTCTTTCCCTCTCTCTTTTTTGTTTTGTAAGGCCATCAGTGCCTTTAATGAAAATGAATATTCAAGAATTCTCTATTTAGTATAATTTTGTGTTGAAAACTAACATGCACCGATGAATAACTGTAGAATACGCCGTCTTCCAAGTTGTAAGTTACGCTAAATAACGTATGCCAATGAATAGCGTGCACCAATAAATAGCCCGTAAGTTACGCTATCTTCCAACGTTGTGGAAAGCACTCTTTGAATATTTCCAAGGCTGTGCTGGTTTCCAAAGTACACGTGTCATTCATTCCACGTTTACGAGCGCTATTCATGCGGATCCTTTCCAAGAATAGGTTCATGCTCCATACTTTAAATAGATGGATGAACTCCATGCAAACTCATCTTCCCATTCTTCTTCCTCTCTTCTGAGAATGAATTTTCTATGAGAAGGAAATAGGAAAGCCATGTTGTCTGATGTCAAATCTCTGTGCACGCTACCAGACATGGATCTGTCAATCCTTAGCAGCAAACTCAGCGGTAAGTTCAATATACACGCATCGAATTTTTTGTTTGCTAAGGACAAATTCATCTTCCCGAAATGAACAAAATGCATCTGTCTTTGCTTGGCCAGTTTCTGTTGACTGATTTTTCTTTACTGTTTCTTGCAAAATTTTGGCTGAAAACCTTCTTCAGAACTGGCATTGGTGATATGGATGCTGTGAATAATGTTCTTCTGACATCTACATCAGGGAGCTCATACGCTTTTGATGCGTATATCAGACAACTCAGAACTCTTCGTGAGATAGAAGGGTCTTTCTCAGATGGTAGGAAGAGCCTTTATACATGAGAGTTGGATGGTGGAGTCAACTCTACCCCGAGAAATCGGGTAGTAGAGTTCCTTTCACGGCAGAACTAGGAATTGTATCCCAAGATTTGGATACATTCCTATCTGCTTGAGGTGCCGCCGTTCCTCCACGCGCTGTATTGGCAGCAACACGCCATCGTGTTGCCATACTCTGTGATTCTCCTCTCGTCTGAGAGATAAGACCAGAGTTTGATTCCTGCTGGACACCCAGGAATTGCCACAAACAACGAGATTGCCAGAGAAGATCCAAGAAGAAATAGATCTCAGTTGTACATAGAATGAAAATCCAAGATTTGTAATAGATTTCCATTATGATTTGTAAGAAAGTCTAAGAAAATGTAATAGACTTTTTGTGGTGAAATGGGAATGGAAATGACAATTCTTCTATGCTCAATGATTTGTATTTGTGGATGAATTGTGGACATGATAGATAATAAAATCATCTTTTCTATTTTTAGAGTATATGATATTATCAGAGGTATTATGGACATGATAATATATAGGAACTCGAAAGAAAATAGATTGATTTCTATACAGAGGTCAAAACATGACAAATGAGTAAGCAGATTCGGAATTGATTCAGAGGTTATGAAAGCATGATAAATAACGAATCCCCACTTAATGAACTGATAGAAGATTATGAACGGATGAACCGTTAAGAAACGATGAACAGATGAACTGTCGAGTGAATGTAATAAATGAACGAACGAACCGTCAAGTATTAATGAACATGTGAAACGTCGGATGAATGTGAGAAATGAATGGATGAACTGAATATCGGGAAAGAATACGTCCCTTCGATCCTTGTAACCATATGCCTATAAATAGAGCATATATTTGAATAGAAGGATCACACATTATTCTCCTTTATTCAAAATGTCTTCCGAAAAGAATACGAAGAAAACCGAAGTCGTCTCCAAAGTCGATGAAAATGCTAAAGAGCACTCGACTCCACAAAAGAAGGAGACGGGCGAAAGCTCGTCTGCTCCCAAGCTGCCGAAAGATATCTTGGATTTCCTGGTCGAACAAGGAGAAACCGAAGAAGAAGAAGCAATGAGGCTGGCTGCCTGTTAGTTCTTGGTGCGGTCAGGAAATGATGTATTCAATTCTTTTGCTAATTATGTATGTGGTCCTCGTCCCAAGTACGAAAGGGATACCAGTGATCTTCCATGATGATGTACTTCTTGAAGAATTTGTCTCAAATAAACTCTGTTTAAGGAAACTTTGTTTATGATGTATCCTTCCTGCTTTATATTATTTTGCCTTTATTCACTGATCTTTAGACCCAGAAATCAAAAGGACAAGATATCATTTTCATAGAATATGGTACATACTGAGATAGAAAATTCAGAGGTGATATGGACATGATTTTCTATACAAGATCTTTATTAAATCCACTGGGAATCTAATAAGACAAAATATCAAATTCTCTGGGAAAATGATACATGGTAGAATATCAGTTTCCGCTGGGGATAATGACATCGAAATAGCTTTTGTAGAGAAGAATAAATTTTTGATTTTACACTTGCTGGGGAGTAATGAAAATATTATTTATACATAATATTTCTTTAAGAATTTGCCATTGATAGGCATCATCATGACTTTTTCGTCCATAGAGGCAAGCTGATATGCTCCATTAGAGAAGACTTTGTTTACTACGAATGGGCCTTCCCATTTCGCGTCAAATTTGCCTTTGCTCATATGTGTCATGGTCATCGGACGTTTGACAGTAAGGACCAATTCTCCCTTTTGATATGTTCTGACTTTGACTTTCCGATTAAAAGCTTTTGAGATTCGGGCTTGATATAGCTCGATATTTTGTTGCGCATACAATCGTTTTTCATCTAGAGCTTCCAACTCTTGAAGTCGAAGTCGATCATTATTCTCTGTCGTAGATTCATTGGAGATTGCAACTCTCAAAGAAGGAATTTGTATCTCGAGGGGAAGAACAGCTTCACACCCATATACCAAAGAGAAAGGTGTACATCCGGTCGCATTGCGAACTGTGGTGCGATAAGCCCATAAACATTCACCAAGCTTCTCACTCCAATTACGTTTATTGGAAGAAACGAACTTTTTAAGAGTTTGATGATTGTTTTGTTGAAAGCCTCTGCTAGTCCATTGGCTGCTGGATTATATGCTGTAGAAGCCAGATTGTTAATCCGATGATCATCACAGAATCGAGTAAATTTCTGGCTGACGAACTGTGGTCCATTATCATGGATAATACGCCGAGGAACACCAAATCGATAGATGACATGATGTTTGACAAAGTTGATAATATTAGAAGTCTTGACTTCAGATAATGGGATTGCTTCAGCCCATTTAGAAAAGTAATCAGTTATTGCTAGAATAAACCGATATCCTTTTGATGATGGTGGATTGATAGGACCGATGACGTCCATGCCCCAAGCTTCAAAGGGCCATGATGCCGCTGTTGGGTGTAAGAACTCCGATGGTTGATGGATAAAGTCTGCATGAATTTGACAGGCTTTATATTTCCGAGCATATTGAATAGTATCAGCTACCATCGTGGGCCAATAATAACCCATACGTCGGATACGATCTTGAAGTTTTGGACCTGGCTGGTGAGCTCCGCAGACGCCATCATGTGCTTCACGGATTATCTGTTGTGCTTCAGCGATGCATCGAAGAAGAAGACCATCATAGGCTCGACGATATAGTGTCTTCGTAGTATGATTATAATAGAATCTGAGAGACCGGCGCCGGATAGATGCTGCTTCACTCGGGTTATCAGGAAGTATGTCATACAACACAAAGTCCAGAAACGGACGTCTCCAGTCTTCAGTTACGGTGTCTATTTTGTTAGAAAAGACATATTCCATAGTAGAATCGGAAGAAGACAAGGACACTTTGTCAAACTTTAATTCAGCATCAAAGTTGAGAGAATCTTCGTCTGGATTATGGGAAAAAGCCAAAGCCAGATTATTTTCAACGCAGAATAGTTCTCGGTTATAAACCACTATCACTTGCTGACGTCTGATTGGTATGGCTAATACAGCAGCAAGATTAGCCAAAGCATCAGCTTCTGCATTATAGGCTCGTCGAACATGTTCAATAAAGAAACCTTCAAAGGAGGAGGCCATAGAGAGTGCTATTCGATGATAAGGTATCAAATCTTGATGACGAACTTCATACGTTCCTCTGATCTGATTGATGATAAGCTTAGAGTCTCCATAAACTTCTAAATGTTGAACATCCAGATGTTTAGCGAGTTGAAGACCAATGAGCAACGCATTGTATTCTGCAACATTATTTGAACATGATTGATCTAGAGAATAAGCCCTCTGAATAGTTAATCCCTCTGGGGATACAAGAACAATTCCAACTCCGGCGACAATATTGCCGTTAGGACCTATTCTAGATGCTCCATCAAAGAATAGACGTTAGGTAGGAACTTCTTCAGAAACCATATTTGAATCCAGAACTTCATCGGGAATCTCATCATATAATTTAGAATCTTCTGGGACTGCATGAGCTGCTAGAAAATCAGCAAGAGCCTGTCCTTTAACTGACTTCTGAGGAATATAATGCATGTCATATTGGGCTAACAAGATTCCCCAATTAGCTAGTCTGGAGTTGAGAATACCAGGTTTCTTCATCATAATCCTGATGGGATTCACTCTGGAAATGACATGAATCGTTTGACCGATAATATAATGTCGCGTTTTCTGAACAGCAAACATTAATGCTAGGCATTCTTTCTCGATTGGAGAATAACGCGGTTCAGCACCCGTCATTGTGTGACTGAGATAATAAATGGCCTGTTCATGACCATCTTTATTTTTCTGGGCGAGTAATGCACCAAGAGAATGATCCATAGCTCGAACATATAGAAGAAATAGTATTCCCGAGATAGGAGGTACCAAAACTGGAGGGTTCATGAGGTACTGTTTGATGTCATCAAATGCTTTTTGACATTCTTCGTTCCAGATGAAAGATACACCTTTCTTCAGAAGTTTGTGGAATGGTCTGCAGCGTCCTGATAAATTGGAAATGAATCTCCTGATATAAGCAATTCTTCCTTGAAATCCTCGTAGCTCTTTTAAGGTGCGTGGAGGACGCATCTCTTGGATGGCTTTGATCTTCTCGGGATCCACGTGTATACCTTTAGCGGTAATGACGAAGCCGAGAAATTTACCACTAGAGACGCCCAGGAAGGACTTAGTAGGGTTCATTTTAAGTTGATGCTGACGCATTAAATCAAAGATAGTCTTCAAATCTTGGATATGATCCTCCTTTCGTCGACTTTTGACTGCAATATCATCAACATAGCATTCGACTATTTTTCGGAGATGTTTACGAAATATAGTGCTCATTGCTCGCTGATATGTTGCTCCTGCATTCTTGAGACCAAACGGCATCACTGTATAACAGTATGTACCGATCGGCGTTCTGAAGGAAGTGTATTTTTCATCATCTGGAAACATTTTGATCTGGTTGTATCCCGAATACCCATCCATAAATGACATTCGTTCGAAACCACATGTATTGTCGATCATGACATCAGTAATTGGAAGAGGAAACTCGTCTTTAGGACAAGCTGCATTGAGATCGCGAAAGTCTATACAGACTCGGATCTTGCCAGTCTTTTTAAGGACAGGAACGATGTTAGCCACCCATTCAGGATGTTGTTCCTTTCGAATAAATCCAGAAGCCATAAGCTTGTTGACTTCAGCTTCAATTGCATCCATAATGTCTGGACGAAATCATCGCTGTTGTTGTTTGACCGGTTTAGCATTTGGCATGATATTAAGCTTGTGCATTGCGATCTTCGGATCTAGTCCTGGCATATCCTCGTAGCTACAGGCGAAGACATCGATATAATCACGAATAAGCTTGATCATGTCTTGCTTATCTGTTTCTGAAAGACTTTTACTGATGAATATTGGTTTAGGAGAACCTTCTTCACCAACATCAATTTGGATCAGTTTATCTTCGGTAGGAGGTTCCCTCAGCTCGAACCTGAATTCCTATTGATCATCTAATCTTTGAGCCCATTGTTCTGATTCGGGTGATATTTCAAAATCATCCTCATCTTCATCATTTTCTTGTGGGCCATCAACAGAGACCATATTGATGGATAGAATAGAGCGATGAAGATCGTCAATACTCGTGTCAGAATCCCAAGAGAGAGAATCAGAAGACTCAGATCGTTCATCTTCAGATTGTTCATCTTTATTGAATTTTGACTCTTCATGGACTATGTTGATAAAGGAAGTAGGAGCAATGTAACCTAAACCACATTTTGTCCTTCCGTATTTTAATGGAGGAATTCGAACAGGCATTCTTCTTCCTTTCCCATTATTGAGACTGGTTCTAAAGTCATAACCCATATTTTTGATGATATTTTTAGATTGTTGACTGTAGCGACGCAGTTGTAACCTTCCAGTATCATCGTTTATGTCATCTTCTTCCAAGTTAGGAGGATTCCGAGGTCCTTTATAGAAAAATATTGGATTTTCTCCCTTCTTTCGACTGGGGACCACAAAGTATGATTTCTGTATAGAGTCTAATGATACGTCTGTATGAAGAGCTTGAACAACCCCTATAGTTAGTGGCTCTAAGCTATTTAGCAATTGTAAATAACTTTGTACATAACCACAAACATCAATATACTGCAAAGGAGATGCTTCATTAATACTAGATGCTGTATTTACAACAGAAGGCTGAGCCTTATCAGACTTAGTCAGATTAACGACAAAGGGGGAAGAAGAAGAACAGTTAGAATTTTTGTTTCGATTAAGATCGATAACAAAAGGCTCAGAAGAGGTGAGCTCCCTTGAAGAAGACCGTGGATAAGTAATGCGTCCACTGACTGGAATAACTAGAGTATCTGATCTAGCCTGAGAAGATAGAGGAGGAGTGATGAGTCCACTGACAGGAATGATCAGCGAACTTTGTGAAGCTTGGAAAGATGGTACAGTAGTGCGTCCACTGACAGGAATTATCAGTGAGCCCTGGGCAGATGATGAAGTAGTACGTCTACTGACCAGAATTATCAGTGAGCCTTCATCGGATGATCTAACAGACTGCGGAGGAGTGATACGCCCTTTTACAGGAATAACAAAAGTGTCAACTTTGGATGTCTCATCTTCATTATCCATAGCTTGCAAGACTTTCGAGTATTCATCTTTGTACATGCGAGCGTCATTGAAGTAAGCTTCGACTCCTTTGAATGGGTAAAGATCTGCCACTTCTTTTTGAACCTCTCCATTATCATCAACATATTTGAAGCACTGATGAAGGGTTGAAGGAACGACATTATGTTCATGCAAGAATGGTCTTCCTAATAGAGCATTATACGAGCAACCATGATTGTCGATGATGTAAAAAGTAACCTTAGTACGAAGATCGCCTATTTGAAATTTAAGGCGAATCTTGCCTAAAGGCTCACTTTTTCCTTGATTGAATCCCAAGATGGTAGTGATAGTACTGGAGAGACTATGCACAGGTATCTTCAATGCATCTAACATAGCCTTTGGCATAATACTGAGAGCGGATCCTGGATCAATCAATAAACGATCAACCTTCATAGAATCAATATATCCTGTATGATATAAAGGACGGTCATGTCGATTATCCTCTAGCAGCATATCGTCCTGCGTAAAGGTAATGTTTGGAATAAATTCCAATACATTATGGCAATGAGAAACAGGTCCTGTTTCCAACTTCTTGAGAAGAGTTAAGCAGGTTTCTGCTTGCAGCAATGCTTCACTTAAAGTTTCTCGAGTCTCTTTAGAGAGACGTAAGAGCTCGAAGATTGATAATTTAGCTGGGGTATTGGCTAGTTGAGCCAATATATCAAAATTATAAGGCTTTTCAAGTCCTGTAGGAGATGACTTCTTCAATGGTTTGTCGAAGCGGACTTGTTGTTTGCCTTTGTCAGCTGCTGTTGGTTTAGAAGGAACTGTCTCAACAGGAACATTTAAAGGCTCTTCAGTAGAGACTGGAGTTGGGGCTGTAGCCGGAGGAACGTCAGAAATTTCTTCAGGAACTTCAGCATAATCTTTCAAATATACTTTTCCTGACCGAGTTCCAGCATGAACTTCAACTTCAGATTCTGGTTCAAGGTCTATGGAAACCATGCTGCAATTCTTTATTTTGCTCTTGGTTCTTTTATGTTTGATGAAAGCTTCATTCCAGAAACCAAGGCCAACACGAGATTGATTATGTCTCATGGTGATGGCCAAAGGTGCTCGGAGTCCCTTGTCTGAGTTCAAACCTGGGGCAGTGGCTAAATCATAACCCATCTTCGCCATCAATTCACGAGATTGTGAACTGTATAAATGAAAAGCAGGTTTGTACCTATCTTCAATTTGAGGTACAGATTTTATCTTCGTAGAGAGTGAATTTCCTGCTGAGATGAAAGTAGAGGTTAGATAAAAATCGGGTGTGAAACTAGAAGTCACATTGCATGACTTAGTCTTCCCGAACTTCTTTTTAGATGAGGAAATCTTCCGAGGAGAAGAGGAAGACGTTTCAAACTCCGTCATTAAATCCGGGTGAATCCACATGATCTATCCCTTCTTAGTTGTGACAGGAACAAGTCCGTCATTCTGTGCTGGTGGGATGTTTACAACTTCGAGAGTTGCTTTGGGGATAGGAACAATCCCACTTTCCACCTTTAAGGGAGGGAAGTCACCGAACTGCATTGAAATTACATTTGCTGTGACTGTTTTGTCTTTGGGTGTTAATGTCACAGCTCCTGATTTAATCATCTCTTGAATCTTCCCTTTTAGTACATAGCAAGACCGGATTGTATGACCCAACATTCTATGATATGGACATTATTTTGGATGATCTGTCTTATTGGCTTCATCAGGCTTTTTAATTTCTGGCAATTGAATCTTATTACCTTTGGGTAAGCATTCAAAGATACCCTGAACATCGTCATCATCGAAAGAATATTCTTCTTTCGGCCGAGGAGATCTCTGTTGTTGATTTGTTGGAGCTGAAGTAGCTTGGATAGTCTTTACCTCTTGACTACTGTTTTGGAGATTGACTTCAAGAGCTTCTTTCCCTTTGCGATTGTTGGGTCGAGTACTATTGCTAGCACTCTGATTTGATTCTTTGGGAGCCATTTGTACCCCCAGACCCTTAAAGGTCTCAGCACTGACCTCGGCAGCCTTGGCACTGACGATGAATGAAGGCCAATCTTGGAACTGAGTGGACCCTGTCCACATGCTGATAATTGGTAAGAGGTTCGACTTGCAAGTGTCGATCGTAACAGCATCGGGAGTTCCAAGAGGCATTTTGAGGGCTTCTCTTCTGAATCTCTCAATGAATTCCTCAGTGGTCTCATTATTCTTCTGTTTGATTCTTATGACGGCCGACATGGTCATATCATTGAGCCCTTCGTAGAATCGTTCAAGAAACATTTGCTTAAAACTGACAAATGAGGTAATGCACCCATCAGGGAGACTTCTATACCATTCATAAGCCGTTCCTTTGAGACATCCAATGAACACCCGAGTAAGGAGAGCGTCACTTGGTTGCAATTGATCAGTCATTACTTCAAAATGATTAATGGACTGACTTGGAGAGGTTGTCCCATCATAGAAGGAGATGGTCGGAGGTTTGTATTTTGGTGGATACGATACCTGCTTCCATTCTATCGGATAAGGCTGTTTGATGCCTAACCTTTGTAAACCATCCTTCTGTTTGAATGCCTCGAATTGAGTTTTGAGATTCTTCAATTCTTTAGAGACAACTCCCGAAGATTGTGGAGTTGTGGCTTGTAGAGTGTAATTGGGAGGAGGGACTGCAGCATATGTACCACCCCCAGCTCCAGAGTGACTTGGTGTGGTTTGTACAGGAACATTAGATTGTACCCCCGGAATAGTAGAGGGTTCGGGGTTTGGAACAACAGGGGTATTCAATACCACTGGTGGTGCTGTCTGTTGTTGAGCCTGCATTAGAGTGTGCATAGCACTCAATGTATCTGCCATAGCTCGCAATTGTTGTTCTAAAGAAGAAATCCTCTGTTCATGAGCCTCATTGCTAGTCGAAGGTTCATGATCACTTTCTGCCATGTAAGTGGTAATCATTCGAGGAATAGATGATGAAACAGTCTGTTCTGAATCATCACTGTGTGAATCAGTATCTTTCCCAGAGCTTTTTACAGGAGTCAATACTGGAAAATTGGACTCTCCAAGGAAGTCTTCTGTGATCTCCGGATTACCACTTGGATGAGAAGAAGAAGAGGCTCTGGTCAAGGCTCCGGTCCTGGATCGAGTGCCGAGATAAACACCATCTTCAGAGTCTGATATAGCATCAGACCGTATGCTACCCCCAATGTTTCTGGAAGTCATGTTGACAGAAGCATAAAGAGGTTCATCTTCATCCAACATTGGTTCATATTGAATCCGTTCGAAAACAGATTGTCTTTTTGGTGAACAACAACATTGGATGACAACCCGAGGTTGGAAGTCACAACCATGCTTTTCATGGCGAATGTGGGCAATGTCATAGTCAGATGGAGTGTCAATTCTCTGTTTATTTTGCAAATATTCTCGGAGATCTGTAGGAACAGATTGGGAAGTATTTGAAGATAGTTTCTGTGTAGAAACTTGTCTTTTGTTCTTCTGTCTTCTTGGTTCCTGAGTGTATAAAGACTGATTAATTTGAGCCACATAGTTCTTGGCATATTCTGCATCAGGGTCTAATATACTTGTCTCAGTGGAACCGAACCGATTCTGATTAAGCTTATTACGAAGATCCGTGGGAGATTTGACTTTGATATCAGTCTTGGATACTTGTAATTTGCCTTTCTCAGACCGAGAAATTTTGAGAGAAGGAAGATGAGTATTATTCCGACTAGGAGTCGATAATAATCCATCTTTGGAGGAATTAGCCAAAAGGCGTTTTCTATTGTTTGATCTAGTAAGAGTACTAGTCAAATTAACTCCAGAGGTAAAGACCTTAGGAGTAGAGGAGTTGACTAAAGAGTCTTTCTCCTTGGTTGGCACAAGATGTGCAAGTTGAGGGGGAATCATTTGTATGTTCTGTGGAAGAGAACCCCCAATCTGATTTTTAGAAACAGTCAAAGGACTGTATTTGTTAGCATACGCTGACTTCAGTTTGGACTTCTGGTCATACGCTGCCTTTTTATTAGCATACACTGGCTTTGGCTCAGCGTACGCTGCCTGATGTTGGCTTTTATATGCTGCCTTTGCCGTACGCTACCCTTTGAATGCCATACGCTCAGAGTCATCAATGGCTAAAGAGCCGACTGCTGTTGTAAGAATAGAAGGAGAAGGGACTTTGACATGTCCAGAGATGGTTTTCCTTGGACACATTGACTTGGTTAAAGAACCAATTTTGTCAGCGTGACTAGGGGAAACCATTGTTGCCGTGTTCCGAGAAGCCGAAGTGTGCTTCATGGAAGTTGAAGACGTGTTCTTGTCAGCATGAGAAGTGACAGAAGCGTCTCGGATTGCTGCAGAAGACTTAGGGACATAGACGGAGTGTCCCTTCTTCTTGGCAACAGGAAGAGCGGAGGAAGCAGTGCGGCCCTCCTTCGCCTTGAGCATTTCTTCATAAGCCGATTGGTCGAATTGTACAACCATCGTCTTCTTCGTCAAGCCGATCGACGAAGTATCGCATTGAGTTGTTGCTATCTCATTGGAGGAGACAGCTTTCCCCAGCAGAGTCGCCAATTTGTTTTCCATAAATAAATTCACTTTATTTATTTTGTATCTGAGAAAATTACAACTGTAGGAATCTAATCTAGAAGACGATTACTTTATCCCTTGGACGATGCGATGAAGAAGACTCGAACTTTGAAGAACTTGGACAGCAACTGGGCAATCTCTCTGTTCTCTCTGAAAAATGACTGTAGTCTCTGATGAAGATGAAGAAACTCTTTTTTATAGAGTTCAGGATAACTGTCCTTAAGCATACGCTCAGGTAGTTACTTGACGTGTGCATAACTGCAGGGACGCGTGGCAAATTCTGATGGAGACACATTAGCGTGCGGTTGAAAGTAGTGGAGCATGTTCAGAAGAGATTGATGGCCTGGATGCCACGTTGCATAACTTCTAGAGAAGTGGATAATTGGTACAGGACACGTGAGAACGTGTGTTGACTGTAATCCTGGATATGGTTGCTGTAATACGCTGCCTCGTTGAAGGAGAGTTATACGCTGACTTGGACATCGTAGTGCCTTAGGAAATCCATACGCTCACTTTATGGGCAAGGAGTCATGTAAGGTCATACGCTCGCTTGTTTAGCAAGGAATCATGTGAGGTCCATACGCTCACTTGACTGTGTGAAGAAGGAGTCATGTGAGGTCGATACGCTCACTGGAGAAGTGGCCACGTGGCTATCATCAATCTTCTTTGGTACACCATATCTTCCCATAACTGACAAAATCTTCTCGAGCGTCGTGACTACGGATTTGACGGCTGACAGACTGTCAAAACTGACAGTAATGATGGCTTTTGTATTTATGAAGGCTGCTGAGTTGTCCTCGTAAAAGACAAAACCGATTCTTCGAAAACCTATACGACGGTTACTTTTCTCGTGACAGCTGTCTTTGCACGAAAGATGAAGTGTCAGATTCATTCCTCATTTAAACATATGCTGTGCTGTCACTTCAGTAAATAATAAAATATTTACTGAGCGTATGGCTTTTGAATGAGCGTATAGCTTCAACTGACATCTGTCTTTAAGCGTATGGATGAAAATGACAGCGTGTCATAATTTTCCACATCCTACAACAATATCAAGTAAAGTAATTTAATGCAGGAAATAATTCTAAGCAGGATATGAAATGATCAGAGAATATACTCGCATGGTATCTGAATAGCTGTGAAAATGTACTGTCCGAGATGAGGTACCTGACTCCTAGTTAGAGCAACACAAGTCACAACAAGTCCAGAATGGTAATAAGATGCACTACTATGAGTTCTACATGAATCTAAGTCGATCTAGTCCAAAGTCAACTCTTGGTCAACTCTGGTCAACTATGCTAGTCAAACTAGGTCAACTAGGTCAAGACTGGCCCAAACAAGTCTAATAAGTCTCACTAGGCCTAACCAAGCCTAGTCTAGCAATCACACACCAATCACGAGGCTATGCAAGCCAAGCACATCAAGAGTACATTCACATTGAGCTATAATCCACATTGTATAAGGAGAGAGGAAGGGTTGCATTATATACAGGCATTTAATTAGGCACTCCATATTAGGCTATATACATTACACTCACATTACATAGAAAATACCATATTGATTTCAACTTACCCTTCCACTTTACTCTATCATTATACACATCACATTAGTTTAGACATTTAGATATACACATATAGGCATGCATAAATACTTTAGCTATATGTATTGAATGTACAAGGAGAGGGGGTGTATGTGTGTAAGGGAAATGAGTGTAGGCTAGTGGGTAATGATGTGAGTGTGGGTACATGTGTGTGGTGTCAATGTATATGTGTGTGTGTACTTGGTGTGTAATAGGACATAGGAATGAGGCTTGCACATGTGTGACAGGTTGTGGAGTGATAAGGACTGGTTTAGGATAGCCATGAGTTGGTTAAGGGCCTGTTTGGACTGTCATGTAGGGGGGGTTTGGGACAGGTATTAAGACAGCAATGTAGGTAGGTGAGTGAACATAATGTGTCACTGTGTGTGTGTGAGATATTAGAGTGAAACAGTGTGTTAAGGGGGATGTGAGGAAAACCTGGAATCAGTCCCAGGTTTTCAGAGTGTTGTGTGTGTGCATTGTGTATGTGTAGACATGTGTGTGTGTGTTTAGGTTAGGCTTGAGAGTGTGAGGGTTAAATAGTGCACAGGAAAAAAAGGAAATCACTCTCAAGTATTGTGAACTCAGGTGTTTGTGTAAAACAGTCATCTTATTTCAGTTTCAAGCTTCAATCCTATCAGTGAATGCAGTGTGATTCTCAGGAATGTAGGAAAAAGAATACATTAAATTCTCAGGAATGTAAACTGTTTTCATGAAACTAATTCCCAAATTCCAAACAAATCCTTTCATGTATAAAACTAACATTGAACTAAAAGTGTGTATCAAAGAGGGAATACAGTGAGGAACAAAACTGGGATTCACAAAGTGTGTGAGACATCTCATGGAACAGTGATAGGTTTAAGGATTTTTCCTGAAACTGATGACAGGAAACTCCAACCCAACAAACTTCGAATTGAAACACTCACAAATTCTAATAGGGAACTAGCAATGACAGTTAACATTTAATCCCAATAGGGCATGAACAGGAATTACAAAAAAATCAGTTTTAACAACTAAATAACAGTTCAATTCTATTCACACCATAATTCGAATTTCCCATTCTCCTACATCAACATAACCTAACCTTAAACAGTGTGATTTCACAGAAAATGAATCTATCAGTGAATAACCACAATGCACATGGGTTTAACATAGTAAATTGAACATCACATTCAGTGTTTAGGAGGGAAACAAAATCTGAATTTGGGTTCAGTGATTAGAGTATCTGTCACAGTTTTCTTTACATATCGATTCATCATTCAAAACTGAAATAAAAAACCAAGGAGCCTAATACCAGTCAATGACCAACATGTAGTGATCTAATACACATGTATGTGAACAAATTCCAGCATCTAAAACAGTTAGAAACAATTTAAAATCAGAAAATTTAGATTCAACACATTTGGTATCAGTGCGTATCAGACTTTGGGGGGAAATTTCATGATTTCGAATCGAATAAATCAACACAATCACAATCAGTGGGTTGGTAATTAGTGATACATGTGAGAGAGTGTTGGGAGTGTGTCCCAGCGTCCACGAACTGGACACAACGTGTCCAACCCGAGCAAAACACACAAAACTGAAACAGTACACACATAGGCGTCGTGCACGTGTTCACTGAGGTCGTGGACACGACACACGACTCCTCATGACACGTGGTTTTGCACACGTGTAGCCCACGTGTAGGGCTACACAGTGGACCCACCACGATGTGTCCACGACGTGTCCAGAGTGGACACGAACACGTGTTTGTACGCGTGTCTGTACGTGTATACAGCTGCCTGCGCGCGATAGGGCGTGTCAGTGCGGGCTCGATTTCTCAGTGCACAGCCCACGAGAAGCTCCCAAACTTTGGGAGCTTGGTGGCAGACATTGTCCCAAGTTTCTTCCAAAATTTGAGGACACGACGTGTCCTGTGTCCAGAGAAATGGACCCCGTGATGCAGGACACTGCACGCTGTCCAGAACAGCAAGTTCGTGTCCCCGTGTGGACACGACACATCATGAAAATCATAGGTCAAAGACACGAAATGAAACACTACACCTAGCACTACAAATTCATTCAAACACATTTTAAAAATAATAATAAAAATACGAGTGTGGCATTTCATCAAACACCTACACTACACATAGACACGTGTCCGATACGGACACCAAACGGACACGAAACGACACAAATCCAATACCTACTGCTAGGGGACACCTAGGGCTTCCTAATGATGCAATAATAACAGAGTTCTATGGTGTGGATTTGAAATTACCTATGTGTATCAAAAGCTCCAAAAAGCTCCACAAAGAGGTGCTCCTCTTGATGGCCAAATTCCTCCAATGAGCTCCAAAGCCAAGAACACTTGGTACCAACAGAAAGTAGAGGAAATTTAGGACTCGATGCAATTTGTTTGGGTTAAAAAGGAATTAAAATGAATTTACTAGGATTTATTGAAGATGGAAAATACCTCTTTCTAAAACTTGGCAAGAAAACCTAAGGGAGGCTAGCCCTAACATTGAGAGGCATTAAATAGGGTAGGAAACCCTATGTTGGCTGCCATGGGCTGATTAGGGTTAGGGTTTGGCTACATGGTGTGGGCCTATGGACTTTAAGTCTCAAGTCATTAATCATGACTTATGAAGTCATAAGCCATTTTAGCCTAATCAACTCCAAAACTCTCCAAACAAGTTCTAATGACTTAAACCTCACTAAATTAGGTCTAACCAAGTTTACTTAACCTAACCAAGTGGTCTTAACCTAGGTTAGTCACTAGGTTAGTCTCCTAGTCAACACTAGTCAACCCTCATCCAAACAATTCAAAAATAAATTCTAAAAATTCCTATAAATTCAAATAAATTATAATAAAATCAAATAACCCTAAAAATGTCTAAATACCCTAATCACATGGCTAGGCGCTAGGGTAGGCAGTCTCTACTGTTCACTAGCACAACACCAAATCATAAGTCATGATTTAAATAGTTTTAAAAAATTATTAAAAATCACCAAAAAATATATTAAAATTTTAAATACCATAATTAAATAAATTAAATACAAAATTTCAAAATTACCCTCATCTGGAAAACTGGGTGTTACATAACGATACAAACCCAACGATATATCCGGAATTGGATTCCGATGAGCCGATCTCCAAATGATCTATTGACCCGGATATTATGACCCAATTTGCACGAAAATCTGTCCGGGGCCTATATCCTCAAAACTCAACAAATTATATATAAATTTGAGCCAGAACGATGCCACGAGACCAGTGGTGGCGTCAGAAATAGAATTCGGAGTTCCGGGTCCAAATTAGAATTTTATAATTTAAAAATTACGATTTTAAGAGGCCAACTTTGGCATCGATTTCAACCATCCGAACGACATCCTATGATGCTAAAAATTTTATGGCACGAAGGTGGTTATACCTGATATGCACCGGAGTTGTTGGTTCATCAATCAGAGCTTCGACGAGAGAGAAATGAATCTACAAAGTTGCCTCCACGAATCTGTCAAAAAATAATACAATTTAAACGGTCAACTTGGAGGCCAGTTTTGATCTATCAAACGATCGAATTAACAGTTGAATTTTAGGTGAACGAAGGGGTATATGTTGAGATTGAGACGAAAGAAGCAGATCGACGATCTAACAATTAGTTTTTTTGAAAAACGTGCACGAAGTCGCTGTCCCGAAGTATAATTCTGACTTGGTGTTTCTCGCGCGCGTCGACGGGATTTCGATTTCCAAAGTTAAAATCGTCTACTCGTGGTACTCGGGGAGCCGACCCCTGGCCGGGGTGGTACGCGGCCACCGTACGGCAACAGGCGGCTAGGCAGCGCCTCATCGGTGGCACACGTGTTGCTCACATCAGCTGCTCTGCTCACAGCCATAGTAGCGGCGGCTGCTGCCGTGAGAGAGTCGCGGGGTACGGGGATTTCTTTTCGAGAGATGCTCTGCTCACATCAGCCAGTACATGATGTGTGCTAACCCACGTTGTGGGCATTCTTTTCAGAAAACAAGGGAACATGGGAATTTCAAGTGAGGCACTGAAGCTCGTCTAGCCCAGTAGATGTTACGACCCGCACCCACTGTGATGGTATGAGCACGTAACAACGCCCAGCCTACGCCGCAGTATCGGCGGTAGAACGCTGTTCTAGGTCACTATCTAACCAATTAACTCACGTAATTATATAATGTACTTATCAAAATCTCAACTCCGAACGGAGGACAAGTATAGATATAATGTAATCTCAATCACAGTCTAAGCACGATATGATAACACATAAGATTATAACTAAGACTAAATACAACAATAAAACCAACTACTAAAATAATATAATCTTTAACAATCTCAAAATAACATTCCTCAACTTATTTACAATTCAAGTTCTAAAGCATGAAAACTAAACCAAGACAACTAGCTAATCTCCCGATCACTCCTGAGTGTCGGGGCCATAGGATGCTAAACCATTTTCTGGTCCATAGTAAGTAGGGCAAGTGTCCTCGGGACAATCATCTGTAAAATTTTCAACAGGTCAAGTCAGGACAAGAACGAGTACAACTCATCAAGAAGACCCAAGTAAATGACAGAGAACTATAAAGCAGTTATAGATAGTTTTATTGATGAACATGGTAGTTTATATTCGGGTGATGGTATAGAGAAACAGATAAGGCACAAGGAAAGTAAAGTAACTATAACAAGAGTAGAATCATGGCAATAAAGACTGTAAAATAGAAACTAGCTGAACTAGAGTAGCATGATAAGTCCAGGCAGTAATTGTAACCAAGTGTAAATCCTACGTAAATCCAGTACGGGACGAATCTCATACAAGATGAATCCAGTACAAGATGATTCTAGTCAGTGATCAAGAATCCAGGTGAGACCAGCTATAATCTAATCGTGTGTTTTAAAATACTGATATCGATATGTAAACGGCTGTAGGTATCAGGCACATCTCTCAGTGATCAGGCGAGAGACGGCTATGCTTCCAGTAGATTCTAGTTGGGAGATTCCAGATTTGGGGTATGTCTACATGTCTTACTCAATATTTTTCTGCCCCGTAATACAAGTAAATCCAGCACAAGACACGAGAATCGAGAGAGTCCAGCCAAACACGATGATACTAGTAATGATTCCAAAATGATTCCAGTAATAGAGGCCAGACAATAAGGTAAGTGTGTCGCATACATGAATCCAGAAATATCCATACGTGTGGTAACAGAGAATCATATAAAACTAACTAAAACTGAAGTACAGTAACTGACAAATAAATGAGAGAACTATCAGAGAATGTACTCGCCTAATACTCTGAAAAGAGTCGTGTAATATCAGATGTCTGCACCGGAGTCACAATGTCCTAAACAGAGTAATACAGGTTATAATGTGTTAAAAATAAGACAAATGAAGTTTATGATACAATCTACATGATTTCTAGGCCAATCTAGGTCAAGGTCAACTCTAAGTCAAACCTGGTCAACTGTCTAGGTCAAACTAGGTCCAAGTCAAACTTGGTCAACTCTGGGTCAACCCAAGTCAACATTAGTCAATTTGGTCTAAGAGTCCATGTCTAGGTATTGGTTAACTAGGACACAAGGCTAATTTCCTAATTCCTATCAATACCATAACATTTATCCTAACATCCTCTACAAGGATACATACCTATATCACATATATATAACATAGCCTAAACATATATAGTACACAAATATATACCCAACTAGATAATAGGCTATGTGATGTACCTCAGAGATGTATTATATATATATATATATATATATATATATATATATATATATATATATATATATATATATATATATATATATATATATATATGTAATGCTCCAACTAATATATTACATAGGATACATAGGATATTTATCTTAGCCCACAACTCCACATACTTATATATGCAATCCCACTATGGTGTCTTAGGTAATTAATGTTGATACATATGTGGTACCAACCTACTCCCAACTGAACTGAAATGACCAAATGGTCTATCCACTCTCACATTCTAAGATACACACAAGGTATGTGTACATAAAGTTACCATAACACTAATGGGGACTGAACTCTGAAACTGGACTGACCCCAAGCCTATGGTTCATACTAATTCCCACATGGACAAGTGGCCCTAAGGCAATGTTTCAAGTCCCTGCACACTAGTGCAAGGCACTCTCTTGCAAGGCAAGGGCACACCCTCTAGTAAAATTTTTCCTGAGTCTATAAACCCTTATATTACAAATATCTTTCTATATATGACTGCTTATGAGTTCCTGATATGCTTTCCCTTTCCAAACCAACATCACACACACTCACAATGGTTCACCCTCTCCCATCTCAAGCCAAATCCTCCCAATCTGCTACCGTGCTCTGCTCCTATTTCCCTTTCCCTCATAACACATCACTCAACACAAAATGCTACTAAAGTTGCCTAAAACAGATTCCATCTACTGATACACTCACTCATGCCCAAATCATGGCAACCCACTGCAGGAATGCAATGGCATGCTGCCAATGCATCTACTGCTGCTGCAGTACATTGCCTGCAGCCAATGCTGCTGCCACAAGGCAATACCATAACAGGGCAAGCCCTGGCAAGGCTGCCACTGTTGCAAGCTCCTGCTGCTACTATACATTGCAGGCAATGCAATGCAACCTCAAGCTCACTGCTACTCCTACTCACTGAACCTGTGCTAACACTCATACTCACAAGCCCTCTTTCTTACCATCACACTTAGGCACTCACTCCACTCTCTCTGAAACAACTAATGTCCTAACCCAAAACCATAAACCATTACCATATTACCTTATCTCACTATCCACAATACATACCCCCATGTATCAGTAGGATACCTCCCATATCCTCTAATACTTGCTACACACTCAACCCCCAAACCAGAACCTTGATACTCACAAGTCATTGGCCAAAATGGCCATACATAATTCACTGTTCAGTGAACTAAACCCCCACAAATTTGGATGTTCACCCTGCCCTGCTGCTATGCTACTGCTCTGCTTGTAGAGCAATGCTGCTGCTCTACAAAACATTGGCCAAGGCCAAATACCCGACCCCATTCTCTTAATACCACTGCTACATCCTTCACTCAACCTAACACTCAACTGATAGGTTCCCTATTACCTGGGCAAGAGACCCTCACACTACCCCTAATCTCTATCATACTGATACTACTGCTCTTCTATACACAGTTAACCATATGAGGTATCAAGACCCTATGATAAGGACTGATACAAGGCCAAGGGATTGAACTGTAAGGGACTGAATAATTAATGAACTAAACTAATTCCCTCCTCTCCCTATCCATTCACTTTACAGGCATGCCTTGGATACTAAGGTTCATGTTGCATTTACTATCACACTCGACTGCCCACAAACACCCAAATGAACCCACCTACATACACACAGACATATCCTCGTATACAAGTAACACATACATATATAGCTATAACTCAGATTAACATACATCTAAAATTCTCAGGTTATATTTTATTTAAATCTCAGAAAACTCATTTGAAGATTGTCATTTAAATCATGTATCAGAAAACCCCCCTTTTTAAACCATAACCAAATCGAAAACCCAAATCAGGTGCATATGAAGGTGAGTCACATGTGCACATGTGTCAGGGGGTCATGCTTGTGTCCCAAAACGTGTCCAACTGTGTCGAATTAACCGACACCCAAGTGACAGTAAAATAGTGTGAAAATAACCATCGTGCTGCCATGTCGAATCGATTTGGGCTCGACTCAAAGATCGAGAGGCCACGTGCTCGTGTCTAAGGTTAGGGGAACATAGGGCTAGACATTAGACCCCCTTAATTGAGTCCAATCTGTGTCAGGACGCGACACGAAACGCGTATCCGACGCGTCTGTACCGTGCACACGGTCAGTGTAAAAACCAGTGCGGGTCGAATAACTTTCAAACCACTCGATAAAATCATCTCAAATTTTACGTGCATGGTGTCAGTCATTGCCCTTATGTGTCCACCAATTTTGGTGTCCAACCGAGTCGTGTCGTGTCGGATATGGACGTGTGGCAGCAGGAAACTGCACGGGGCCTATGCGCGGTGTCGTGCGTGAGGTGCGTGTCCGATTTGGATACGAAAAATCCACAGAATCGTGCTCAGTCATATACATTCATAATCTACACATGATTAGCTACCCAAATATATAATTTGTTTTGAAAACCGAGAACGAAAAGTTCTAAGAAATATTTCGTCGAACACCTATGTACATACATTGATACGTGTCCGATACGGACACCAAACGGACACGAAATCCACCCAAATTCTAGGGACAGCTAGGGGACTCCTAGATCTAGCCCTAAATGCAAAGAAAATGAAATTAAAATACAATTTAAGGAGTTTTACCTATAGATGCAAATAGCAAGAAAAGACCTAAAATGAAGTGTTCCTCCTTGCTAGCTCGGATCCCCAAATTGCTCAAAATCTGGGATTACTCTCCACCAACATAGAATAGAAGGGTATTAGGCTCTAATGTAAGAAACTAGAGTTAAAAAGGATTTGAAATGAGAAAGTTATGGATTGGGAAAGATGCCTCTTTACCTCTTTCTCCAAAACTTAAAAAATTAATAAAAGAGGCAAGAACAAATGGAAGAGGCATTAAATAGGGGTGGAAAACCCTAGGTTAGCTGCCATGGGTGGGTTTGTTGGGGTTTGGGGTTAAATCATGGGCCTATGGCTCAAGTACACAAGTCATTGAGTTAAAGTCATAAGTCATGAAACCATTCCACTTAAACTTAATCTTCCTATTTCAAAACTAATTTCGAATGACTAAAATAGGTTAAATTAAGTTAGACTAGGGTCCATACCATGTTAACTAGGTCACCAAGTCAAGGTAAAAATCTAGGACAGTCTCTTAAGTCACAGCTTAGCAAAAGTCAAAATTAACAACCACCAATGCAATAAATCATAAAATAATTCAAAGAGGCCAAATGACCAAAATACCCTCATGCTCAAAAGTAAAAATAAATTATCCTAATGACATGGTTAGGCTCTAGGTCAGACAGCCTCTCGGGTTTCACTAGCAGCACATCAAAATCACAAGTCATGACTTAAAACAGTTTTTAAATAGTTTAAAATAATTAAAAATTACCAAAAATCATAATGTGAAATAAATAACAATAATAATAATTATAATTACAAAATTTCAAAATTACCCTCATCTGGAAAACTGGGTGTTACAGTAGAGCTCGTGGATTGTCTCAAGCTTCTTTTTCAGTTCCAGTCAAGTTACAAATTTCTTTTCCTTTGAAGGTGTCTTTACAATTCCAGCATGTAATAAAGGAATATGATGTATGGACATTACGACTATTTTTAAAAGAGAGTTTTAAAGAAAATCATGTAGCCAAGATAAGGCAATCTGAGTTTGCAAAGCTTTGTACTTGTATTCCTATAAAGTTTATCAATAAAAGAAGTATTTCTATTTCAAAGCTTCCATGTTCATTGTTGGTTTATATATGCTGTGTACGTGTGTTTTACTTTGTTTAGTTATTTTGTGCAGGTACTGGCCTTGTGCATGCGCAACTTAAGCTTGCACGACATCATGCCTTAGTGAGGACGAACGATCCCGCAAGGATCAAAGCGAGGAAGAACGACCCTAACAGGATCGGGGCATGACAAAGTGGTATCAGAGCACGACTTTACATCCTTGATCTCTTGCAAATATCATTTTCGAAGTATATAAAGTATTTTGATGGCTTTCAAAAGGTCCCAATTTTGAGTAATAAAAAACCAATGCCCCATACAATAAGTCCATAATATTTTATGAGACTGACATAAGTTATACTCTTTTGTAGAGAAATAGCTCCTCCTCGACCATCTAGCTCGACCGATCCGATAGAGTGGATTATGACCATGATGGAACTACAGAGACATGATGCCGAGGAGCGTAGCCAGATACAACAGGCCCGACTGGCGGTCCACCAAAAACAATTGGATGCCTTGACTCAGCTCGTAAATTTGCTAGCAGAAAATCGAGATACCACCGCAGCAACCAAACCGACGGGCACACCCGAGATTAACACCAAAACATAGAACTCGTAACACATTTTTTTACAATTTGTAACGGTTATTACCGTTGGTCTTTCATAATGGTAATAACCGTTACAATTGTTAAAAAATTGTTACAAAAATTTTACTTTTGTATTTTTATTATTTTTATAATTCTTGTCATGGTAAAAACTGTTACAAAAGTTTCATACATTGTCACAGAATCATATGGCTTCCACGTGATGGGAGCAAAGTATTAGAAACACAACTTGTTTTCCTATTGTTCCCGCATATTTTTTTCGTCTTCCCTCTTCTTCCCATCTCTCTCTCTAGCTTCCTCTTTTTTCCCTAAATCCCTTTCGCATCCACCAAACCATAACCCTAACCCTAGATTTCCTCCTTCCAAAAAAATTCTCTTATTTGCATGCTTCTTCTCTTCCTCTTTCTGGGAGAGCAGCGGTGGCTCCGCGAAGAGCAGTAAAGGCTGTGGGAGAAGTCCCAATGGCGATCGGAGATAGAGTTGCTGCTTAGCTAGTTTGTCGCCCTCCGCCTATGATCAAGGCAACGGAGGTCTGTTGTGCGCCGATGCACCTTCCATGGCTTCGCCGCTACTGAAAGAGGACGCAGAGGTGAGTAATATCTTCATCTAATTGAGAAAAACCTTTGTCAAGATAGGACATGGTCTCTCCACCATGACAGAAATTTTCCCTTCGTGAGTAGAGGAGCTATCAAATTTCTAGGTCACTCCCCTCCTCTATGCATTTCTTTTTTCTTCCTTGTTATTGCTTTTTACATATTCGATCATAGTCCTCACCAAAAAATTAATTTTTTTGGTTAGTACCTGTTGCTTCTATTTTTTTGGCATGTTAATACTCGAATCCTAGAACTTCCTATAGTGCTGAGTCAATGGAGTTTAGATGCATAATGCGACAGTAAACAGCTGTAGGGCAACTTAGAACTCAATATTGAAAGAAGTTTAAGCAGCCAACAGATGGCACTTACCTTTGTAGATGAGTTTCAACAATATTATACTGGATATACAATTACTCGTGTGACAACACTTAGTATCTACACCCTAACTGGTTCATGATTTATGTCTATTACATTTTAGAACGTTTGGAAGTATATTAATATATTAATATAACATTATACTGCAGCAACTGATGGAAGCCCCCTCTGTGTCAACTGCATTAGTATCCATGCTACTGAGATTGCCAAATATCAAGTTTTTAATTGTGACTCTTGGAGAGAAAGGTTGCATGATGCTCGAAAGAAGCATAGAAGGTGATCATAGAAACCATTATGGATTGTCCTTGGGTTTTTTGTTGAATCCAAGAATTCCTGAGTGTGGCAACGAGGATAAGGATTGATCTTGCATATTAGCTGCTTTAGTATCTAAATTCCTGTAGTTAACTTTTAATTTACTTTGATAGAGCCTCCAGAGGAGGAAACTGATGTAGAGAGCTTAGTGGAGTCATTAAAGCAGAAAATTGATCAGAATTATACCAATCCAATATGCATTGCATCAAAGGTTTATTCTTTCAGATGCCTACATTTTCTTCTTTTCTGAAACTTTTTCTTTTTTTTTTAGTTGGTATTAGTTGAATTGAACAAACTTAACAGTAGGATGCCTTACATCAGTGGCAGACTGGTAGTGTTAGTAATACATGAACATCATTTTTCTTGTGAACTACATGGCTGCTCTAAACGTTGATGTTGCCCATGTTGCATTATGTCAGACATGCATCAAACAAAACATAGGCACTGGTGCAGAGTCTGTGCTACTGTGGGACTGCCCTGGTTAGTGCCATATCCTCATAACACATGTTATTACTCACATTTCACTATTCCTCAAATTTTAATATTCAGCCTTTCACGAAAGTAGTTGCTCGAGTGCTTGATCATGGGCACCACACTGACTATTTACCGCCGTTCTAAAAAAAAATTCAATATGCAGCCTATACACCATCTAATCCCTTCTGAAGGTTTTTCTCGCCGTTCTCAAATTAAATTCGAATGTGAGAAGGTGTTATATTCATCAATAGTACAATATTGATCTCATGTCTGTCTGTAGTATCATATATAATTAGTTTGTTTCTCCTAATTTCTTCATACATTCTTATAAGACTTTATAAGCATAAATATTCAAATTTCCAAAAAATTTATTTGATGAGGGCTCTTGGTGATACGAGGATAACAAAATCCGATTGATTTTGCATATCTAGACTTTTCTTATGATATATTGAAGGCAATGCAAAGTTCTTCAGCAGGGTTTTCTTTTTTCTCTGTACATCATCCCAAGGAATAGATGTTGATTTCAAACTGTAGCTTTATAGTATATATGAAAGTTCGATACTGCTGGCACTTCATTTTGTTGTCACTTTGCTAGTATGTTAAAACTTTATGTTTGATTTAGGTTTTCCTTGGAACTTATGTTTATTTCATACCAGTCGGATACTGCTGGCCAATATGAACCTTATTTTACACAAGCATTGTAAGACTTCTGAACTTCTCCAATAGAATAATAAGAAATTTATATTAATATTTGTATGATATCTAAAATACATTCTTGCTGATATAGAATAGTAGAAAATTGGGTATTGTTTTCTTGCCGTTTAATAATCCTTATGTGGGAAACAGTAACAGGCAGAGAGCATATATTGTTTTATGGCCGATTGAAATATCTCAAGGGTTTTGCACTAACATAGGTAAATATGTGACGTATACATTCTATTTGACTTGAACTAGATTCAGATTTGTAGAAGAATTATAATTATTTCTGCACCCTCCTTATCCTCTAATATGACATGTTGTTTTCTGATTCCATTATTGTCAGAAAATGCAGGTCTTTTTGGCCCACAGTGGATGGCCCTCCAGTGGAGGGCTTGACACAAATCGCAGTGAGCTTCCTCGACTTGTTTTTATGCCTCATGTGAGAAGAGATTGGGCTTTCAACAGTCACAAAAAGGGAGATTAAAGCAGTCAATTTATTAGGCGTCAAACAAGTGAGCACCTTTGTGACATTTTGTTCTACAATCTGAGTGCATTGTAATGAATTTTTTTTTACAACTACTGTTGCAGGTAGACAAGTCTACTTTAAAAACACGGGCATTCTAGGAGGCTTGCATATATTCTGTAGGCAATGTAGGTTCATGGTTTCTTTTAAGCTCATGGCATCGAAAAGGAAATTGGAGGAAGGAGGAAGGGCAAATAGTAGTTTCTCATTGTTAACTCTGTGTGTTAGGTTAAGTTTTGGTGGTTGTATAAGGAGGGGGACTCTTAACTTGCATCATTTGGGATTTGAAGGACTTCTTCGCAATTATCAAAGATTTGTATCAACGTAGTGAGGGTTGAGTAAGGTGTTGGCAGAATGTGTAAGCTTGGTCTGAACTTGTTACACACCATCTTTTATGCTTGTTCAGTGTAGCCATGTAAAGGCTTCTCTTTTTTTTAGGAACTGGATAATCTGGCACAGAGGTTGTCAAGAAAAAAGATGCAGTGTATGTGGTTTTGAAGAAACCTTCATCCTCCTCATAAATTTTCATGTCTCACAAGTTATGGTCTTTTATTCCTGCAGGATGTGCCTAAGAAGAGTTTTTTCCCCTTTGTGATGTGCAGCATTAACTCACAAGATGCAGTATTAAGCTGGAAGCATGAGATATTCTCCTTTCGGTTAAAAGCCTCTTGAAACAGAACACATGCATTGGATTGCTAATAAAACGCCATCAGATTTCTAAGTTACCTGGCCTGTAGGTTCGAAATCTTTACATAGTTATGGATAATTCAATATGACGAACATTTTCGTACGAGCAGGATTACTAGAACTGATTCCATTGAGTCGATCACCATATAACGCATTGGTTACGCCTACTCGATCGACATTGTACTTTGATTCTACCCCTTTAAAGAAGGTCAGAATTCACTAAGCTTGGTTCTTTGGACTTTGTCTGTTATTATTCTTTCGTTTTAAGTTTTTATTTATAGAGGTATAGTTATTTTGTATATTTTAAGAAGTTTACATATTGTTGTGTTTAAAATCTGTATAGAGCCCGCTCTCGAGCCTGCTCAACCCTTTTTCTAAGGGCTGAGTTTTCCTTTTAATGTTTCTTTTAATGTTTCCTTACTCATATCCTAATTTCCAGTCTTACCCAAGCTTTCATGAGACTACCTTTCTTGCAACTCCAACTCACCAGCCTTCCTACTACCATGGTGCAACTGATGCAACAACTTACACCCACCAATCTTCAGTTCCTTCTATCTCAAACTACTCATCACCATCTATGAATTATGGTTCTGGTAGCATCGGGAACCATGTCGCTCCTACAGTTCCAGCTGCTCCCTCCTATAAGTATGATCCCAATTATTAGCTGTCCGTGGAGAAGATTGTTGAGGCTCACAAGGCATCGAGGTTTGCTGTTGGTGCCCTTGCATTTGATGATGTAGCGATCACAGTAGATTTCCTTTATAAATCTCTAGAACTTCTGACCAATCCTTCAGCTGAAACACACTGATCAGATTGTTTTGCTCATATAAAATATCTATACATGACTAAATTTGCAATATTGGCTTGTGCATATATTTCTCCAAGTTCTGAATGTAAACTCCTTTGTGGTTGTCACGACCCGCACCCGCTTTTTGGATACGAGACGTGTCCAAGCCAGCCTACGCCGCAGAGTCGGCGGTAGAACGCTGTCAAGCCCGCAAGAAAATAAATGCTCAAAAATAAACATTTGCTGCTCATTCACATTTCTAATTTATTACAACATTTACAACATTTATATTTAAAGAAAAAAATAAAGTTTTACAATTAAAGAAATGATACAACTGTTTTCTATTTCTAGGTCGTCTTCAGCATACCCAAGTCTCCCAGTGCTAAGAATGATCGCGGCTAAACCTGAAAAATGTTGGTTATCCAGTCAGGATTGGAACAAGTACACAAACCGACGACAATACAAAACACAATAGAATTGACAAGACATGAAAATAGCATATGGAATATGAAAGCTGTAAGAAAACTGATGACATAGCACGAGAGAGAAATAAACAAGGAAAAACTAATAAAAGACATCTATCTAGGTGGTGTGAAATATCTGTTTCAACATGTGAACGGCTAGGGGGTAAATACGGCTCACTGCACGTGTCGTGTGCAGCTGCTATCATTCAAGAATAGACTCATGGGAAAGTTCTGGGTAGTTCACATGTTTACTAAGATATTTCCCCTCCCGACTACTCCGTGTGACGAGCGTGTCATCAAGCAGCAAGATATATGTATAGACATGAAATAAAAAGACTACTATGAATCGAAAAACAATCAGAAAGTGCACTTGCCTGAGGTCCTTAGCTGGAGAAACCAAAATACCATACCACTCAATGAGCCACAATCAGTCAACACATGCAGAAGTCTCCGGATGCTGAAATAAACAGTACTAATGTTCTCAGAATAGTCAAATTAGCTAGGATTGCCTGTCCTTAAGTCCAATTCTGGACACAGGAGCAAAACGGTAATTTCGGGCAAAAATGATGTCCGCCGTTGGACCCGCTTTGCACCGAAAAGCGTGCCAGAGTCAAAGGTCTCTAAAGTCGTCAAACTATATGTCTACGGATCCAGTTTTTCGATACGAACCCAACCGTATGTCCAGAGTTGGATTTCGGCGGGCCGTGCACAAAATCGTCCGTTGAGTGGGACCGTGGGGCCTGCAAAATGGTGATTTTATCAACGGTCTCAGAATCAGACCAAACTTGGCATACAGGACCAAAAAAAACGATACGGTCCTGTTGGCGCAAGTTTCGTCTCGATCTGATGAGTGTGCACAAAGTAATTGGAGTTTGTGCAACATGCACGATACGGGGAATTTTGACGGATACGCATCAAATTCGTCGCGCACACGCGACCAATTTGAATTTCGTCAAAGCCCACACGACCATGAAGCTGTTACGCAGCTTTCGATCCTTTCGGTACGCGACCACGTCGTCCGGATTGGCGTGACGTACGTCGTGTGGAGCGATTTTCAATGTTTTGAAAGCAGGTTTTTCATGATTTTTAACTTGGTTTTAAACAGAGTTTAATCCACTAGAAAATAAACTAAAAGTGGGGTCTCAATCTTGGTTATATTGTCTATCAGCCTGTTTAAATAGATTTTTGAGAACCCTATTATGTTGTTCGAAATCTGGCTTCCAACATAGATGATTCGACTGAAATTGGATTCTGTCGATACGCAGTTTTTCTTCGACTTTGCGTCGAATCCTACGACAGTATGGTGCGTCTCGACGCGAAGTGTTTGAAGGAAAATAAAGACATATATATGAACTTCATACCAGCGAAAGAAGATCGCAAGACGGTCGAGTGGTTGTCGAGAAACATAGCCACGAAGTCGGCCTCTTCGAGCCGCTGCTGCTGAGTTCTCTCGCGCGCGTGCTGTGCGTGCGCGCGTCCAGCGCGACCGTGACGGTTGGCCGGTCGTCGGCGAACCCAGGCGTGTGCACGGCGGTCCAGGGTCGCGCCACGTCGGGCTGGGGGTGGTGGCGGTGGGATGTCGGGTTGTTCATACTAGGGTTTCTTCTTCCTCCATATATCCGCTCGATATATATAGAGACGGGTTCTCTGTTACTTGCATCCTCAGTGAAACCCAAGAGAGGATGCTCTGGATTAGGCTCAGCCTGTTATGGCTAGGCCTGGGCTCCTATCTGCTACTGCTCGGTTTTGTGCAAAGCAAGTCGGGCTGGGCTTGGGATTAATATTTGGGTTTGGTTTTTAGTTGTTATTATCCAAGGCTTAATATATTATATGTGTATATATATATATATATATATATATATATATATATATATATATATATATATATATATATATATATATATATATATATATACACACACGTATACTTACCAATATATATATTTATATAATACACTCATATATCTAAATATTTATATATATATATACACTTATACATATATACGAATATTTATATAGACATATACATATCTACAAATATTTATATATAGGCAAATATATATATTCACACTCATACACAATATATATTTATAAATACATATATATACCTTGTATATAAATACCATATTCGATCTAAAATCAATATAAAATATATTTCCAAATAAATATTAATATATTTATTTCTATATATAATATATCTATTTAAATGTGTACATATACCTATATACTCGTACACATACCTATATAATATATATCCATAAAACCTAAATAAAGACCCGATATTATATACTCCTAGAGTAAGGTCTATTCTTATAAATATGAATATTTATATCAAATCACATTTATTTGATAACCAAATAAATATAACCAATAATTATAATAATATTATTATATAATAATGACCTCAATAATAATGATAATAAAAATAATAATAACACTAATAATAACAAAATTCAACAAACCAAATAACGGTGTATATACCAATAGGTATAGACTAAAAATCCAAAATATACGAGGGCCTATTTACACAAAATGTCCCTGAATATCATTAATAATAATAGTTATAATATTTAAAATAAGAATATTTAAGAATACTCATTAAATTATTAGACGGAATACAACGCTCTCGTACCCCGTTATGTCAACACGTATGTCACTAGATGTACCGCGTGACTACATGGGCTTGGGCTTGCTAAGGGTACTATCTGGACTGGTTTGGTACAACCGGGTCTCCTAAATTCAAATAATATTAAATATAAATAATTAAACTATTTATAACGGTCATGTCACAACTTAGCCTGGTTTTTCTAGTTAGGACACTGCTATGGCTCGGCATTCCCCTACCATGGCTAAACACTAGTCAAAGCACGCCACTGCACTATCCGTGCCACGATCCCTAGTCGTCTTGTACTCCAATTCTCAACGATGATTAAAATCATCCACCGTAACAATTAACTAAATAATTATTTATAAAACAATTTGAAAGAAAATAATCGCCATTAAATCAAATAAATGTACAAATAAATATTTAAAAAAATATTTTCGGGAATGGGAGTTACAAATCTACCCACCTTAAAAATAATTTTGTCCTCGAAATTCTAATCCATAACCATGCCAAAAATTCAAACAAAAAAAAAATAAATCCACTATTTCCACAATATCCTCGAATTTTAATTTCTCAAAAACATTTATATCCTCCTCCTAGCCATTTCGCAACTACAAATCATCGAGGACTTCTACCCACCTTAGAGGCTCGGATATGGTGGCAAGGTTTCTGTCACAGGACTGGCCGATGGTAGCTACACTTGCATATACAACTATCATAGTCATGGAGATACTATGTGTCTACCTACCACTCACGAGCTTTCGTCTTTCCAATCAATGAAAGACAAAACAATGAAGGGTTCAAGGGCGATGTCACTGAACACGATTACGTGATTCAAGGCGAATGTATAATTCAAGAGGAATTGTCAAAGCAGTGGCAGATGAGATCCTAGGTACCTCTATATCTCATTCCATGTAGTGTAATTAATGAAGAGCGAACCAAATGCATCATGGTTGATCAGACCGTAATACAATAATTCTGATTAGACAATATGTTAGCGGGCGTCCCCAATAAACATATGTCTCGAATCAAGCTTGATAAAAGAGGAAGCTTGCAAAAACTAGGCTGTAATAGCAGAATTGGTCAAGAGAGTCGAAATATAAATATGCAAGATTTTTGAAATGAGGAATAAGTAGTTTGAGTTTTGGGAGAATCAATCCTTACATGGTGTTCTTGCTCATACAGTCTTCCTACTATATTCCTATCAATAAGGCCTTGGTCGACTAATGAGTTATGGAACTCTAAATTCTATATTCTAGGTAAATCCTTGGTTCCGTGATTCAGATATGATAAGCTATCAGGTACTCTACTCTATATTGACACAAGGGTATCTAAAATCTAAGGGGGTCAATGAGTACATAGTTTTAGCAATGACCTATAACCTACAATTCTTTAAAAGGATTTCAATTCTATGGGTTGTGCCTCGCCAGTGCGCTACTGGCTGGCCGTTGTAATCGTTAAGACTATCCCAACTATATTCCTAGGATTTCAAGGAGTTGCTAGGGTTCCAACCCAATTAGCTAGACAAAAAGTGTAAATATCTATCTACAAGTCTCAATCCTTAAAGTAATATATTGATCAGGGGAAAATAACTAAAGATAAGAAAATAAGAACATCTTAATATTTATCTCATATATATTTCAAACAGTTAAGGGAAAAACCCTGAACCAATTCTACCTCGAGGTTGGTATATGAATAGCAGAATCAGAAATTATAAACCAGTTACTTACAGCAAAATAGAATTTAAAACAAGCAATTCTAACTGATAACAAAATTATATCTACATAGAGCAAAAAGAAGACTGAACAGGTTATCAAGATCATAGCCTTAATTCTATGAAAGTCTAACTAGCCAAGTGAGTAGTATACCCACGTTGGATCATGTCGTCATATCAAGGGTAATAGTGTACCTATAGAATCTAGCAAGTTATCTAAATTGAATAATTCTACATTGCATGACCTATCTAACAATCTTAACTACCCAATCGGTCAATTTGAACAAGGGACTCCTAGTCCTGGTTGTTTTCCTAAATCAATTTAATCCTAGTTTGTAAATGAGCATTTCCTGAGCGCAGGCTCGCAATAGTACGACTAACGTACCATCACGAGTTCGCAGTCTTTTGCGAAGACTGACCTGCATGGGCCACCACAAAAACTTGTCACGACCCGCACCCGCTTTTCGGATACGAGACGTGTCCAAGCCAGCCTACGCCGCAGAGTCGGCGGTAGAACGCTGTCAAGCCCGCAAGAAAATAAATGCTCAAAAATAAACATTTGCTGCTCATTCACATTTCTAATTTATTACAACATTTACAACATTTATATTTAAAGGAAAAATAAAGTTTTACAATTAAAGAAATGATACAACTGTTTTCTATTTTTAGGTCGTCTTCAGCATACCCAAGTCTCCCAGTGCTAAGAATGATCGCGGCTAAACCTGAAAAATGTTGGTTATCCAGTCATGATTGAAACAAGTACACAAATCGACGACAATGCAAAACACAATAGAATTGACAAGACATGAAAATAGCATATGGAATATGAAAGCTGTAAGAAAACTGATGACATAGCACGAGAGAGAAATAAACAAGAAAAAACTAATAAAAGACATCTATCTAGGTGGTGTGAAATATCTGTTTTGACATGTGAACGGCTAGGGGGTAAATACGGCTCACTGCACGTGTCGTGTGCAGCTACTATCGTTCAAGAATAGACTCATGGGAAAGTTCTGGGTAGTTCACATGTTTACTAAGATATTTTCCCTCCCGACTACTCCGTGTGACGAGCGTGTCATCAAGCAGCAAGATATATGTATAGACATGAAATGAAAAGACTACTATGAATCGGAAAGCAATCAGAAAGTGCACTTGCCTGAGGTCCTTAGCTGGAGAAACCAAAATACCATACCACTCAATGAGCCACAATCAGTCAACACATGCAGAAGTCTCCGGATGCTGAAATAAACAGTACTAACATTCTTAGAATAGTCAAATTAGCTAGGATTGCCTGTCCTTAAGTCCAATTCTGGACACAGGAGCAAAACGGTAATTTCGGGCAAAAATGATGTCCGCCGTTGGACCCACTTTGCACCGAAAAGCGTACCAGAGTCAAAGGTCTCTAAAGTTGTCAAACTACATGTCTACGGATCCAGTTTTTCGATACGAACCCAACCGTATATCCAGAGTTGGATTCCGGCGGGCCGTGCACAAAATTGCCCGTTGAGTGGGACCGTAGGGCCCGCAAAATGGTAATTTTATCAACGGTCTCAGAATCGGACCAAACTTGGCATACAGGACCAGAAAAATGATACGGTCCTGTTGGCGCAAGTTTCGTCTCGATCTGATGAGCGTGCACAAAGTAATTGGAGTTTGTGCAACGTGCACGATACGAGGAATTTTGACGGATACGCATTAAATTCGTCGCGCACACGTGACCAATTTGAATTCCGTCAAAGCCCACACGACCATGAAGCTGTTACGCAGCTTTCGATCCTTTCGATACGCGACCACGTCGTCCGGATTGGCGTGACGTACGTTGTGTGGAGCGATTTTCAATGTTTTGAAAGCAGGTTTTTTATGATTTTCAACTTGGTTTTAAACAGAGTTTAATCCACTAGAAAATAAACTAAAAGTGGGGTCTCAATCTTGGTTATGTTGTCTATCAGCCTGTTTAATTAGATTTTTGAGAACCCTATTATGTTGTTCGAAATCTGGCTTCCAACATAGATGATTCGACTGAAATTGGGTTCTGTCGATACGCAGTTTTTCTTCGACTTTGCGTCGAATCCTACGACAGTATGGTGCGAAGTGTTTGAAGGAAAATAAAGACATATATATGAACTTCATACCAGCGAAAGAAGATCGCAAGACGGTCGAGTGGTTGTCGAGAAACATAGCCACGAAGTCGGCCTCTTCGAGCCGCTGCTGCTGAGTTCTCTCGCGCGCGCGCTGTGCGTGCGCGCGTCCAGCGCGACCGTGACGGTTGGTCGGTCGCCGGCGAACCCAGGCGTGTGCGCGGCGGTCCAGGGTCGCGCCACGTCGGGCTGGGGGTGGTGGCGGTGGGATGTCGGGTTGTTCATACTAGGGTTTCTTCTTCCTCCATATATCCGCTCGATATATATAGAGACGGGTTCTCTGTTACTTGCATCCTCAGTGAAACCCAAGAGAGGATGCTCTGGATTAGGCTCGGCCTGTTATGGCTAGGCCTGGGCTTTTATCTGCTACTGCTCGGTTTTGTGCAAAGCAAGTCGGGCTGGGCTTGGGATTAATATTTGGGTTTGGTTTTTAGTTGTTATTATCCAAGGCTTAATATATTATATGTATATATATATATATATATATATATATATATATATATATATATATATATATATATATATATATATATATACACGTATACTTACCAATATATATATTTATATAATACACTCATATATCTAAATATTTATATATATATACACATATACATATATACGAATATTTATATAGACATATACATATCTACAAATATTTATATATAGGCATATATATATATTCACACTCATACACAATATATATTTATAAATACATATATATACCTTGTATATAAATACCATATTCGATCTAAAATCAATATAAAATATATTTCCAAATAAATATTAATATATTTATTTCTATATATAATATATCTATTTAAATGTGTACATATACCTATATACTCGTACACATACCTATATAATATATATCCATAAAACCTAAATAAAGACCCGATATTATATACTCCTAGAGTAAGGTCTATTCTTATAAATATGAATATTTATATCAAATCACATTTATTTGATAACCAAATAAATATAACCAATAATTATAATAATATTATTATATAATAATGACCTCAATAATAATGATAATAAAAATAATAATAACACTAATAATAACAAAATTCAACAAACCAAATAACGGTGTATATACCAATAGGTACAGACTAAAAATCCAAAATATACGAGGGCCTATTTACACAAAACGTCCCTGAATATCATTAATAATAATAGTTATAATATTTAAAATAAGAATATTTAAGAATACTCATTAAATCATTAGACGGAATACAACGCTCTCGTACCCCGTTATGTCAACACGTATGTCACTAGATGTACCGCGTGACTGCATGGGCTTGGGCTTGCTAAGGGTCCTATCTGGACTGGTTTGGTACAACCGGGTCTCCTAAATTCAAATAATATTAAATATAAATAATTAAACTATTTATAACGGTCATGTCACAACTTAGCCTGGTTTTTCTAGTTAGGACACTGCTATGGCTTGGCATTCCCCTACCATGGCTAAACACTAGTCAAAGCACGCCACTGCACTATCCGTGCCACGATCCCTAGTCGTCTTGTACTCCAATTCTCAACGATGATTAAAATCATCCACCGTAACAATTAACTAAATAATTATTTATAAAACAATTTGAAAGAAAATAATCGCCATTAAATCAAATAAATGTACAAATAAATATTTAAAAAAATATTTTCGGGAAGGGGAGTTACAGTGGTGCATTGAAAGAGAGTGATAAACTGAAGGATTGGTAATCTTATGTAGACTACGATGAAGTCACTGATTGTGCTCGTTATTTCAAGTGTTGTGCATTGAATTTTGTTGTTGATATATACTCTCGTCTTCTTCGTAGCATTCATATGCTTTTCTACTTCTTGAATGTTTCTGATGGTATATATTCTATTACCATTTATCATGGCTTCTTATAGGTATTCAAATAATCTGACCCAAAAATTTGTGATATAGGTTCTGGTTGTTTTACCATTTAGCATGGCTTCTTACAGGTACTAAAAAAGTGATAAATTTAGTCACGATAATTACCATGACGAAATCCGTTACAAAAATCAATTTTGTAACGGTTGTAACCGTTACAAAATCCGTTACAAAAATTTGTCACGACTAATTAGTCACGGTTATTACTGTGACAAATTTTTTTTTGTCACGGTTATAACCGTTGGCAATCTCCTATTTTGGTGTAGTGATTGAGCCCGTGGATGGTGACGAACCCTAGCCGACGCATAGTCACTCTTCCTTTAAGCCAAAGGACTACTTGGATGTGAAACCTCCAGTATTTGAGGGCAGGACATCACCATATAAGGTGGTGGACTGGATCGATAAAATGGAGAGTCTGTTCACATTCGTAGGAGTTTCGAGTAGCAAGTAGGTAATGTGTGCCGCTCTACTACTACGAATGCGGGCAAAAGACTGGTGGAAAGCGAAGATGTCGACGCTGCTCACAACGGCTAGAAATGGAAAAATTTTATGGGCCTCGTTCAAGAAGGCATTTCTGGATCAGTATCTGCCTCCAGCTATGAGTAATAAGATGGCGAATGACTTCATATCTTTAAAATAAGAAAATATGTCCGTGGAGGACTATGAATCTGAATTTGCCAAGTTGGCAAATTTTGTGGCTGTAATGTTACCCACGGAGCAGAATCACGTAGATCGGTTCGTTGAAGGTTTGAATGACGACATTCAATTGAGTGTGCTGAACCGAGAATGTGAGTCGTATTCTCAGGCCTTTGAGGCGACGCTGCAGGTGGAACAATTTTGTCTGAGGAAGGCGTCAGCTAAAATTCTGTGCGGGTGCAATCAGCCCGCTAAGAGATATCACGATGGGGAGAAAAAGACTGACGGAGAAAAGAAGACTGGCGGGAAACAAAATAATAAGCCGGTGTGCACCTTCTGCGGTAGGCATGGACACACAAAGGAAGTTTGCCGTTCTGCTAATGGAGAGTGCTTCAACTGTGGTCAAAAGGGCCATCGTGCTATGAACTTTGTCAGAAGAAGAGAGTTCGACCGCCGAACCACAATGATACGGAAGAGCGTGGGCCGCTGAGGGACCCACCGCCAATCAGAGACAACCCACGTAATCAGCAGTTGCGAAATGCTGCTACTAATGCTCGTGTCTTTAGTCTCTCCACCTTACTTGATACAAATGGCAATTCTAGTAGAGGTGAGTTTATATCTTAAGTTTTGGGGACAAAACTTTTTCTCAGTGGGTTATTATGTAGTGCCCCGCTCCTCGTGGTCCACTATGTAATATCCATGGCTTGCTGACTCAGTCTCGAACTGAGTATTTGGGAAAATTTTTGCCGGTATCGATTGATCACGGATGAAATGCAATAAACCTTTCCAATTGATGGATCAGCTTCTATTTAAATGAATCCAAGAGTTTTGTTGGATGCTTTCTTTCGCTGCTTGGTTTTGATGAATACGTTTTCGTATTGGTTTTCGATGATTGGTTTTCATTGTTCGCTTTCATTGTATATCGCTTTCATTTCGAATCTTTAGAGAAAGAGATCGAAGTATGCTAATCAAATATTGGTGCCTATACTGGAGGACGCATAGACATACACAGGACGTGAACGGCGTGTGAAGTCTCTCCTTCTCTCAACTAAGATTCATCTTGGTGAGTTGTTTTAACCAGGCTTGCATTTATTTGTATGCCCTAAGAAAATGATCTCTAGTCCAGTCTTTGGTTGCGTCCTAGTGATCAATGATACCACAATAACAAAAGATAAGAGAAGATAAATGAATGAATCACATGTAAATGGGAACTATCGCTTGCTTGCTTCAATATGAACTGTATGCTCTTATGAGTTGCCTAAAAGAGATAGCTCGGTATGGAAATTACGGTTTGACCATACAGAAGAAGAAGAAGGTGGAAATGTTTACATGTTGCTAGACTCGTGCATAGTAGTGTTATTTGATAGCTGCATTCGTATTGGTCTAGACAACTTTTGCACAAGACGGTAATCTCTCGATCGATTCTGGGGGCACCTGGAATCGATCGGCCTAGGAGAGAACATGACACCTGGGGCTAGAAGTCCCTGCAGTAAGAGCGGGTGTCAGTCTATTAGTAGTTGGGCTAGAACGTTCCAATTGCTAGTAATGGGAATACCCGTAGACCACAGAAGCTAGGTTCATGCATATAGACAGAGATTTATTGCAAGCCTAACGTGCAGGGACGAAAAATGAGAATGCTTTATATATATATGCAAATTGTGCTAACATGTTTTATGCATGGATGACTGTCGGCGATGGATAAGTTGGTTATGAAATATTCTTCTGTCATGTTTCTTATGAATTATTAAAAAGAACCTAGACAAGTAGAAAGATAAATAGTAAATATGTAGCTTCATATATTGATTTAGTGCAGATATTTTTGAGTCTGGGCGAAGAGCTGCTCGCCAGTACATGATGTGTGCTGACCCACGTTGTGGATATTCTTTTTAGAAGCAAGGGAACAGGAGAATTTCAAGTGAGGAACTGAAGCTCGTCTAGCCCAGTAGAGCTCATGGATTGCCTCAAGCTTCTTTTTTATTTCCAGTCAAGTTGCAAGTTTCTTTTCCTTTGAAGGTGTCTTTACAATTCCAGCATGTAATAAAGGGATATGATGTATGGACATTGCGACTATTTTCAAAAGAGAGTTTTAAAGAAAATCATGTAGCCAAGATAAGACAATCTGAGTTTACAAAGCTTTGTACTTGTATTCCTATAAAGTTTATCAATAAAAGAAGTATTTACATTTCAAAGCTTCCGTGTTCATTGTTGGTTTATATATGCTGTGTGCGTGTGTTTTGCTTTGTCTAGTTGTTTTGTGCAGGTACTGGCCTTGTGCAAGCGCAACTTAGGCATGCACGACATCACGCCTTAGTGAGGACGAACGATCCCACAGGGATCAAAGCGAGGACGAATGACCCTAGCGGGATCGTGGCGTGACAAAGTGGTAACAGAGCACGACTTTACGTCATTGATCTCTTGTAAATATCATTTTCAAAAAAGTATATAAAGTATTTTGATGGCTTTCAAAAGGTCCCGATTTTGAGTAATGAAAAACCAATGCCCCATATAATAAGTCCATAATATTTTATGAGACTGACAGAAGTTATACTCTTTTGTAGAGAAATGGCTCCTCCTCGTCCATCTGGCTCGACCGATCCGATAGAGTGGATTATGACCATGATGGAACTACAGAGACAGGATGCCGAGGAGCGTAGCCAGATACAACAGGCCCGACTGGAGGCCCAGCAAAAACAATTGGATGCCTTGACTCTGCTCGTAAATTCGCTAGCGAGAAATCAAGATACCACCGCAGCAACCAAACCGACGGGCACACCCGAGATTGAGCCCGTGGATGGTGACGAACCCCAGCCGGCGCATAGGCACTCTTCCTTTAAGCCAAAGGACTTATTGGATGTGAAACCTCCAGAATTTGAGGGCAGAACATCACCAGATAAGGTGGTGGACTGGATCAATAAAATGGAGAGTCTGTTCACATTCGTAGGTGTAAGCCTACTTCCCGGGTTTAAATTATTTCTACCAATATTTTTAGTTAATTAATTTCAATAAAATGTTTTTATAATTGAACAATTAAAACCCTTAAGTTATATTATGTTTTAAATTAATTTCTGTTGGGCTTCTCAGCCGAGCCCACCATTGATTTATTTAACTTTTGGCTGTACATATTCGTGTACATATTCGTTTGGGGAGAAGAAGGTGATGTAGCACCATTCGAATTTCTTAACAAACTCTCCTCCCGAAACTGAATTATCAGGGGAGAGTAGTAGTTTTTCCCGCCACTGATTGCCTTATTCCTATACCACCAATTCTAGCCAACTCTATATAATCTCCTTCCTCCCCATTCTATTTTAACAACTTTCGAGCAAGCTCTGATTTCCAATTTCATTTTTCCAATCTCTAAAATTTCAAATTCAAGTTTCTGGAGGCTTGGATGGTGCTGCTTTCCCACGACGACTGAGATTCTACCTCGACAACGATGGGTGCTACTCCGGTCGGCGATGCGTGAGTGATCTTCGGCTTCTTCTTTTGTCACGACCCGCACCCGGATATACGGGTACGAATACGTGGGCCACGCCCAGCCTACGCCGTAGTATCGGCGGTAGAACGCTGTCAAATACTATACTAACTACAACATCTAAAGAACCATAACTAGAAATATACTCATATCACATCACGAAAACTAAGGAAGATAAGACGAGAAATAATAACAATATCACTAGAACAACTAGAATCTACAATGATCATAAGACATAAAAATAAAGAAGGAACAACAAGACCAACCAAGGATAACTACCAGGCAACTCACATAGAAGAATAGTGAGATCCACCTCAGCTAGCAACATCATGAAGTCCAATACTGAGGGCACAACTATTTCTAAAATTTTGTCAACATATCCAGTCAGGATGGAACGAGCACAAATCTCAAATAACATTTCTAGTTAGACGATATTGAAAATGTAGCAGTAAATAGAGAGAATATACAAGAAATTATGAAATGTACATGTGAGTATCATGGCAAGGTAAGCTGTAAATCTAGAGCTAGAACAAGGCAAATAAAACATATCATGGCATGTACAAGAATCAAGAATCATCTATCTAGGTGTGTGAGTACTAGCTACAATATATGGCCGACTTAGGAACTTGCACAATAGTAACAGGCCTGGCTAACCATACGTGGGGTGTATGATCAACACTCACAATCAATAGGTGCACAATAGGCTTTGACCACACATCTACACTAATACTCCCCGTCCCCCGACTAGTATAGTGGATCCAACCATGACACATCATGACACGCGATTCTCCGAGAGGGTAGCTAGCCTTCGCAGGAATCGTGTCTATACAATGCACAAGGAACAAGAAAAACTTGTACAAGATATACCAAGAAAAGCGAGGAATAACATCTTATGACGGGATCCAGAGAAATACCAATCCGTGTGAACAATGTGTCAAGAGAACAAGGATATCTACACTAAATACAAGAAACATAAATGATATCATAAAACAAAAATATTATCAGAGAATGTACGCGCCTGCGATGTGATGGATAAGTCGACTGAGTCCAAGAAC